>JAQSVV010000378.1:600000-1117469 GCA_036375495.1 Agrotis segetum
AGCGAAATTAGAATATCAGAGATTTCACGAAATCCCTGACTTTCCTACTACGAAATCACCTTATATTCTTATGATGTCTTCTTGCTAAAAAAAATTAGTGACATTTGGGATGGGGGTACGCCCAGACCTTGCAGAGTCAGTTTGCCTTTCGCAGGGAGTGTTCTATGGTGGACGCCAATATGCGTGTGAGAGCCCTCACGACAGGGAATGCAGAAAGGCGTGGGCATGTAGACGGCGAGTAGTTGTTGACTCGCCGTCATCATGGATCATGCCCGGGTACGGGTATGCGTAGTCTTCCACGCGAGCCTCAAAGAAAGCTGAGAGAAAACTGTCGGGCCCCATAGAGGGCCAAACGCCTGCTGGCGTCCCAGGACTGTCTAAACAAGTAACCGTGAACCTGGAATGTAAACAGCTATTGAAGGAATTCTGTGGATTATAGTCAATACGAGTCTGACAATCCCTTTCTGCTTCACCCCGGGCGAGAGACTCGTTTGATGATTTAACTACGATAAAAAATAGGCTAATATTATACTTAATATCGAATATTGTAAGCGTACTTCAACAGGAAATTTGTTTCATATTGTTTCTAATAACATTGTAAGCAATATTTCGAGTGTTTGCAAAGCCGATCAAATACCTATAAAGTTAATGAACTGAATATGAAAGGAAATCAATATCCTATTATGAAACCGTTGCCAACCAGACTTCTTATTTGTTTACAAAAAAGGATATTAGATCAGACCTATACATGTGTGTGAGTTGGTATATTGTAAAAATTCCACAATGTTACAATGAACAAAATCTAATTAACTGCCGAGATAGACCATACAGTTAGAGCAGTACTTCGTATTACGGTTAAAGTTCCGTCATTAAAAATATTACGACTTCGCAGTTCCAGTACAGTAATTATATTAGTTTTAACGAGCTCAGCCCTCGTTTGTTTCATAGGAAAAAACAAAGGATCTAGCCAACTTTCTGTATCAAGGGAACGTGGATCCTATGCTCACTGTGAAAACTTTGAAGTATTTTGAGTACGTGTGGAAGAGAACTAATGGAAGTAATCCGCAGGTAAGGTTTAATTAATAGATATAATTTATAGTCGTAGATAGATCATTCTTTTTGATGTACAGTCGCCAGCAAATCGACCTACCTAATCTGTAATATTTCTTTAATGGATTTTCAATCTTATCACAATATTGGAAGCATAATTTTTGCATGGAAATATTTGACAGTTTGGGGGTACTACGGTATTTAAATAACAAAATAGTTTTAAAAATTTTAAAGTTCAATGTTTACAAACTGTGCTACGATCTGAATTTTGTACAAAATTGTAAACAATGAAAAACAGCAAGTATTTCACTGGTCATCTGAATTTTGTACAAAATTGTAAACAATGAAAAACAGCAAGTATTTCACTGGTCACGTAGTTGTAAAATATAGCGTTATGCAGTTTTTACGGAAAGTACATTAATTCTGGTAAAACGCTGACGGCTGCTGTGGTGTAACACTTTTTATGTTTGTGTTCGTTTCAATTTTGCATTTTTATCAGTTTCCACAGCTGGGTAACATAGTTTTGGTTAGCTTTTCTTTAACATGTTCACCATGTGCAATGGAACAGTTTAATATTAAATACAAAGTTTTTATTTAGCAGAAGAATTTATGTAAAAAAGTCTATTGCAAATAATACAGTAAATAAGAGAGTAATAAAAAAATGGCATAAAAAATTTCTCAATGAAGTCAAATGATAATGTGCTCGAGAGACTGGCAGAGTTCCCATTCTCAAAACCAACACCTGGGTTACGGGACGCATCAATTAGGGATTTCGAAATTCTACCAAAAGGCCGTGAGCACTTCAACCCTACAAATTGAACTCCAAATGACGAGAAAATGTATAAAAAAAACTACATGTTGCCAGCGACTTCACTCTATCAATCCAAATCCGTTCAGTAGTTTTTGCTGGAAACAGTCACATTCATCCATCCATCCAGACAAACTTTGACGTTTGTAATATTAGTAAGATTAAGTTAAACGTAAAACAGACAAAAGGAAAATTAAATGTTCAATTTTCTTCCTTCTCCATTTTAATTCCAAAGCTCAGCAGGAATATCTAACACTTTTCTGGAGCTCTTACCACCGATGCTGACTCCACCGCATATTACATTATATCGAATATCTATCAGTTTCTCGACCGCAGGTGGTATTCAGTGGTGACAGGTGCGGCGAGAAATGTCGCTTCATCATTTTGTCACTAAATTAGATCCTGGGTCACAATGATATATTATTTAATTAATATTTGAATAATCTGCCCTGTCTTGTTTCGCTGTTGTGGTGTTTACCGAGCTTTTGTTTTCGGCCTGTAGCGGTATTGTTATTTTCATTATACGTGTCTTACCTATTTCATATTTAGAATAGAATAAACTTTATTGTACACAAAAATTAATTTACAATATTCTTTAATATAGCGATATCTCCCAGACGACCTTCGGATGGAATTAAACTTTAAACACAAAAGAGTACAACAAATAACAGTTAACCTGTAATATAGTATTAGTAATAATATAAAATACACACATACAATACCCGATTGTAATAAAATAAAATATTGAAAAATAAATATTTAATATATCGATTGTAATACATATATTAAATTACGTCTTAATTTTATTTTTCAAGAACATTTTTTGTAACCCACCCTATTATGAAAGAGCTCATTAGTTAGTGGAAATAATATTTTATCGTTTTTCTTTCAACAGTACAGAAAATAGCTTTTGAATTTGGCTTCATGCAAACTAGTAAGCCCGCGTGACTGTACTTAAGTAATCCTTATACAGAATGTAAAGCATGTATACTTTCACATTATTTTATCATCATCATCCTATAATGTTCCCACTACTTTGACACAGGCCTCCTCTCTATTAGAGGGAGTGGGACATGATACACCATTGCATACCAGCATGCAGTGCATGCATGCAAACATGCATGCATGTGCATTATTTAAATAACTAATTATTTTAGAAAATCTGTCGCTGCCTCAACTCCGCGTTAATGGAAGATACGTTGGTGTTCATGTATGAGCGAGCGCTACGCGAGGTTCCCCTCTTCGGGAAGGTGGAGCGTTCCTTCATCAGAGTCATCACCCAGCACTTGCATGAGATGTACTTACTGAAGGGAGACACTGTCATACAATGCAGGGATATACAGCCTTACATCTATATTATTTATCGGGGAAAGGTACGGCTTGTTTATTAAACTTTTTATTTTTATTAAGAGGAAACAGCACGGCCGTTTTTCTATACAAACGTAGTCCCCTGTTTTCTCCCTGGATAATGCCAGTAGAGCAATAATTTTTTTACAAAAAATCTATGACCACTATTGGCATGTCTCTATGTTTTCCTTTTTCCCATAAATTAATTATGAAAAGAGATATGAACATTCAAAATCCTAAAAAAATGGCCAGATTTTCCGCTGTGTTCAAATAATCAGTAAACAAATTTGACGAGATTATATAAAAAAAGGAAAACATAGGAACACGGCCAATGCCTTTCTTTATTTTTTAAAGGAAAAAGTAGTGAAATCGGTTAAGTTTTGGAGGAGTAATCAGGGGACTACGAATCGTTGATTTTGTGCCATTTTTAAGGTATTTTCGGTCCAAGCTGCAGTTGTCTCCTTCGCGCTCTGTAACTCTGTTGTGGGCACTGTACGACAGCAACAGATTTTACAAATACCTATTTTTCAATTCTCCAGCCCTTGCTGTTTCCTCTTAAGGAGATCTTTTAAGTCTACTGTTAACTAAATCTTGATTTTAGAGTGTACTGAATTGAAACGTGCAGATTGGTAAAGATCAAGTCCTGGTGACCTACTACCATGACGTCTTAAAGCGTGAGTCTTTAGGCTGTGGGAAAGAGACAAGTATACAAGTCGTCTAGCGCTATCTCGTTCCCCGAGCGTCTCCAGTTACGCTTTAAGACTTTATGGTAGGCCACTTCTTCGCAATTTATAAGTGACAAAGGCGTTAAAACGAAAAAAATATTAATTGTAATATGTAGCTTTTCGTCAAGTTCACTAAGTTTTTAATGGAAAAATTACGAACAAATAATTACGCCCGTATTTCAAATTAGCCGTTGTATGTAGCTGCGAGTATGCTAAGATTTGATAATGTCGTACTGAACTCGCCATAAATTTTCACATCTTACTTATCAAACCCTTATTTCCAAGTCACAGACTCGTGAAAGACTTATACAGTATCGTATTTATATTCATAGACATTTTTTATTACGTACACAAAACCGTGTCCACAGTCAATCTTTCAAGTCAAATATCGTTCGAGATAAATGATGGGCTTGAGTATCCCGGGGACATGATGTGCTGATTCAGTGAACAGGAACAGTAGGAAAGGTTTTTCGATTATTCCGCTTTTGCACAACTCACTAAGTTTGTATTGTAAACATGAAGAGGATATACGTACAATGTAAATATTATAATGTTCGATGGGACCCAGACCCTTTTCCCATTCGTTGACAATACATTTCTTGGTACGGTTTTCATGTTAGGCCCAGCGCACACCGCTGGAGGCGCGGCCGCGGCGGAGCGAACTTTAAGGCCACGTAATCAGTAATCGACCTATTTTTGATTCAACAATAAACAATCAAATATTCTTTTTTTCGATCCGAAAAAATATATGTTGTAGTTCAATAAACTATCTAAATAACCCTGCGGTTGAAAACGCGATATTTATAACTTGACTTGATCAAAAAAAATCGCGAAAATAGAGATTTTTTTAACGTTTTTTCGGTGGTACTTGAAGTAGACCATGCTTATGGACCTAAAAAATATATCAATAGATAGGTAATGATGTTTGTCAGAACAATTTCCGATTACTTTTTTTCTAAATATTTCTGTTTTTTTTTTACCCTTTACTATATAACGACGTGCCCTACACGCATTGCTTCAGTCGCCCGCGAGGCGTGTCCGAGGTAGGACCTGTATCGCTTTTGCGCTCGCTCGCGCCATTCCCCCCGCTAGTGATCGATATAATATACGTAATATCCATTTATTTCTGAGTTTTAACTATTTAGTGCAATTTTGTAGCCACGTTAACAGGAAAGCATAAAACGCAACGGTTAGATTACAGACACAGTGCAGGCGGCATCGAAGTATATTTCTGTCACTGTCGTGTGACAGAGACACCATGATATCTTCGATGTTTCTCTCTTATGGTATCTTTGTCTCTATCTAATCTGCCACATAAACTATACAACACTGCTCTAACAAGTCATACACGAAGTTTTTGGTACTAGGCTATCAAAGATATGAAAGAGTTTCGATTCGAGATTTTCACGAAGTTCAATCATTTTTAAGGGCAGTTTCTGACGATCTTACCAGGCAAACATATTACGAAAGATATCATCACGGCGGTGTTTCAAACTATTTTAACTATATAACTATGACTTTCAAAACATAAGGGGCAATTTACACTGTCCTAAATTCAGGCTCCGATATTCAGGACGTCCAGAATTATTCAGGAAAGTGTAATTGCATTTAGGACGAGTAGCATCCTAATTAGGACACGATTTAGTACATGCTTTGGCGACTAAGTTTCTTACTCTTAATCATATTCTGAATATCTGATCCTGAATTCAGGACAATGTTATGGTCTGGTGCGGTTGTTTCCACCAAAGCTGTGCGATGAAAATGTGCCTATGAAGATGTGTAGCGTAGCTGTGAAATGTGGCGACGAGGGTGCGGTGTAGTGGGAATGAAAACACAACACACACTCCTCACAACATATCACACTTACACATCCCTCGCACATATCTCTCGTACACATCCTTCGCAACACATCCCTCTCACACATCCCTCGTACAAATACCTCGAACAAATCCCTTGCTTGTTTTGTATGGGCAAAAATCTAGCTCCACTGATCCGTTTTCACCAGAGCTGTACTGACCGAAGCGAGCTAAATGAAGCGATTTTATTGGTTATTTGCAAACACATCCCTCGCTACGGATCCTCGCACATCTCTGGTGGAAACGCAGCCTTATAGTTTGATAGGAGAGTCGTAAAATGTGCTTGCATTTGTCCCGATAGTACCAGGATTACATAAAATGTGAAAGATAAAGCTTCGTCGTCTGTTGTTTTTTTATCAGAACTGATGAAAAATCATGACATAATTTATGAACAGCTATTTTAAATGTCTACTCAGCGGACTGCGTAGCCGAACGTAAGAACGCTGGGACTGGTAAGCTACGAGGTTCGGGTTCGATCCTTGCTTGATATGATGATACTCTTTTTGCATTATTTAAAGATTTCAAATAATATGGTACTCTTACTTTTACAAGTAACTTGTGCTTTAACTTGGATACCATATTTTTTATTAAATAAATTGAAGATAGATGAATTTTAAACATGTTTAAAAGAATTTCTCGAAATAAAAATGCATGAACGTATGAAATAATATGCCCGTGTCGATATCTCATAGAGACGCTTTGTACTGCGCATTTTTCAAAAGTAAAAAGTTGTTATATTCCAGGTAGGCTTAAAAACTGTTAGAATCTCACTAACCAGCAAAAGTACTAGGCTAGTATAAGATCAAGGTGGTACGTTTTGCGCACTGGCGCCACGTGACATGCAGCGCGGGGGTAACGCTAAATGGCCTGTCAAAGTACTAGGCTAGAATAAGCTCATGGTGGTACGTTTTTTAACGGGGTCAGCGAAGTTCATTTGAAAAGCGCTGTGATGCCACGTGACAGGAGGGGGGGAAATCGCTCTAAATGCCTGCTGCGCTCGAAGATATGGGCCCCTTAAGATATATAAACCTTATCTACCTTGACATCGGTCGCGCGCATTCTCTTGTGGTAGCTTGAGGGCGCTCCGAGCACCGTGTCCGAATTTATTCTTGTATTGACGTAATGTCAAAGTTGTTAAGGTTTATATTCAATTGTTATCTTAAAGTGCGCTCCGCTGCGCTTCCAGCGGTGTGCGCTGGGCCTAAGCTTCAAATATAACATTTTATAATATTGTATTTCAACCTTCAGTCCTTAGTATATTTGTTTTATAGAAATAATAATGTGTTCGTAAATTACAGGTGGATGTTTTGACGTCGTACAATGAAATGATTACCTGTATGGGTCCAGGTGGAATGTTCGGAAATTTTACAGGGGTATGAATCTAATCATGTAATTTGTTGAGAACAATAATAGTATTGATGTTTTTTTTATTAGAATAGTTTTCAATTTTCCGATAGGTATCCCGAAACTCCGAACTCCGAACTGTACAATTGTTTTCCATCAAAAAAAAATGTATGAACAATTTAAAAATAATGTATTTGGTGACATACGAGAATACGGCCCAACTGAGAGAAAACGTGGGTCACTAGCCCATAGACGCCTTCAACACGCGCGTTGTTGACGCTGCAAATACTAAAACCCGATTGTTTCCATAATTCGTAACAGTAGTGATGTAAGGTAAAGGGAGATTATTTGGTGAGACAGACAACTCAGTGATAGAGTCTTAAAAGGCTCTTAAAACGTTACCTATGTATGCATGCAGTAATACGAAATGATGCAATTAGTTCACCACTAAAGTGGGCAAGACGTAGTGACACATCAACCCTATACCCCACTGAAAACCAGCGCTGTGCTGTGGGTCTTTCACAGCACAGCATTACGCTGAGTGGTCACCTTTCTTTTTACAGTCACGGCATGCAGCTGTCGAATTTTGTCTTTGTTTATTATGTCTATTTTTACGTTAAGATTATGTTAACTTTTAATTTCTCTATTTTCTGTTTACTCATTGCATGCATTTCTGTAAAAAATGAATTAATTTTCTTTCTTTGTTCTTTCTTTTTCTTTCTATAGGGTTGATAGGTGCATTAATATAAAATAAGCTGGCTTATTTTTTCAGCAACCAATTTCGTGTTCAGAAGTAACGATATACGCAAGTCGGAGCCTCGACTTGCTTGTAATACCCAGTGTGACATTCTTCAACTTAGTCAAGTATTACCCGAAGATCCAGGAGCCTCTGAACAAGGCTTTCGAGATGTCTCGAGATTACATCTTGCCCATTAATATGGAGCCCAATGATGATGACTCTTCGGAAGGTGACGTAGTCTTCTTGGAAACTGTAGATTAGTTCCAAATCTGGGATAAATATCAGTTTTTTCCCAAAGGGTAGATAGATAGAGGTGACTGTAAAACAAAAAGCCACAATTTCACACTTAGCATAATAGCATCCCGGGTCAACGGCGCGTCGTTACCATGTATGCACGCTCAAAAAAATGAGGCCCCCGTCATATTATATTTATATTTGATTTTATTTTTATTGACGGGGGCCTCATTTTATTTTTGCGTGGTAAAATCATCGAATGAGTCCTCCCACTCAGGGCAGAGCGAGAGGGACTGTCAGACTCGTACTTACTAAAATCCTCAGTGTCTTTCAATAGCCCTATACGTTCCAGGGTCACGGTTATGCGACGATTCCTTTGAGGGCGAAAGCCTGCCGGGGTCGCGGGTTTATCGGGTAACTGTGGAACGTGAAGTGTGGGTTTTGAAGGATACCGTGTATTTTAATCAGTACAAGTCTAACAGCCCCTCTTGCCCTACCCTGGGTTGGAGGACTCATTTGATAATATTACCACGATAAAAATAGTATTTGATAAAAATTGAATTATAAGTTGTGATACAAACTGAAAGTTTTAAAATAGAGCTAAAAACACTAGTTTATTTCCAAATTATCAAATACAGATTGAGTAGGTTTGTTGAAAAGTTTGTTATTTAGATATAAAATAAGCCTTGAAAGTTGGTGCGTCTGTATCGAAGCAGATGAGACACGAAAAAAACGGGCTGTTGGATTACTATAACTTTATCAGGACAGATTAATAACTTCCGCCACCATCTTATGGCATTATTGCCTTGACTGAAAAGAGTTCAAAACGAAACGTATAAAGAAGGTTTTGATATCAAATGAATATTGAGGCCCCACTGCTGGGACACAGGCCTCCTCTATGTGAGAGGGAGTGGGTCATAATCCACCACGCAGGCCCATCAGTGCGGGTTACATGCCGGTTTCCTCACGATGTTTTCCTTCACCGTTTTGAGAGCAGTGGTGATGAAATAAATTACACAAAGTAATCTGCCTGGCGGGATTCGAACCCACGATCTATAACTCGTAAGTCGGGACCTATACCATTTTAACACCACTGCTTCAAAAAAGTATTAATTCGACTCAATCCTGTTTTATCTTTGTCAAATCATTAAATGAGTCCACCTACACGGGGAGGGGCGGAAAGTACGAGTACTGTCAGACTCATACTGTTTAAAATCCACGGTTGTCCTTCCATAGCCCTTTGCGTTCTAGGGTTACAGTTACTTTCAGATTTTAACCCACCTTCCACTTTCAGCTGCTGTTTGCGTTCCAGCGTCACGGTAACTCTTTCGGACAATCCTTGTTTTTTATTTGTTTAATTTTAAGAAGTTTTAATGCAGCACAAAATTTTCATTCTTTCTTTCAATTAGTGGGATTTGATGGGTTACAATAATACAACATTTTATTTCACAGATGATTCAACACATGACCTGGAGTCGTTAGAATCAGCAGCTGATTCGAGGAGTGGCTCTAGTAGAATTGAATCAGGTTTGTTCTCTAATTTTCCTTATAAAAAGTAAAGCAATATTATCTAACCTCTTTTACTATTAATATTAAAAAGCGTTTGTGCGGATCTTTCATGCAAAAACTACTGAACGGTTTTGGATGAAATGTGCCAAACAGTTAGTTTATAATCTGGATCCAGGTTATAAACTTCACAAAGGGGTTTGAAGATTTGTGGCATACCTACCGCCGCCATTTTGATTTTTTTTCAAAATCGCGGCCGGCTATGAAACCTTTTTAGATCGTTAGCTGACATTAATGCCAACAAAAAATATTATGACAACAACCCGCGTAAAGTTCCAGGTTTCCGAGATAATAACCGTGAAAGTTAATCACGTGACATTCACAATTCTAAGCTAGTGTATGTGTTCGAATGTATCAAGATGTTAAAAATAATAACTTTTTGTACGTAATATGTATGTTGCATTATATCTGGATGTTATTTAAACATTATACGTCTGATATAATCTACTTTTTGAATTTAATAACTTGTTTTTAGACCGTCTACACTTGTTTGAATGTAATATCCTCATATGATTTAACTATCAATACGATAGTTTTACGTTAAATAAAAGTATAAATATGACACAACTCGCCTCACCCGCCTGCATTGAAGGTGTCTCGCTCGCACCTTTGAAATGTATGATGCGTAGAAAGAGAAGAGTATAATTCATCTATGGTATGCTGTTTTATATTTTAGTGATAAATATACATAACCTAACCGTGGTACGAGTATGTCACCTTTACTTTTTGCAATTTTGGTAGGGATGGTTAGATTTTGCCACATTTTTAAATATAGAATTTCTTGTTTGTACATGAAGCCATAACTTAGCCGTTACATTGTATCCCTATCATCAACAATTATGACCACTACAGACTTGGCCGGAAGTACCGGAAGAGTATTTAATTCTCGTGTAAAAAAGGAGATATTTTGATTTCTTTTTTTTAACGAGTCTGTGCTCGAATATTCTCACAGTCAGACGTAATACAAAAAGTAAAAAAAATGCCTAATTGTGCCGTATTGAGTTGTAGAAACAATACACAAGAAGTAGGACGACTATGCCAAAGTTTGTATACTAAATTACAGTTGTACAGTTGTATCATCAAAATATCCATGCAAAATATGACACGCTCGTCTCGATACAAATCTAAGAACATAATGCTTCTATTCAAATAATATTGCTGTGATGGCCACAGTAAGCAGAAACATCATGAGGCATGATAAGTACCTAGTTTTAATATCATTATCAATTCATCATCATCATCATAACAGCCGTAGAAAGTCCACTACTGGACTAAGGCCTCACCCAAGGATTATCCATTTGATGGTTTATTGCCATACTCGCCACGGTTGGCCGGCGGATTGACGAACGCATTTATTTCAGCTTATTAGTCTTCCAACGCTGCTGCCCATTGAAAGAGTTTTAAGTTGAGGGGCTATAGATCTTACATTTTGCCCTATCCCGCGATCGACTTTTACCTACAGTCTGCCCGGGAAGAGAAATAACTGGCACATTCTACGTTTTTCTTTTTCTCCCAGACCAGGATTATCATTTACTTACTAAAATATTTTATATAAAAATATTAAGCCTTTGTTATTCCGAATTAATGTGGTCAACTTTAACACTTTATATCTCAGAAACCTGAAACTTTACGAGGGTTGGTGTCTTAATATTTTTTGTTGTTATTGATGTCAGCTATCGATTTATAAAGGTTTCAAGGCTGGCCGCGATTTTGAAAAAAAATCAAAATGGCGGCAGTAGGTATGCCACGCTCCATAGTAAAATCTTCAAACCCCTTTCGATTTAGATCACATTGTATTTATTTATTACCCGATATGACGTTAGGTGAGATTATGATCGAAATCTTACGCGGGCGGCACTGCTGCCAGAACTTTAATAATTTGTTTTAATTTATAACTCATAAATTTTTTATGTATTAAAATTTAAAAAATCATTATGTGTTTAAGGTATTTGATTATACTCGTACCTATTGCATTATTATTGCATTATGTTACACAAATGTATGTAACAAAAACTAAAAAAAAAAATAGTGCAAAATAATTCTAGACGTCTGCACCATTACGCCGCACAGAGGTGTCTTTTTACCAAGATAACAGGCTTTGGCAGCATTTTCCAACGTGCGTTCAAACAGTGGTGTCATCAAACTATCGTGTTTCTAATCCATAGTGGCGCTCGCATCCAGTACGTCACAGACCAACGTGAGTCAAGCCAAGTCATCGGCGAGTGTGTCAACATTTCACAGCTACACTCATGCTTCTAATCTGTTGCGACCCGGAACGCTCCTATTTCAGGTAAATTGATACCGCTCTAATGAGCCTTTTTGGCTTACGAAGCGGATATCTTCTCTGTTTTTTTTTCAGAGGTACTACTATCTAAGCACGAAATCCATAGCTTCGATATTCGGCCGACATTAAGGACGTTTATTTCAATTATGGACGTGAGATTAGTAATACCGGAGCTACAGTAACGGAAAATGCCGTGAATTATCCAGCTGATGGACGTTTCTACGAACATAAAGTCGATTTAAAAACGCGATATATGACGGTATTTCTCTTTACTGTGGCCCTGCATTTAACGTTACGTTTAAAAAATTGGTAAAATCATTAGACAGTTGTATAATAAATGTTGTCAGAGCTTATGAATTTGGAACTGGGGTGGGGTTCACTCAAAAGTTTCCAGTTCGACCTTTATTTTCGTTGACGGACCAAGAGAGTAGACTCCTGCCTTTAGAAGTATCGGAGATAGACTCCTATTCATGTAGGATGTGTACAGGTGTGCCTGAAAGTGTTATTGTGACTGATTTATGTTCGTTTGCTATGGTAAATAGGCAAGTAGAGTCCCAATTCCCCGTGTTACACGTAAATCTTACTTGATTGACATTTTGATTGAGTGTTTTAGCTCTCTGTACATATAATTCGAAGACGAAAGTTTTCAACCAATGTGTGTTACCAGTGATGAGTTACGGCACCGAAACGTGGTCTTTCACTATCGGCCTCATCTCAAAGCTCAAAGTCGCTCAACGAGCTATGGAGAGGGCTATGCTAGGTGTTTCTCTACGTGATCGAATCCGAAACGAGGAGATCCGTAGACGAACTAAAGTCACCGATATAGCCCACCGGATTAGCAAGCTGAAGTGGCAATGGGCAGGCCATATTGCTCGCAGAGCAGATGGCCGATGGGGTCGAAAAGTGCTAGAGTGGAGACCACGGACTAGCAAGCGCAGCGTAGGACGTCCACCAGCAAGGTGGACAGACGACCTTATAAAGGTCGCCGGAAGACGCTGGATGCAGGTCGCTTACAACCGGTATCTGTGGAGATCCAAAGGGGAGGCCTATGTTCAGCAGTGGACGTCCTATGGCTGAGATGATGATGATGATGATGATGACATATAATTCAAAGTAAAACATGCTATACGTGCGTACGAACGTATTTGACTAATTTTCTTACAAATATTAAAATACGAAAGTTTAGATGTTTGGATGGATGAATATTTGTTACTCAATTACTCAAAAACGACTAGACGGATTTGGATAAAACATAAATGCATTTAAATAGTATATGAACTGAATTATTAAGAGCGCGTACCTATTCTGAAAGTTGGCAAAGCTGCAAATAGCTGCCAAAAATTTGAAAGTTTTAATTATTTTGTCAATTTAACTGAATGAAAATAAGAAAATGGCTCTGTAGTGCACTAAAACGTTGATATAGGAATGCAATTAAAATACCAAATTTGATGTTGTAACCGTTTCAGGAGTATAATAAGGCATTGAAAAGTTTTCAAATTCTTTTTTTACATCTAAAACTAGGTGTATACTCGGCGTAACGATATTAATTATTGCATTCCCTTATCACTTTTTTAGGGCACTACAAGGCTACATTTCTTATTTCCATACAGTAACATTGCCACATTAATTAAAACTTGTTAATATTTGACAACTATATTTGCAACATTGCCAACTTTCAGAATACGCTCTCTTAACATACAGGTTTTTTTTTACTTTTTATATACCAATGGTACGTTTGCATGGGACAGTATCGTAAATTAACACGAGCGAAGCCGCGGGCACAAACTATTTCACATTTTCATAACATTTTCAGTGGCTATAATCACACGCGTCACGCTGAGCGTAACAGGTAGTACCACGGTTTTCTTGGAACAATATGTGAAGTAGGTAAACATTTTACGTGCCTACTTATTTTAGCTAAAGCCTGTTGCCAGCGGGATATTTTCCTTCTCCATTTGAAGTTTCGCTGTGTTTACACAAAGTTCTTAACGTCTACTGTTTATTTTGACGGTTACGTATAGAAAGGTTTAAGGTAATAGGTATTATTATAGCGTTAAAAAGAACAAGCTTTACGATACACGATGCATTATAATGCGTATAAATATTTAAAATTTTATGTTCATTACTAGCTGTGCCCGCGACTTCGTTCGCGTGGATGTCGGAATTTCACAATGTATTTTTTAGTGCGAAGCGCTTAATTCTTGCCACGTTTTTTCATTATAAAGTATATAAACCCTATATTTAGAGTTTTCTTAGATTTTTCAAGAATAATTGACTTGTTTGTAATATACGCCCTCTTTGAATTATGAGTCGGGCTACACGATAACTGATGACACAAGCTTGCACTGACTGGACAGGTCCCCTCAAACATGTGTGGTTCTTTCTTCAAAAGACCATCTCAGACGTTAACTTACACGGGTCTCGTATGACTACCAATTGAATGTCTGGACTTTAAAAGAGACAGTGACCTCTGAGTTTGTTTCGGCTGTTTCTTCTCAGAGTAGTCAGGTACGAAACACCGGCTTCATCTTGTTTGTAAAAAGACGACGTGTAAAAGTGTTGATAAAACTTACTTGCAAAAATAAATATGTATAATTTCATTTCATTTCATCATTTCATTTCTTTTCATTGACAGCGATGTGTTTATTTACATGATTAATTTCCTTGCAGAGTTACGGCTACCTAACATGTTTCATTGGAACCGTACATTACGTCTTGGGGCTGTATGACCTGGTGACCCTCAACGACTGCTTCATACTCTACTGGATATACTCATTCTTGGATATCTACTTCTTTGTCAAGATTTATCTTACTATGCATCAGGTAAATGATACATAAACTTTTTGGCGATTTGACGTAGAAATTTTAGCAAAGGTATTTTTTTAGGACTGTAGTTTTTATACAAGATTTAGTCTGTAGTCTAAAGAATTTCATTCATTCTGTAGTCTACCTGACCTGTCCAGCTCCTGCTTCAATGGTTTTTAGTTGCCACACATGCTCTTGCATTTGCGGTCTTCGGTTCGCGTAGTTTTGCCGTTAGGAATTTCTTAGTAGCTGTCACAATCGAAATGAAACGAATCGAATGAAATTTTGACTCTTATTTAATTTAATTTGATTAATTTAAAATGTTTGTTTTGAAAGTACATGAGGTTAAAAAAAATGAGGCATAGGTATTGATGTAAAATACTGTACAAACGCCAGCACATCAACAAACATACAAAATTCATGATTGCTTGGGATTTTTTTAATGAATGAACATTAGGTACATTTTTCCCCAGACAATCATGAAACTTTTACTTTTGTAAAATAGGGTGATATGCTGGCATCTGCACCAAATTTTATGTTGCATTAGTTTTACACTTCGCCATCTCTGAAACAATAAAACTGCTTTTGTAGTGTATGATTTCCTAAACCCAATATCATTATAATATTTTAGGGCTACGTCAGTAAGCATGGTGAGCTTATAATGGACGGGCGCAAATGTCGGCAAAGATATTTTAAGCACAGGCTGTGGTTCTGGTCCGACGTAATCTTTAATTTTCCATTCGAGTTTCTGGGCTTCTGTTTTCCGTGAGTTGTCAATTTTTATTAATTAATAAAACGAAAATGAGGAACGTAAAATCAAAGTTCCCCGCGAGGTATGAACCTCGGTATTTCATAAACCTGACAATAACATTACCTACCATTATCAGCATTACCTTTCCTATTTACTGTAATTATAAAATGTGTAAACGTGTGTATCTGTTTATATATATTAAGTATTATATTTATTAGTATCTATCTAGGTTATTATAGACATGTATTCATTTAAAATATTTTATTTTTTGTGTTCACACACACTATTGTCTACATTTCTTTGTCAACGTTTCTCCTTTGATGGGTCTGCTGGAAGAAATTTCTTAAGAAATAAGCAGTTCCTTTGTACTATAGTTTTATATTTGCGTTGTTACATGTTCTGTTTTGTGTGTACATCAATTATTAAATAAATAAATAAATAACTGTTGTACACTACTGTCTGCTCTGAGTATCCTCTATTTAAAATGGCGTGTTCCTCAAAAATTTTAAAGTAGGTACGCAAATACAAAAGAAAATAATTCAAAATGTAACCGTTCTCCTTTTAACAGGAATCCACTTAGGGCTATGCACTATTTACGTGCGCTCAAGCTGTTCAGGCTGAAGTATATGATTGAATTCTATCGCACTACTTCGCGGGAGCTCACCAATAATCTGACGACTCTACAGGTATTCCTTGTTTAGCCAATAAAATTGTTATTTTTACTGATTTATATATCTCATCAGTCTATAATGTTTTATAAGCAAGTAAGTTGGGCACACATTGCGAGGATCACCCGGAGGACACGGTGGAGCATATTATATGGTGCAGGACTGCCCTGCTTTGGCAGAGCACCGCCGTGTCCTCACGACGGTGATAGGCGGCGACCTCTCGCGCCCGGCATTTGTCGAAGCCATGCTATGGGGCGAGACGGTATGAGAAGCGTTCGCCTCCTTCCTGACTCTCTCAACAGGATCTGATAAGTTGAGAGTTCCACGATTCGGAATTCAGTACAGTTCAATTTTATTGAATCCCACAAACAAATTAATATAAATATATAACACCTAATAAAAGTAGTTTTTATTTGGATGAACGATTGAATTAAATGTTGCGCAGGCGGCGATGACTATAATAGTCGTAGTGTTGATGATCCATACATTCTCGTGCGTTTGGCTGGTAGCCATGATCGGGACATCCCCCATTAGCGTCATACGGACGCTCAAGATTCACCTCACAGATGAGTAAGTATCATTCTTATTCCTTATTTTTAACCGGTTTCAAAAAAGGAGTAGGTTCTTAATTCGACAGGCTTTTTTGCCTCATATTTTACGGCTGGGAGGACTGATTTTGATGTTTTTTTTTGTTCATATGCAGTATTTCCGTCATTTGGCCTCATAGAAATTTCTTTCAGTTTGGTTCAGCAGTTTTTATATTGAGAGCCATTTTCTTGTGTTGGACTTGGACGCTGTTCTTACCGGTATGACGTATTTGACAAGAGTTTGGTTTGAATATTAGAACTAAAAGGTTAAAATAAAATAAAAGATAGGTATTTACCGCCACAAAAATATATCTAGAGCATTTTCTTCAAAAACATTTTTTTTTTCATGTAGTCTTGGACTTGCTTCACAAGCTAAAGACTAGCAGACTACTTCAACTCTATTATTTCTCCTTCTCTTTCAAATCCATCCAAAGTTTGTCTTTGTAAAGATCGCTTTCAATAGCATTGACCATCTGTCTATCAACAGAGAAACACCTCAGCAACGTTGGGATTACGTGACGTCATTCTACGTGGTAGCTGCCCAGCTCACCTCTTCTGGTAGTGACGAGTTCATGATTGATGACGTGGTACCCATGTCGATCCTCGCCATCGTTCTGGTCTGCGGGAAGATGTTAGCAGCCATCGTGGTCGCTACCTCCATCCAACTGGCGTAATCAAACAAGTATGCCTTGACGGCATATGAGAAAGTGACCATGGAACTTATTGATATGTTGAAGAATCAAGGACTTTCAAGTGAGTGTATGAAGCTAAGTGTCCGACCGATATTGGATTTTTAGTTGAACCCGAAACCGAAGCTTCGGGCGTGGTCCCAGTTTCGGCTGGAACCTCAACTGAAATCGAAAATTCTTCTTTAGACTTAAATCTTTTTTTTAGCTAGCAATAGTACTTTAACCGAAAAAAATAAATAGGTTCTTTATAACTCCTGGTTTATTAATGTGCGAACTCAAACCTGAAAGCAAGCGAAGCTGTGCGCAACAGCTAGTATTTAACAGTTTCCATTCAAAATAATGTTTCCGTGTAGCCTGTACAAACATAATCATACTTGTTATCGTTACAGGTTACATGTAACGCATTTTTTTATGTACTCGTTCAACTACATTGATAAAATAATTGTAAGTATAACGGAAATTAAATTAATGGCAGCTGCATTGATGAAATTTTGGAAGTACGTACAGCAACTTTGGGTAACGGAGCGTGGACGGCAGGTATCCAACTTATTTTTGTGACCTACAGACTACTCTCACAAGTTAATATAGTGTAGTCAAAAGTTCAAGTTAACAGTGTCGAAGACGTGGACGTGAGGTATGACAGAAAATCACACACTTAAGGGTAACTTAATACAATTCTAACGTAGCGCAAGCGCCAACAGGACTCCATTTTAAATTCACACAGGATAGAACAACAACTTAAAATGCAAAACAAAGGTAAAAAGTAAATAAAAGAAACTTAACTATAAAATAAATTAAAATAAAATAACCATTTTGGTCCTGTACGAGGCCAAAGGGCCCCTAGCTCCTATCTCAACATGAGCTGTGACATTTAGAAAAAAAAGTCACAGCGCTGGTTTGGATTTGTGCTACGTTAGAGTTGTGTTATGTATGCTTAAAGAGTGAATGTCCCCAATAAACCTCCCGTCCCCATCTTGTACTGTTCCCCTACAAGTTTACGAGTGCTATAATTTAAATAGTATAAAGAATAGGGAATCAATCAGCTGTAGGACGTCCACTGCTGAAAATAGAACTCTCGAATAGATCTCGGTTGGAAGGGGCTTGTGTCAGACGCGATCCTGCGATCTTCATGTGACCATAATTTCTTCGTACTATGAGACCTACCCCATGCCACATCTACATGCAAATTCGCTGGGCTATCTTCTTTGAATTCAGTCCTAAACATAGGCCTTCACCATAGATTTCCAATAGAGCCGGATGGAAGCGATTTGCATCGAGCGCGATCAACGACGATATAATACTAAACTGCGGAGGCATGCACGATCTAAGGAACAAAAATTATTCTGTCAACTCGCTGAGGTACTACGTAAGCGAGGGGGACGGGGTACTGCGTTGTTATTGGCTAACTCAAGGTCTGTTCTGTCTCAACGTATGTTTACGGCTCACAGGATTGGTCGAAATGAGACGAATATAAGACTTTTTTGCCTAATATGTTGACAGACATCGGTCGCCTGTTATTAGGAGTCTAGTATTATATCGTCGTTGAGCGCGATCCTGTGATTTTCCAATTTAATCAAAAGTAAATTATTTTCGGACATTTTCATATTAAACCGAAGCTTAAATAATTTTCAGTAGCTAAATGGTTCTTAAATCGACAGTTGCCAGTATTGTTATCTCAAACACCGTACGTGAGACGCTGTGACCTGATGTCCGCCTTGTTTGGCCATCATCTGAGGAACTGCTACATCTTTTCCGAGACCGGGGAAGCTTTCCTGAGACAGCTTACTGTTGTACTCGACTACACCATCTTCTTTCCTGGTAAGCGTTTCTTGAGACTTTATTTATTTTTACACATATTAATTAAATTTTTAATTTTTATAAAAAACAAACTAAAAACATTTAAAAATATAAAAAATAGCAGTCCACCAGCATCGGGAACAGGGTCCGGGCTGTCGGTGGTCAGGGCCCTTGAGAGAGGAACCTCCTAACAATACGCGCCGTGTCCAGGAGTACTGCCTTCTGAATCAAGCGCTTGATCCAGCTGCCAAGCGAGAGCCTCTTAAGACGTTGTTCGAGGCTCTTGGCAATTAAGCCATTGGCAGACACGACTATCGGCACAATGACTGCCGTATTTACGTCCCACATGTCAACAACCTCGCGAGCCAGATCAAGATACTTGAATTGCTTATCCTTTTCTGCCCTCACGAGGTTCTCATCATGCGGGACCGTAATATCAACAATCATTGCGCGACGCACCGATCGATCTATCACCACAATGTCAGGTTTATTGGCAACAATAGTAGACAACAATAGACGTTATTATTATTATCATTTTTAAATAAGAATTTTGAAAAAATATTTTTGTGTTGGATAGTCTATATATAGGGGAAGGATATAGAATTTAATTATAACATCTCGCTACGCCCAATAGAAGCCGAGAAGCAGGGATCTATGGGGAATAGCTACCTACACTATAATCTTGTGCCTAGGTAAATATTTTTTTTTGGGTGGTAACTAACATCATTAAATGCGTCCAACATGCAACAACATATCTAGGTGAGTAAGAAATAAAGATATGTAAATCTTTAAATATTATTTATCAATCACAGAAATGTTGGTTTAGAGAAGCTATCCCCAATCCCCATTTAAAAAACGGATAAAGAATATATCTGGAAAGCTGAAAGTTTTCAAAACGAATCGCACTATGGGCAACGTGTTCAAACTCACTTTGACAAAGTTTTACGTTCGAAAATCAAAACTAACATCGATCTGTTTCCAATCTAAAATTCTCTATGCCATCAACGTTCACAGAGAAAAGGGAATGTGGAACTTTGTTAAAAGAGAGTCCATTAATTTCACGACGAATTCTAATCAACGTTCAGGAATATCGTCTCCATGATGCTGCTGCAATATTTAATTATTACTTAGTTTTTGAACCTCCACAACCCAGTAACTGGGTAGGTAATACGATACCCCATGGTAAGACTGGTTTGTCAGACCTTTAGATCTTCTGACTAATAGTAACGACTGTCAAAGATCTACAAATGACAGCCGGGATCATCGGCTTTACGTGCTTTGCAACGGCACGGAGGAAACTCCCCATGAGTCCGGATCGTAAAGGGCTATTGATGGACACTGTGGATTTAGTCAGTACAAGTCTTATAGTCCCACCTGCCCTACCCTGAGTTCCCTCTCAGGGTAGGGCAAATCATCAAAATCAGGCAAGGGCAAAAGTCCTCCCGGACTCATTTCATGATTTTATCACGCAAAAAAGACCATAGTGCGCAACATCACTATGAATATTTTCACGATCTTTCTAGCGAACGCTGTAATGTTCCTTCATGTCAGACTAAAGGTCTTCGCACATTAAGGGTCTTCGCACATTATAACAACTCACCGGCGACTCGACTCTATGCTAGACATTGAAATTTAAGCCCTGTATCATATGTTCAAGGTTCAATTTCAAAAAATGATTATAAAGTAGTGTACAACGAGTGGCCTACGCATCGTACACTAGAGGTCAACCCCGACACGTTTGTCACGCAATGACCATACGTCGTCCACGCAACGACCACACGTTGTCCACGTAACGACTATGCGTTTGCGACTGACGCTATTCACTGAATGTAAAGTTCGACATTTCATAAGCAACACGACTTCTTTGGACAAAATTTAACCGAAAACTGAGGTTAGACGAGTTGTCTGTTGAATAACCCACTCGTTGGCACCGCGTTGGCCACTCCTTGACACCGCGTTGTCCACTAGTGACCATTGGGTGGATCAACTAGTTGACTACTCATCGAGAGTGTGAGTAGAGTTGCTGCCGCGTTGGCGTGGAGTTGTTATAATGTGCGAAGACCTTATAACAACTCCACGCCAACGCGGCAGCAACTCTACTCACACTCTCGATGAGTAGTCAACTAGTTGATCCACCCAATGGTCACTAGTGGACAACGCGGTGTCAAGGAGTGGCCAACGCGGTGCCAACGAGTGGGTTATTCAACAGACAACTCGTCTAACCTCAGTTTTCGGTTAAATTTTGTCCAAAGAAGTCGTGTTGCTTATGAAATGGCTGGCAAATGGTTGCCCGTCACGCGTCAATCGCAAACGCATAGTCGTTACGTGGACAACGTGTGGTCGTTGCGTGGACGACGTATGGTCATTGCGTGACAAACGTGTCGGGGTTGACCTCTAGTGTACGATGCGTAGGCCACTCGTTGTACACTACTTTATAATCATTTTTTGAAATTGAACCTTGAACATATGATACAGGGCTTAAATTTCAATGTCTAGCATAGAGTCGAGTCGCCGGTGAGTTGTTATAATGTGCGAAGACCTTTAATGGTTGGCTCGGTAAAAGCTCGCCAGAACTTTCGTTAGAACTCTTGTTTGTTTCTCTGTAATGAAACACTTGCACGAATGCTCATTGCCATCAGTGACTTCAGTTTATCAGCGTCGATTTTTATTCTTGTCGCATAGTAAATAGGTGCGACCACACAGAGCGAGCACCCTCGCTCGCGAGGCATTTGCTGCTCGAGGAAACTGCCTCGCCAGGTTGATTGTTCCATGTAGACGCGCTTAATAGCCAACACTTGGTAGCTCGGGCGCTCGGTCGTACTTCTCGCCAGCTGCAGCCCGCGCGCTTGCCTCGACCGGCGATGCACGGGTCTGCATTAACCGAGCTGCTTCGCGCGGCAAATGCCTCGCGGTGCTGCTCGCTATGTGTAGACGCACGTAATAGTTATACTTGTACTCCATTACCGTCTATCTCCATTCTACAGGGAACTACGTGGTAGTGGCGGGTGACAGCGAGCCACGAATGTACTGGGTGCACTCAGGTACTGTGTCGGTCGTGTCGGTCCGTGCAGACCTCACCGAGATCACCCATGAGCTGCTCGGTCCGGGTGACGTGTTCGGTATACTGCAGGGCATGAATAGAGGCATCTCTCATTGCTTCTCCTACAGGGCTGAGTCGAAGGTATGTACGTGTTTTGACATGGCTTGGCTTTTTTTTTAAGAGGTACTAATCGCTGCCTCCAAGAAGCAGGGCCCCCGTAAGGTCTACTGGCGCCCGTGTGCAAAAAAGGATTTTGGCGCCCTTATGGCATTTTGAGTTATCTTTTTTTATGGGAGGTCGATCAGTGGCGTCCTGGGGATGTAAAGCTTGCCGCTTCGGAACATAAACACAAAAAAAAATCATCAAGTGCTACTCAAACTTTACACACAGAGTTCCATACCATCTAAGAATTTTTGTATACCAATAATAAAAATGTAACTAACATAAGAAGCATTTGCTATTGAAAAATGAGAATGAAATTCAAAAGCGAGGGCAAGAAAAGCGAACATCAACCTTACTTGAAGCGCGAGCGTAGCGAGCGCGAAATTTTTTAGCTTTTTGGAATAGAACAAGGCAATTTTTCACAAAAGAACGCAGTGAGCTCTAAAAGTTTAACCTTTCCATACTTCAAGTTTTAATCTAAAAGTGAGATCAAATATTTGAAGTCTTTAGTAGGTATTTAAACTTAATCCTATTTAACTAAGTTCTCAACTTTTATTTAAAAAATATTTTTGTTTTTTTTTCTGTTCCCTTGGCTTTGGCGCCCCTAAAGGATGGCTTTGGCGCCCCTAAAGGATGGCGCCCGTGTGCATTGCACACTTTGCACATATGGTAGCGGGGGCCCTGCCAAGAAGGGCCTTGAAAGACTCGTCTTCTGAATATTCTATGAAATTCAGATTTGTTTTTTTTTTCATTTATGATGGTTGCGCTCTTGTCTTCAGTCTAGGCTAAAGATGACAGAGAAAAAGTCGATAATGGAAAAAATAATAATCCTTAGTTTTTTTTAAGAAGTAAATTTCCCGTATCTTATTTATGTAAATTTTGTAAATCCAGAAGAATTTAAAAATTACCTTCAAGCATTTTTAATGTTAAATAAATATGTATTAGTAAATTAATAGAGGAGCGCTCTTGATATTATATACATACATATTACCAGACGTAGATATTTGAATGGTGAGAAATTAATTTTCTTTTCATAGGTAAGCATTTTGACGCTTGCCTTGGATTCCTGGATCAACATAGTACCATTTTTCCCTGAAGCGAAGAAGATAATAAATGACAGAGCGGAAGTTTTATTTACACAGATTACCTAGAATTTTAATTTATTTTCTATTTCCTAAGCTGGGGCTTCACTTACGGCTTCACTTACTTTATACATAAAGTCTATTATCGAAATAATTATGCATTTCCCGTAAATGTGAACAACACAATATAAAAATCTAAATGTGTCTTTGTTGGATTGTGTTATTGTATTAACGTTTTACCATTGCTATTCAAATATAATTATGTTACGTTATGATATTACTTAGGTATTTTAGCTTATTAATTAGAATAACAATAATTGTCTGAACATTTCAATGCATGGCTGGTACATAATTACTTACAATTATCTTTTGCAAACACAGGGCATTTTTAATACTTCAGAAGTTCAAAGACATGCACGTTTCAAAAGAATGTATTAAAAAAAAACTTTATTTCACGACTGTACCATGTATCATAACGATATTGGCACACAAACACGCACACAGACACGCACTAAGTACATAAATAACTATTGTACATTCGCACACAATAAAGGCAGTTCATTCTAGATTGGAAGCCACTTTAAGCCGCTTACGACAGTTTCGATATTCGTGCCTTTGAAATGATGAGAGCCCAATGGAATCGAATCGAAACGTACACGTGCCGACAAAAGTGAACGGGAAATGGCAATATTTTGTTAGAATTAACTGATTTTCCTTGTCACTTTCATCATTGATGAAATACCGAACACTCAGTAAACCGTTTATTTTTTTCTAATAGTCAAGCCGTACTAAGGGCATTTTCCGTTGATTTTCGCGATAATAGTCTTTAAATGTTCGTTTAATTAAACGTCTATGTATGTTATAATTTAACAGAATTTCCCGTCATTGTGACTCTAATGTAATGATAGTCATCATCATCATCATCATTGGCTTATAAGTGTTCCCACTGCTGGGACGCAGGCCTCCTCTCTATGACAGGGAGTGGGCCATAATCCACTACGCGGGCCCAGTGTGATGATGATATGAAATGATAGTCATATCAGTATAAAAACTTATATCTCTTTTATATTTTCTCCTCGAGATTATTTTTAAACTGAATTTACTCGCCATATTTTTGGCAGATTAATGTATTTTATATCGGGGATCGGTTGGAGTGAGTGAAAACTGATTTCAGATTTATTTATTACGATAATAATTATGACAGCACATGCGTGTAGGTGTTCAGAATTTTAGCTTATTTATGTTTAAAGCGTTTAAGTGTTTGTTTTATAATAAAAATACTTTAATTTGCTACGCTGTTTTAGTTTTTTTTACTAAAATATGAGAATATTAGACAGTGGAAGGCGCCATTCCGATGAAATACAATAGGGTAGTTTCCTGGGTCAAAATAATTACATTCTATTTAGTCCGTATTTTAGATTATAAAAAAATATTCGACACATATTTTTTCTTTTTTCGATTAAACAAAAAAGAAGAAAGATAATATAGCCTATTTAAGTTACCTGTGACGTCACTCTGCGCGAAATATGCCACGCATCGTGACGTCACACGTAACTTTAATAAGCTATATCTTTGTCATTTTTGGTCTAATTAACAAATAAAAAAATACGTGTCCCGGACTAATTACAACTTTTTAGGCAACAAGCCTATTATCATGTAATGGGTGGCCAGCAAATGATAATTGTAATAGTAGGCCACCATGACGTCTTATTGTAGCGTTGTAGTCGATTTGCAAAAAACCGACTAAACGCACCTCACTAGTAACGTTGCCCATCTCTAAATATTCCACATATGAACGCGTCATCGCTTGGCGGCGTTCGTGTGTGCTATATAAGGGCCCGCTTCGTTAGTTAGTTCTTTTCGAATCGGAAGCTGCTTTTACTCAAAAACCCCGAGCTAAACGGGTAAGTGCTCATGTGATTTCAATTGTTCGCTGTTCTGCCAGATCGCATTTCTTTGTATTTCCTTGTGTACGCGGTCTGGCAGCCATTTTATTGCATCAGCGTTATTTAACCATTACTGTCGAAAAGCTATATGTACTCATCACCTTTTCTTCTTCATTGCACCTCACTGTGAATGCGCCCAAATGCTTTTCGCACCCTACGCTATGCTTGCCTCGCCGCGCTGTGCCTAGCTGCTCGCTTAAATCGCCTGGCCACGCGGCGAGGAAACTTCGAGAATGCCTGGAGCATGTGCGCGCATACCTACCTCTATTGTAAGCCACCGCGATGGGTGAGTCTTCCACCAATCCCCTTGCTTTGGGCTTGCGGCTGAAGGACCCACACATCGACGGAGGCTTGCAGAGCTACGGCACGACGCTTACGCACGCACCCTTCTCCGATCGTTCCAGGGTTCCTGGCTACGGCTAACAACCAAACCTACGGCTTCACCTCTGAACCGTCAGACGTCCCGCTGCCTCCCGGCCTACCCCGGGAGAGAGGCGCCTGACGATACAACGCGGCCACTAACGCCGTTGGCACCCCGTGGGAGCTGAGGCCCACGCCGCCACCTGCCGGCTTTGCCTCGCTGGCACGTCGCCACGCGCACGGCCCTAACGGTCCGTGAGCCCGCCACCTGATCCGGCCACCCACGCGGCGAGTGAGTGCCGAGACCTCACGCCAGCCGCGTGTGGAGGTGCCTGCCTGAGCGGGCCACGTGCCTCGCTGTGCCCTGCCTGCGCGGGCCACGTGCCTAGCGGAGGGCACTCACAGCCTGCCTGCTGCCTGCCGATCTACGTGCCTGCTTCTTTGAAGGCGGACGCGTCTGCCACGCGCTCGCCTCCTGCCCTGCATCGTCGTCTTCGGCGTCCTAAAGCCCAGGGCAGTACCTTTCTAACCAAGTGACCAGTGACAAGTGCCTAGAGACCCTAGAACCTTCTACCCTGAATTTATTCTGTGTGCTCATGCTCCCTTAATAAATGTTTTAAGTGACGTTGGGTTTCATTCATTTACCTACCTAGAAACCCGCCTGCCACATTATAACGAGAGTAGTTCCAGTGTGGGAACGAGATGACGCTAGACTACTTGTTTTTTAATTATTTCATTCATTATTAATTCATTCTCCGGGACACGTCGAGACTTCATTGTCTCGGCGCTTTTCTGGTGGTTGCCACTGTTGATTCTGGCTTTCAGGAGTTGCAGTGGTTTGGGAATAGTGTGGTGGGTTTGTCCCAATTAAAAAAAAAAGACTACTTGTTTATCTCTGTCTTTTTCCCACAGTGGAATTACTCCCGCTAAGACACCATAGTGGAGCACCAGAATTGTTAAAATAATCATATTATTCCGCGCATAAATAGTATTACGTCTTGACTTTGGACTTTAGAGAATTGACTAATATCGGTTCTTATTTCCTGGCCAATTACCGCCTTACCACAAAAAGATAATTAAACAGCTGTTGGACGCTGGTCTAAAAAAGTGTAACTACAAAACGATAACTCGAACCCTTACACCAAGATGAATTAAGTTCGATTTGACAATCTTTCTTAGACAAAGTGTTCCACAGTTGTTTATCTTTCTAGTAGTAAAGCGGTTAGTGTTATGAGACAACTAAATAACTCAAGGGAGTTAAATTAGTTTGGACATGAGTGTATCTCAGGCAGGATTATCGAGAAGACACGTCAACGAGTCCCATAGTTCGATAATACGAAGTGTTTGGTTTTCGTAATTGTGAAGTTAGCTTTGTCCGGTTTGATTTCAGAATGCCGTAGAATTATTTGTCAACTAAATCGTCATGAAATGCAGAATTGAGACGTAAAATAATTAAAAGCATGAATTGTCAAGCTATCTAATGAGTTTTGTAATCTAGTGTACCCATTGCCAAAGTCATAATATTATTAATGTTGAACAAACGAGTGTGTCGCTGGCAATGTTTGCTTCGTACAAATTTGTATACGAGCTGAGTAATAATTAGAATATGAAATATGAGGGAACAGAACCTACACACTGTGTACTGTATAGCTTCCAAATTACAGATACGTATGCTATTAAAATAATCTTAATTGGTTTACAGTCGACTATAGGTACATATATATTTGTATTCGGAAATTGGGCTGTTGTAAGTTCGCCACAAAAATTATTCCTCTCGCATAAAAGTTTTGATCCTGTTCCCCTAGTACTTTATGTTCAGATTCCACATTGTGTGCTCGTTTTCGGTAGCTTTGTGCTGGATTTTATAATTTAATTATGACTATTTACCTCGTCCAGAAAAAATAAATGGGTCTTTACAATAATCAAAATTAAGAAAAAAAACATTGGCTAATTTATAGATACAATCATGCTTTTTTCGTGGGGAATTATTTATGTAGCGAATTTACAACAACCCGTTTCAAGAAGCTTCAGAGTCCTATTAAAATTTTAATGTCACTCGGTCGTATTTATCGTTCCAAAAGTGTCTCCAATTGCTAACAAGGAGCACATAAATTAGGAGCAACGAAATTTTAGCTGCTTGTTAAGCACAAATTCTCAATGAACTTTAAACATATTGCCGTTACCCGGCGCTGCTCGCCAAACTTTCAACAATACCATCTGTATTTGACGCACTCTACTGACTAATGTAGCGCAGCTTGCGAAAGCTAACGAAGTAAGAAATTAAATACAGTACAATGCATAATTGTGTATAAATGATATAAAAGCGACGTTTTCTATAGTCGATAATGGCCTATTAAGAAGTTAAAATTGTTCGTTTAATTGGATTTGCTTCGCGAGTTTTACGTCGCAAAGTCGACAGAGTTTTGTAAATGTTAAATACTCGTACCTACTAACACTCAGCCTGCGACTATATTCGCGCGAATTTCGAACTGTTCCTCTGTGCTTTAATCTCTGCTTCCGGCCTTTCTTTATCTAAATTAAAATTTCAAACTCCTTGCACGTAATAAACAAGATTCATCCAAACTATCAACCCCATAAAAACCCAATTCGGGTCGAATTTCTCAAAATTCCGTCTAAGTGAGCACTTACTTCCTAAAAAAGAAACCCTATACAAAATTTGAAACTCCTGGCACTTGTAGTTTTTGAGTTTTCATGGTGAGTGAGTGAGTGGCCTTTCGCTTTTATAGATATTTCGATTTCCGGGAGGAAAGCCCGCGCGTGCCGTTTGGTGTGCGCAATGAAAAATCAAATTTTCATATATTGAGGTGGGTGCCCAAATGGAGGCAATATCGAAGTGCTGATTTGTCGCTCCGCTGGATATTGGTCTGGCGTTGATTCAAATCGGTGCGAATGTGGAGACGAGGTAAATTGGCCCGGTTTAATTCATGGAACAAGATAAATAGGTAAATTGCTTTGATTGGAAACTGAAGGCGGTTTCTAGGTAAATTAAAACGTGTCTTTTTGTTTTACATAAACAACACATGTTCAACATTCATTATGACTGCATTTTCGTATTAATTTCTCTCTTGTGTGAGTTCCACGTTGTAATTTGCAACACGACAACATTTTTCATAGTGCAAAGAATTTCATATTACTGTCGTGTTTATCGTTACATTTTTTTGCGTCATTTGCAACAGCAGATGACATTGAGGCATGTGGAAGATTAATCTGGGAGGTGTAGGGGACGGGTGGGCTGCAGGGGGGTGTGGTGTAGGGGGGAAAAAGGGGTGCAGATGTCCGCGTTATTTAGTTGAGCATTACATCAAGCTCTTGCGACGCTCGTTCTTCGCTCAAATTAAATCAGCGCTCATTGAAGTGGCTCGTCGCAATCGTTAGTCATTACACTCGTCGGTCACGAAATCTCATCGCGCACTCCTCGCCTCTTTTAAAAAAGGATGAAAAGAAAGCGATTCTGAGTTATTGTTATAGCTAGTATTAGGTACCTCGTTTCCGACGTTATTACTTCCATTCTAGAAAGTTTGAAAAGCTTCGAAAGAAAGGACGATCAAACGTCGCGTCGTCCCTTGTAAGGTATCAATTTAATCATATGGAGTTACGAGCTTCATGGCTATATTTATGTCGCTCCATCGCAGGCGAAATCCATTCGGGATGAAATTAAATTAGGGGTAGATTGAAATAACCTGCCCAAGATGCCAATGTAATACCGCCTTAGCTTAAGCGTTTTTGAACTTCGTCAATTTTGCTCATCTGCTATAAAGATATTCATGCTTTTGAGAGTTCTATGTAAAAATGATGTCAAATTGTCATTATAGAATTAATAACTGGCTTTAATGTATTTCATATTGGTCTGAGAAAACCGGATTAGGTAAAAGTTCACGTTTTCAATAAAATAATCGCCATAAGGTAAGCATTATGTCGCGGGACTTATCCAATTTACCGTGACCCTGGAATGTAAAGGGTTATTGTAGGACACCGTGAATTTTAGCGAGTCTGACAAAAGGTAAAAGTTTTAATAAGAACTGGTATTTTTAGTTTTCTCTTAAGTTTTGTATTCAAATGAGACCAGACATTACATAAGAGCGACTCAAATCTATCTTTATTTACATCACGAAAGGTACATATTGTCAGTTACGTCACGTCACGTCGCATCGCGTCGCGTCTCGGTGTGAACTGGCACGTCGTTCCTGATATGACTACCTTCAAGCTCATCATCGGACCTTGAAAATGATCCACCACAAGAGGCATAAGCACAAGATTTCCGGCGTTTATTGTATGGAAAATGAAAAAGCCCCTCTAACATACGATACATGATATACATACGACACTAGGAACTATTTTTTTTTCCATCAAATTAAAGTCAAAGTTCCCGTTTACTTTACGTCACGAAAAAAACATAAAGTCATGCTGCCTGGGCCTTAGAGCGTTGAAAGTTTATCCTAAACATGTTACCCCATAGTAAAATTTGAATTTTGTAGGATAAAAACTAGTTCTAATTCAGTTTGTTTATAAAAAGAACTACTTATTCTGATTTTTTTTTTCCGAAATAAAAAGTGGTATAGCATCGTTTACTTGCAAATCACAGCACAGTTAGTAAGATTGATGAAAATGAAAACTTGACAATCCCTAGAAAGAATATTTGAAACAATTTCTGGCGGTGTAATGTTCAGTGAAAGTCGAATAGAGATGCAAATAAGCTCAACTTGAATCAAGCACGCTCTACCTACGAGTACATTGTCCTTTTTTGCATCTTTTCGTATTTACCTGGTTTCTGAACGTTTGCCGAAATGAAGGTTGATACTTATTTCGAATTCGAAATGATATTGAAAAGATTGAAAATGTGAAGCCAGGTTTGATTATTTTAAGGATTTTCCTGTTTTTTTTTTACTTTAGAACAGGATATTATACTCCTTATATTGAACGATAAATTAAAGAAAATTCTCCTTTTTAAAATTTAGACAGTAACAAACAAAGCCATGTATCTTTTAGCAGACAACCTTGTATGGATTATAAAGAGAAACTGATACAATACTGCAGATGTGTGGTAAAAAATTTAGGTAAATAAAACAAGTCAAAAGTTGGCAATAGTGGTAGTCTTCTGGGCACTTTTTCCGTTGATACCAAAGTTGTCAGTACTGATGTGGATGATTTTTTTGAGGCCCTATAGGCAATAATACATACACATAGAATTCATGACTTTTTCCCATCAGGGTAGGCATAAGTCAAAGGGCCTCGTCCACATTTATACATTGCACATATTTATTTTGATCACACATGTTTTGTTCATATGAGTAATAGGCATGTTGACTGCATCAATAATAAAATGAATACGTATTTTTCCATTTTGTTAAATCAATGCATACTATAAAAATATAACGCCTTCAAAAGCAAGTTAAAACTATACTTGCCTGTGACGTATTGAAAAATTTAAAAGTGTCGTATGTTCGTCAATTTTTGTTTACGAAACAAAATAAAAAATAAGTGTAACATTGTTTTTTGAAAATGAAACGCCAAATACCTCTTTCGAAGTTCAAATTGCACCCAGATTAGAAACGGGTTGTTGAAAGTTTGTCATAAAAATGAATCCCCACGAAAAAAAGTATCTATGTATAAATTAATAAATTACCCAAAGGTTTTTGTTTATTTTTTTAAATTTTGTTTTTTGTATGTACATTCAATTTTTCCCGCTCGGGTATAGCAGAACAATCAAATTATAAAATCTATCACAAAACTAATACAGAAAACGAAGATACAATGTGGAATACTGAACAGAAAGTACTAGGAGAACAGGATTAAAACATTTTTTTGAGGGGAATAATTTTTGTGGCGAACTTACAACAACCCGTTAATACCAACATCAGAATAAAAAAATCACAATAAATAAAAGAAAATCAAAGGTAAAACCAATACCACAAGAGAAATCACATCCTTGACCTACTTAAACATTGATCAAAATGACCCCTGTCAGTGCTCCTTCACGATTGCTCTACCAGATACATCAGACCACTTACAACTAAGCGAAGGAGACACCAAGGCCACTTAATTAAGTGCCTGTAGAGTCGGCCCGGGGCTTCGTGATATTGCACGTAAACCTCCTTGTATAGCTACGATGCATCAGTGGCGACCGGCCTTATTTATTTTTGTTTCGGGGTGAAGCTTCGAGTTTTCAGGTTGTAGTTTTGCGTTGGGTCTTTTTATAGATTTCGTTTTGAAAAGTGTGTAATTATGTTAGTAGTAGATAGGTACGCACATCAAAAATGATTTCGATTTTTCAAATTTTTGACCACCATCTTAATATTTTTTTTGTTTTTAAAGTTTGCCCAACACTAGTATTTTTTCCTGTGTCATTTTAGGGTTGGTCAACAAACATATAAACCCATACACAAACACCCAGACCTTGAACAACTACTCGTAAATCATACAAATATGAATTGCTCCGAGCGGGAATCGAACCCGCGACACACAACACAACAGTCCAATCTCTCAGTCACTGAACAACAAGTGCGGTAATTTTTTATGTCTGCTTATGCTAGTGATCACAAACTTCTTTGATGTGTGTTTGTTAAGTTTATGATATATACCCATTAGAATGTTATTGTTGAGTAGGTATTCAAGGATTTGTTATACAACGTGTAACGTTAAATGCGCCAAACCTCTCGTGGGGTAACTCAGCCCATGTTACTGAACAATGCTTATTCTAAGACTTTTGGAAATTCACAAAAAAATTGGTTTTTCATACAAAATAGGAAATTAATCGGGCCCTATCAGTATGAAAAATCACTTTTTTTGTGAATTTCCAAAAGTCTTCGGACAAAGACATTGTTCAGTAACATGGGCTGCACTGAGTTACCCCACGGGAGGTTTTGCGCATTTAACTTTACACGTTGTATATATAGCCTTTCTCGATAAATGGACTATTCAACACAAAAACATTTTTTTAATTTCGAACCAGCAGTTCCTGAGATTATCGTGATCGAACCAACCAAACAAAGAAACTCTTCAGCTTTATAATATTAAATTTATAGATTACACACATTAAACCGCATTAATAACAATGCCAACAAGCCATATTATTATTATTTAAATGTATATCACGCGAATTCTGCATGAATGCGGTTACCAACTCCCTCCATAACCGTTAATATTAACTCACAGAGTTAATGTGAACTGAAATACAGGGCAAACATGAACTGGGTTTAATCCAGGCTGTATTTTTAATACTATGAGGCGCTGATAGACTTGAACATTCACTTGTAACAGAACATCGAGCATTCGCCGAGCATAGAGGCAAACATCGCTACGAACGTTTTCACGATCTTTTTAGCGAACGCTCAAAGTCAATGCCAGGGCTTGACGAGTACAGTTACTGAGCGATTGATTGCGACGCACACGGTACAAATATTTGTATGACCTACAAGTACGAGTAGGTAGTTGTTCCGAGACTGGGTGTTTCTGTATGTGAGTTTATATGTTTGTAAACGCACCCACGACACAGGAGTAGTAGTTTTTTATAAGGCAAAAAAAGAAAAATAAATCGTCACAGAAATTTTCTTCATGGAGAGGTCAGACTTGAAAGCCGGCTCGGCAAAAATCTCTCCAGAACGTTCGTTAGAATGTTCGCTAAAACTAATTTAGTTCGCTGAATGCTCATTTCAAGTGAATGTTGTTTACCAGCACCTGGTTCACGGAACCATTCTTAAGGGATCAGCAGAAGTTGGAGTGGAGCCAAGTCGATGTTATACGGTGTCCATTGATCTCGTGCATCAATAACATTGGCACATGCAGGCTGTAAACGTTGAATTCGGATATAAACAGACGATGCATAGGATCGGTTTGTTTTTTTTGACTTGTTTCGGCTAAGTGAATTTTTATTACGCATAGGACAACGTGCATACGGTAAGCTGTCTGCGCTTAATGTTTTTAACACTATTCTCACACTCCGTTATTAATAAACGTGGACTAAAGTTACAACCTGGATAATCTTCGGACTAAATAATCATACATTTTTAAGGATTAAAGGAACTTTTTTTTTAGCTTAGTAATAATGAAATATGATCAAATAATAATCAAATGAGTCGGAATGTCTCAGAAATAAAATGTCTGAATTTGGCAAACCCAACTCAGAGAGGTCAAACTTCGACTACGATATTTTTACGCCGCGCCGTTGCAAGCACCATGACCGGAGAATGCGGGTGGATGAAAAAGGGTACACAAATCTGTCTACCCTCTTTCGTAGTCTTATAATACGCCATTTTTCTATTGAAGTCTCTTTTAACAAAATATTTTCATCCACCCGCATTATCCAGTCAATCCGCGATAATAGCGCTTGCAACAGCGTTGAAATATCGGGCGCTCAAAATAATGAATAATCACGGAAGATATTCTGTAAGTGACGGTTTACTTCTTACTAATCATATTATCTTACTTCTTACTATTTTACTCTTAATAATACTGAAAGTTTGTCCGGATGTTTGTTAATCTTTCACGCAAAAACGAATGAATGGATTTGAATAAAACTTAGCACGTAGATTGTTTATTACCTGAATTAACAATAAAGGACCTAGATTTTATTTTACCATAGGATAACTTTCGAGTTGTAGCGGGCGAAGCCATTGGCAACAGCTAGTATTTAATATTTTGTTGTAAAATCTTAAAATAATGTTTATAAAATAACCCCCTTTCTTATAAACATTGATTAGACGTTACGTATCTTAAATATAGCTCTTAATTCAATTGCCATCTCTAGTCATTGAAACAGAAATAACAAGGACAGGGGGGGTATTACAACGTCTTAAAACCAGGCTTGTTCCGGCGAGTGAAAGTGACAGAGCTATACAAGTCGTCTAGCGTCATCTCGTTCACTCACTGGAAAAAGCCTGGTTTTAAGACGTTGTAATACCCCCACAGGTGATATTTAATCGGTAATCTCAGCAATCGCTCAGCAACACAAGTTTTTATAAGGTAAGGGCCTAAAGGGGGTAAGTTTTTAAATAAAGAAGCCAGTAGGTATGCTAATTGAGCTGTCGAAGTGAGTCGGTGAGTTGACTCCCAGCAGTGTGCCCCGGCTCGCCATCCGGTACAGTTAACAACTGTCTTGCTAATGTACTTCTTGCTCAATATCCACTTACTGCGGACTAGTCGTTAGATTTAGTAATATTATGCATCCAATAAGTTAAAAATATAGGATATTCTACACTAATAATCTTATAAAGCGGGAAGTTTTTATTTTTATTATTGTGTGTGTTTTTTTGTTATGAATAAACTCAAAAACTACTATGCCAATTTCAAAAATTCTTTTGCAGCCTGAAAACTATATTGAATAACATAGGCACCCTGAATAAAATAGGCTATATTTTTGGAACGAAGTTCCTTATCCGCGCGTTGTGAAAGGGGTTTAGACGGAAAAAATTCTTACGAAAAGTTGTCACGACACTTTTTGGAACGAAGTTCCTTATCGCGCGTTGCGAAAGGGTGCTAGAGTTCAAAGAGTGGAGTGGAGTGGAGCGTAGCAAAGCGGAGCGGAGCTGAGCGGATTCGCGACGATTATTTTTTATTGCTACAAAAGATACGTCTACCCGTGCGAAGCCACGTATGGGCCGTTAGAACATTAGATGACTTAGTTTTCTAACCAAACCAACCAAAACCAGCTGTGCATTTAAAATCTTAAAATCAAAATTAAAGCATTCGCTTGAATAAAGAATTCTTAAAGATTTTATTAACTGATTTGATGATTACCTACTTCTTAGGTATACTGTTATTACCCGACTACGGCAAACCCAAAAGGAGGGTTATGATTTTGACTGGTTTTTTATCTATTTTGTCTCCATATCCTATAACTGTTCGGAAATTGCTACCTACCTACCATGATAATAACAATAATATCGAAACAATGACACAAAACCATTTATAATATCAATTACAATGATGCTGTGGTTTGCGGTCAAATGTTACGCAGCCATTAACTCCGACATTATTGTTGACACCTATATTACATTGTTATTAAAAGGGACGCCATTTTCTTCCCCTTGAGGAAATCTCTTAATCCTCCTTTACGACAACCACGTTTATGGTGATAACTGTTACTTAGTAAGTACACATATTATAAATTTATTTCGGTAAAAATATTTTCGGAAGGCTTAGATTTTAAAACGTCCAGTATACCTGTATTTGGAATAGAACCTAGGTAACGTTTTGGAATGGGTTGTTTCAATGAAACTTTGTTGTCTCGATTCCATCTATGAGAAAATAAATACTGGGGCAATCTATTTTCGTGGACATAATTGTGTATTATAATACCTATTACCTTTGTACTCGAATAATCTCCTTTATGATTGGACGCTGTAACCGAAATTCTATAAGGAGGATAATAATATTATTAATTAAATAGATGGATATAGAATTGTGTGCAAAAGTTATATTTCAAGGCGCTCCGTCACCGCGAGCATTCACCTGTAATGTAACATAAAAGTGTTACATCTCTACTGACCTAAGACGCTGGCAACACTCTCGGCGTGCTGTCATCACTGTCAAGCCCCTCCACGTGCCCACCGCACACTTCAAGACGCCATGACGGGAACGAAGGCATAAATAAGCTAGCACGTCTCATTTCGCCCCTTTTTCTTTTCTCACGAAGACTACTGACCAGGTCGAACCTCCGTCAGCTTACCATTTAAGTGCTGTTACCCGATAAGTATACCTACCTTTTGTTTCCATTGTTTAATTTGCTGTTCATGGAACTAAAATGAAACTGTTATGTAGATTAAATAAGTTGCTGTGTGTGATTTTTCTAAATAACTAACTCAAATAATTGAGTTAGTTCGAATTTAATTTATTATAAGCCTTGTGTTTAATCAGTTGATAAATGATTGTTTAATGTGTTTTTCCACGTGACTTAATTATAACGGATAGGTAAATGTTACTGTGATTTCTATAAATATCGAATAAAGATAATTTATTATAGTTGTACTTTGAATTTAATTTATTATAAACCCTGTGTCTAATTAGTTTTTACAGTTTCAGAAGTGGGATTACTCCGTTCACCATGAAGAGGCACCGAGCTAGACGCAGTAGCAGTGAATCCGACGATTCTGATGTGCAGTCCGCAGCAAAGAGGGCAGTACCGTCTACCCACGAAGAACCATCGAGCAGTAAGCTAGAACAGTTGGTAAACGAAAAAGTTGAAGGTATGATGAACACATTCTTTAGTAGAACGCGTGAAAATAGAAGTGACAGTGTTAAAGGTGACATAATAATTCCGTTATTTGACCCTGATGATAGAGATAATAACGTATTTGTTTGGTTGAAGAAAATCAACCAGTTGGGTGATATTTATGGCTGGGATGATTCAAAGCGCTCGTATTACATGCAGACTAGATTAGATGGTTCAGCTAGACGTTGGTATAATAGGCTGGATAATTACGATCTTACGTGGTGCGAGTGGCAGGAACTTTTGAAACGTACGTTTCCTAGGATGTTTGAATTTGCGGAATTAATTGAAGAGCTAGTAGGTCGAAGAAAGGAACCAAAAGAGACGATGAGTAAATATTTTTACGATAAATTAGCAATGTGCCGCAGATGTAGATTCGATGACAGTGCCGCGGTCTCGTGTATTATTCGCGGCCTACCCTCTGAATTACAAGCAAGCGCTAAAGCTTTGAAAAGTACAAACCCGGAAGAATTGTATTGTCAGTTTTTGGTATCAATGGAAAACTACCAATCGCAGTCAACGCGCTTTCGTGAGAATGATCAACGTGCTTTGAAACATTCTTTAAATACTAACAATACTTCAAAATCTGCTGAAAAAATATCCAATCCAATTAAATGCTACCGCTGTAATACTGAAGGCCATTTGGTTAGGGATTGCAGTAACCCTGACACTCGGTTGTGTAAAACCTGTGGGAAGACCGGGCATATTGCAAGATTTTGCAGGCAGAATGTTCAAACTGACTCGAATAAAATAAAAGAAGTGAAAGTTATACAAAGCTTTAACGATTTATACTTTAAAGATATAACGGTTAACGGGTTAAAGGCTATTGCATACTTGGACACTGGAGCACAAAGCAATGTCATGGGTTATAGTTTTGCGAAATTATTACAATGTGCTATCGAACCAAGTGACAAAATTTTAAAAGGTTTTACTGGCAGTCCAGTACCCGCACTAGGCGAAATAAAAATTAATGTTTCCTTGGATGGATTATCTATAAAAACGAGTGCTTTAGTGACTCATATCGACCTAGGAAAAATCGATATTTTGTTAGGGCAACCTGTCATTAATAGAGATGATGTATCCCTTGTAATAAATGGCAATTCTGTTATTCTTTCTCAAAATCACAATAAAATCCAAGGCATAGCCGTAGAAGATATTGAGCAAAGAGTAGACCTCGTCTCCAAAAATAGTATGACTATTCCACCTAACGAAGCAGCAATGGTTCCGGTGTTAATTAATGGTGGTTCAAATGGAGTTGTGAATACTAATCCTCGTTATTTCAACCTCGCAGATCATGAGTACATTATCCCGGCGTCTGTGGTGGAGGGCTCCGAGGGTTTCCTCAGAGTTTACAACCTGGGTTCGAAAGCTGTGGAGATTGCAGCTGGCCAGGTGGTGGCAAGGGGCCAATGCTGTTCCGAAATATTGCAAGGAGCTGAAGCTGGCTTGGTGAGTCAAATCTTTCTTTGTTGTTGGTCCAATTCTGATGCTGGGCTTCAAAGCCGGAATAATATAGCTGTTGGTGGTTTCGTACCGAATTTTGCTGATGCAGATTTGACTAAATTGGACCAAAAAGACATACTTTTAGTTGATGCTTCTTTATGTGCTGATAATATGTGTATTGGTGGTGTTAATTTGGCGGACATAAACGTGGGTAATATAAGTGACGGCGATAGGGTACGTTTGTTTACTATTTTGTCTCGATACAGTTCTTGTTTTGCATCTAACACGTTGGAATTAGGACTCACGAGCCTAGCAGAGATGGAAATCAAATTGAACACTGATAGACCTGTGTATCATCGCCCGTATAGACTTTCATTACCAGAACTTTCAACAGTTCGTGAAAAAGTTAAAGATCTTTTAGATGCCGGCATTATTAGGGAATCCAATTCAGACTTTGCGTCACCCGTTGTGCTAGTCAAAAAGAAAAATGGAGATATAAGGCTATGCGTAGATTATCGGGCCTTGAATGCAGTTACTATAAAAGATAGATTTCCTTTGCCTATAATTGATGACGAAATTTCTAAATTAACAGGAAAAAACTTCTTCACAAGCTTAGATTTGTCACAATCTTATCATCAATTACCTGTTTCTGAAAATTCGATTCACAAAACTGCGTTCATTACACCGGACGGGCAATATGAATACGTGCGGGTTCCGTTCGGTTTGGCCAATTCTCCTGCGGTTTTTCAACGTTTAATGAATAAAATTATTAACAAGGTCAACAAAATGGGTGATGGTGATCATATTCTGGCATTTATGGATGATATTTTACTACCAAGCATCGATATTCCACGAGGTTTAGAGCTACTAGAACTTCTACTGAAAGTATTACGTGAGGCTAATCTTAAACTTAATATGAAAAAGTGTTCTTTTCTTCAGACTGAATTAAATTATCTCGGTCATTACGTTTCTAAGGATGGCATTAGGCCAGGTGATCATAAAATAAAATCTGTACGTGATTTTCCTACCCCATCTAATGTTCATCAAGTCAGGCAATTCGTTGGCCTTTGTTCATTCTTTAGAAAGTTTATACGTAATTTTTCCCTTATTGCTAAACCCCTCACAGACCTTACAAAGAAAAATATGACCTGGTTATGGGGAGAAGCCCAAGATAAAGCTTTTAAAGATCTTAAATCTAGTTTAGTCTCGCGACCAGTTTTAGCGATCTATGATAGAAATTTGCATACAGAACTCCATACGGATGCAAGTAAGTTCGGTGTTGCAGGAATTTTGCTTCAGCGTCAAATAGATAATTCTTTAAAACCTGTAATGTACTTTAGTCGCACTACGACCCGTGAAGAACAGAATTATCACAGTTACGAACTGGAGACACTAGCAGTTGTTGAGTCGTTAAAAAGGTTCAAAGTTTATTTGTTAGGTATTAAGGTAAAAATATTAACGGATTGTGTTGCGATTCGTCACACATTCGTAAAAAAGGATTTGATTCCGAGAATTGCACGCTGGTGGCTGCAAATTCAAGAGTTTGATTTGGAAATAGAATATAGGGCTGGAGACAAAATGAGGCACGTTGATGCGCTGAGCCGAAACCCAGTAGATTCCCACGTTTATGCTCTGTCTGCTGATGATTGGTTTCTTACCGTTCAAATGCAAGATCCTAAGCTATGTAACATCATCAACCAATTACATGGACCTAATACCAATCCAGACATATTGAATAATTACAAAATAAGTAATGAGCGTTTGTATAAGAAAACTTTACATGGGGATCGTTTGCTAGTCCCTTGTAATGCTCGTTGGAAGCTTTTGCAAAAATATCACGATAACATGGGGCATAATGGATTAAAGAAATGCGATACTGCTATTAAAGAAAAATTCTGGTTCCCTAAAATGACTAAGTTCATACGAAAATATGTCACTTCGTGTCTGGATTGTGCTTTTCGGAAAGGACATTATGGAAAACTGGAAGGAAAATTAAATCCTATCCCGAAACCTGAGGTACCAATGGATACTCTACATATTGACCACTTGGGGCCTTTTCCGAAGTCGAGTAAACGCAATCAATATATTTTGGTAATTACATGTTCTTTCTTAAAATTTGTTATTGCCAGAGCAACACGCACCCTAACTTCAGCTGAAACCATTCATATCTTACATGATGTATTTTCATTATTTGGTTTCCCTTCCACCATAGTGTCCGATCGCGGTCTTGCGTTTTGTAGCCGATATTTTAAAAACTTTGCAGTCAAACACCTTATCAAACATGTGCTGACATCAGTTGCAACACCGAGAGCTAACGGTCAGGTTGAGAGGGTCAATAGAACAATTTTAAATGGTTTAAGAACTAGCAGTGAGGAAAGTAATTGGGACTGTTCCCTGCCTGATGTAGTTTTCGGTGTTAATAACATGCGTCATGAAACCACAGGTCAGGTCCCCTTTAATTTAATGTTCAAACACAAGAGTAAAGTATCAAATTTAGAAAATAGCGAAAGTAACGTAAATATAGACAATGAACGAGCACAGGCCACTGCTAACATTAAACGTAAACAACAATTAATGAAACGTCAATTTGATAAGAAACGTAAAGAGGCTCGTATCTACAAGAAAGGGGACTTGGTCTTATGGCGTAATCCAAAAGGCTGTGGTCAGTCTGGAGTTAATACGAAGCTTGATGCTACATATGCCGGGCCGTATAGAATAACTAAGTCGCTGGGTCATGACCGGTATATGATACACAGCGTGAAAGGGTTTAGAGGGTACAAGAAATTTAGTACAGTGGTGGCTGTAGATTCTTTGAGGCCGTATGTAGCTGTTGTTGGTTCTGATAGTGATGCTGATGACGCTGACAGTCAATTAGATACGGAAGATCTTATAGATTTGTTAGAAAGTTAACTAATGCACATCGTGTGGACACTTTGTTTCAGGACGGCCGAGCTGTTACATCTCTACTGACCTAAGACGCTGGCAACACTCTCGGCGTGCTGTCATCACTGTCAAGCCCCTCCACGTGCCCACCGCACACTTCAAGACGCCATGACGGGAACGAAGGCATAAATAAGCTAGCACGTCTCATTTCGCCCCTTTTTCTTTTCTCACGAAGACTACTGACCAGGTCGAACCTCCGTCAGCTTACCATTTAAGTGCTGTTACCCGATAAGTATACCTACCTTTTGTTTCCATTGTTTAATTTGCTGTTCATGGAACTAAAATGAAACTGTTATGTAGATTAAATAAGTTGCTGTGTGTGATTTTTCTAAATAACTAACTCAAATAATTGAGTTAGTTCGAATTTAATTTATTATAAGCCTTGTGTTTAATCAGTTGATAAATGATTGTTTAATGTGTTTTTCCACGTGACTTAATTATAACGGATAGGTAAATGTTACTGTGATTTCTATAAATATCGAATAAAGATAATTTATTATAGTTGTACTTTGAATTTAATTTATTATAAACCCTGTGTCTAATTAGTTTTTACAAAAGTGCGCAATTTGATCTGTAACGTTACATTACAGGTGAATGCTCGCGGTGAGGGTGCGCTCTTATGTTTAAGGCCCCTCACCCACGGCGACTTTTTGCAGCGATGTTGTCTCGCGTTTGCTAAACGCGCGACAGCATCGCTTCTAACGCGAGTTAGTCGCATTTGCAACGCGCTACTGCATCGCGATTGTATCGATACAAACGCGCGACCGCGTGGGACGACATCGGTAGAGAGGTCGGAGGGGGGAGGGAGTGTCGCGATTAGAGTGGCGCGTTTGCATCGCGACTGAATCTGGTCCCGTGGGCGAGGGTACACAGCTAGCGACAGCATCGCGCCTGTATCGATGCTACGCGCGACAGCATCGCGACTGCATCGCTACAAAAAGTCGCCCGTGGGTGAGGGGCCTGAAGCATTATTCATGAAATCTGTTTTCATTCGCGCATTTTACCGCTTAAAATTAGAAGGTAATCTGCGGTTCAATTGCGAAGGAGTGTCAATTTTCTCCATCTGTCACTTGAAGTAACGTTTAGCAATGAATTTCTTTGTGTAAATAAATTGTTATAAGTGTACGTTATCTTTATCTGTTAATAAGGGGTGCAGAACGTCACAATATGGCGTCAGCAACTCCCTTTCATAATTGAACTGCAAAGTAGTTAGTGGCTGAAGAATTACTACTTTGAAGTTAGCTTAAAAAGGTTTTATATTCCAACTAACTCAGGCTTGCAGTTGCACTAACTCCCGTGATAACACTTTAAAATTCACGACAGTTAGTTACTTAGGATTAACCAGATATTGCCGCGTGTGGCAGTTAGATAGCATTCCGACATTTATGAAAATGTGCTGCGCAGTCATTTCACGAGGATACATTATTCAGGGTTCGCGCCAACGCCTCGTCTGCTTCTGTGTACGAGTTTGTGCTAGTTCACTCGTTCATTTCGTTCGGTCGTTCGTTCGTACATGCCAGTTTTGAACACATTTTTGTGACCTGTTTTAATTTTTGCCGTGCGTATGTATTTGGTTCATTCTGAGAACTACGTCATGTGAAAAGCGAGGAGTGAACGTAAGTACAATCGACAAAGTTGAATCATGACCCATTTTTACAATAAATCGTTTGAATCCGTAAAATTAATAAAGGTCAAAGTTATTGCCATGAATACGTCTGTTTACGAGCAAGCAGACCTCTTAATTGTATTTGAATGTCTATAAAAAAATAAGCTTATGGTACTCATGATTTAACTTTGCCGATTGTACATAGATTAAAGTATGTCCAGTCCAGATTCTTAGTAAGCCACTAAGGGATTTTACTCATGCGCGATGCGACGCGATTCGAACGAATTCCAACTACAAGTGAAAATCAACTTTGCCACTAAGAAATAAAGATGCGATTCTATTGACTTTACGTTGTCATGGCCATCGTGTACATAGTTGGAATTCGTTTGAATCGCGTCCCTAAGCCAAAACAAGGAAGAAAAATCACCCCCTTCTTTTTATCCATACGTCACACGTCAAGGAATTAGATTTAAATGTGAGCTTAGCGCTCACTCACACATTAATCAAAAAGTGTTTCCATGAAAAAGTTTACCTAAGTTTTGTTTTGATATTTAAGGTAAAAATAATACAAGCTGATTTCCATATTATTTTCTTTTACCGTTTTAAAAATAGTATGAAACATTTTAAAAATAGTACGTATGAACTTAAATATATTACCACCAATCGATTACAAATTCTCTAAATCAACATCATTAATTTATTGAGAGATAGCTTCTAGAATTATTTTCTCAACTGTATTTTGTTCAATATTGGTTCATAGTTAAAATCAATTTTACTCGTAACATAAGAATCCAATATTTTTTGCCAATCATATTATTATTGTTTTGGTTAAGACAGAGGATTCAATTATCTTTTCGTGAAACTTCAACGAGGTAGTTTTGTTCATTGTAATATATTAAAGAGTAAAAGAAAAGAAAAAAAATATATTGTTGACAGAGCAAAATTTTTTTTCTATCTTAAAAAAAAAGTTGATGAAAAATGATCATAAAATTTTCTATATTTTGAACACAGCTTAATGTCTTTACATAACATGTTGCTTTTACGGCGGAAGTTTTCAAGTCTACTTTACAAGAACGTGTTATCGTAAAAATCAACAGCCCGGATTCATATGTACCTACTTTTGTTTTCATTTGTAAAAAAAGATCTTCGCATTATATACCAATGTTATGGAGGTCACAGCCAATAATGCATAATAATAAACGCACCTTTTTCATTGCACTTGAATGAAACATTTGATTGTTACAATTCAAGTACTTAGTAACACTTGAAATATCGTAAAATTTGTAGGCAGAAAGAGAAAAATAAAATTCGATTTTTCTCTTTCTGCCTAAAATTTTTACTTTGTTGCTAAGTTAAAACTTTTTAAACGAAAAAATTGTAAGAATGTAGCATTCCTATGTAAAATGAATTTTTAAGTATAAGAGTAAATTTCTTTTCAAGAAAATGTCTAACCTTTAGGCATAAATATTCTGAAAAAATAGGATGTTGATTCGTGTTGTTATCAAAAACTGAAAACTTTGTTACCTTGAGACTGTTATTCCGTAGTTATACCTGTTTACCGGCCGGCGTCGGAGTAAAACTATGAATTTTTAATGGCATTACCAACAACGGTATGCTAAGTTCCTCATATTTATTCAAATTGCTTTGTTTTTTGTATTTGTAATTAAGCTTTGTACTACGTAAATCTTTGTTGTTGGTGTTAATGGTTCACACAGGGATTTGTGAACGTAAAGCGAAAACTCTTTGTTCACGGAAATCTTAATTAAACGAATTTTCTGCACGGATATTTCATTTTTATTTATTTTTTCGTGGTAAAATCATCAAATGAGTCCTCCTACCCAGGGCGGAACGGGTGGGCCTGTCAGACTTATACTGACGAAAATCCACGGTGATCCATCAATAGCCCTTTACGTTCCAAGGTTACGGTTACCTGATGAGACAGTTCCGCGACCCTTTTAACACATGATGAGGGTTTTTTTCTAAAAATGTTTGAATTTCGATATCTCCAAAATCAGCCAGTTTGGACTCCATGTTGTCGGGGTTAAAATTGTTGCAAATAAGGTCTAGAATCACCTATTTCAAGGAATGCACCCAATTACAAATCACCCTGTATTTATTGTAGGGACCATTACTCACCTAGCTAAGTAAGTAAGTACCTTTGTCAATTCTTATAAAGGCGGATAAGCACCGCTTCCATATCATAGTACGGTTCTCATTAACTTAATTATGAACACAACTTTATAATATTTTACTTTGAAATTCTGTAACAATGTAACTATGAGAAATAGCTGTCATTTTTATTATCTTTGTACGTTTAAACAACATTGTTAGCTATCGTTTTAAAGTTTTAAACTATTGGCCTAATGGTTTAGAACTCTTACAATCAATTCAGTTTGTAATCATACTCAAATATTGCTGTTCAGCGTGTCGCGGGCACTAGTTTTATCCCCATACGGGACAATTTATATTTATATGACCTAAAAGTAAATGTTCCGTGTCTTGGTGTTTGTGTATATTTTTTATGTTTGTAAGAGCACCCACAATACACGAGCAATTCCTAGTCTGGGACAACGTTTTTTTAAAAAGAAAGCAAGGAGAAAGATTACCAACCAATCGTGATAGCCCAGCTTCTCATTCGAAGCACTTCTGGCTTAACTCTAACTTAAAATGTACACTCAAAAATAAAGCAAAGGTAGAAAACTTTTTTTGTAAACTAAAACTACAGGAAAGGTCACCTAAATCCCAGCTTAGGGCGGCTCAAGTTTCACTTTCTGAAATTAGCAGTTTGTAGGCAAACCGCTTATTTGTGTAATGGCAAACTTACCGAGCTCAGCGGCCGGCGCGGCGTTCACAGTTTGTGTTGTCACCCTTTTTAGACGAAATGCTGAATAATAAATATATCGCTTAGTTGAAATTTGCGGCGCGTGGCTTAACAACTTTTGGCAGAGTAAAAAATGTTTTCGTGAAACGATTGCGGTCACACGTGTGTTAATTATGAAATGTTGATGAGAACCTACAGGATTATTAAATTTATGAATTGTGGGATACAGAATCAGGCTATGATTGTTAAGTGAGGTCTGTTGAAACCATAGGCTGCATAATTTATGTCCAAACAATACAAATGGCTGCATAATAGGTATGCTACATGCACCTTAATTAAACAGCTTCAAAGATAACTGTGTACCATTTAGTCAACCACTATAGTCAACCCCAATACTACTTGCCAACCCCAATACTACTTGCCAACTTCAAAAAATCGGGAAAGGATGAGAAACCTCTTTTTATTTATAATATCATTGGTGAGAAAGGTGCAGTTGATAACGATAAAATAAGTAGGCAGGGGAGGTAAGCTCAAGACGGGTAGCCCGCTTAAAACGGGTATGCATGTTAAATTATGCGTCGTTTTTGCTAATCAGAATGTGTGCGGTCCTGCACGCACACATTCTGATTAGCAAAAATGACGCGGCTCCTCATATGGAGAGCATACCCGTTTTAAGCGGGCTACCCGTGTAGGGCTTACTTCCCCTACATTTAATCGTTCAATATTTTTATAAACATTTATTTAAACGTATTTTGATAAGAACGTTGAGAGCTTTAACGAAAGCAATCTCATTAACGTAATGCATTTCGCATCGACATAAATTGTAGAGTTCAATCAAACGGAAAATGTTTTATTTACCTACCATGCTTTATATCTAATTGTATTATTTTACCTTTTCATGGTGAAATCAATAAACGAGTCCGCCCACCCAGGGTGGAATGGGAGGGACTGTCAGACTCGTTCTGACTAAAATCCACGGTGTTCCTTCAATAGCGGCACCGGCGTTGACTCCGGCAGAGTAGCTTACACTGGGCAAAAGTATAATAAGTCTGGCTGGATTCAAACCCACGACTTACAACTCGTTGCTCAGGACAGATACCACTTGGTCACCACTGCTCTCCAATGACCCAATAATTGAAATACCATTTTTTTTGCAGAAACATAGATTCTATAATGACGTTCAACGAATTTAATTTGCCTGAAATCCATAAAACCACTTGTCATCAGAATTACTTCGGGAGATAAATCGAAAAATCCCTTTTACGACTTCCAATAACGAAAAGGAGAAATTCGGTGCTGTAGGAACGCGCATGACATAAATCATGTTGGGGTTCGATATTTTATAGGTTTTAATTTTGGCATTTTATGTTGTGATAACATCTGCGGACGTAACGGGCGTGCCAGCGGCGACCCGCGGGCTCTTTACGAGGTCCGGTTTATGACCCCGCGGCTTGTAATCCCCTCGTTACAAACTAAACCGAGCTATTTTTCCACTGATCCACGAAATTATTAGCTATCTAATTGAATGTGTTAATATGAACCGCTCTGTTGTTGGTTATTGATTAATCGGATTACACTAAAGGCTGTGACAAACTGGGCGCTCGGCGTGGCACCGACGCGCGACGGTAGCGTGACCTGTCTACGCCGACACCGTGTTTCTTTATGTGACAAGTCACGCCAGTCTTGGCGCGATGGCAAACGACGGTGCGGCGGGCGGGGCGGTGGCGGCAGAAGCGCGGCGTGATGATCGCTAGGCGTTTCTGTGACAACTACAGGTTGTCACCCAGGACACTTTGCTGACGCGATGACGGGGTTCGAGGTTAGCGTCATATCCTACAGTGTTACGAGCTTTCGACCCGCCAGACTCGCGTCGCGCCAGCGGCACGCTACCGTCGAGCTCGCTGTGTGTCAAAGTCTTTACACTTGATTTAATTAAGTTCGTGTCATATAATATACAATACAATTTAAGCTTGTGATATCTACACTACACAGTCCTGAAAATACGACGAGTTCATTGAGAAAAATCCGTATTGCATACCTAATGAAATGAGACTGAACAATCTCAGTGGAAGGCAACATTATTTGCGTTGCGACTGGACAAAATATTTCATCAAAATGCAAAACAGCACAATTTCCCCGCAGCGGCCCGCGCGCTGGAGAAAGAACTGAATTAACTGGACGTTGGAAAACAGATAACTTAATTTGCATAACTCGTTCACACGGGGCATCGTCAGATAACCTAATTTGAGCTGACGGGTTAAAACGGGCGGAAAAAGTCCAGCAAAATGTTGGTCTTTTCATGTCAATTATAAGTATTAGAGCAAGCGATTGGCTACTATTAGGAGTTCCTTTTTTCGGAACTTGTTTAGTAAAGTGCTGTTTTGTTCCCCATTTTATTAGGTTAACTGTTGTTGTGTACTGTGCATATAAATGGGGAAAACTTTACATATGCAGTAGTTTTCATTTTGTTCTTGCTTCGTTTAAGTATTTTATTCGAATCCTTTGTTTCGGAGTCAGTCGACCTTTTGTGAAATTTAGAATACTTATTCTTGAAAAAGACGGTCTATTTGGCAAAGAAAGTTATTTTTTTATTATATTTCGTTGCCAATAAACGTACTTTATACATTTTAATATCATAGTATTGAAGCATCTACAATTTTAAACTAAATACAGTTTATTTCAGTGCCGTAAAACGAGGCTCATTATTGTTTATTTCATTCAAAACTTGTCTGATGAATACCACATTTTGATGAAACTTATAATTAACATAAACTAGCTTTTGCTCGTATCTTTGCTCGGGTTAGGATAGATTTTGAAAATGAATTATTTCTGCGTAGCTTAGCATCGGTTTGAAGTATACCAAACAAAAGAATAAAAGAATAGTATAAAAGTTCACCCCCCATTTTTCTTCCTGCTTCTTGTTTTATGCGAAAAGAGTTGACATTTGTAACTAACTCAAGGATTCCACTATAATTATCTCTGTACTAAAAATTCATTAGGTATCGCTTCTTAGAAAAATGAACAATCCCATTTTCACATGTTTAATGTATAATAGTAGTTTTAGGATTATACACTTATAGAAAGTTAATAATAAGTTAGTTAATAATATTTTGGTGCTTCGAAAGCATATTGAAAATAGTTTTTTGATACACATGAGCATTTATTATGGGTAGTTCTCGGCTCCAAAACATTTGGAATGCAAAAACAAACACTAAGTCGAGGTCACGCGCGATTAAAAAAAAATCTATTTTGAGAATTTACCAGTTTGAGAATGTTCTTTTGCTCCTCGCCCTCGGTTTCCATTTTCAGAATTAGGTTTTTTTGCACCTAAACCACAGTACCGACCAACACGGGACCAAGCTAACGAGGGATCCATAATAGTTATCTACTTAGTACCTTCAGTAATTGTTGTGTAGTCTTGTGTCCAAGTAAATAACGTTAATAAAAGTATTCTACTAACTTATTCTATTCATAGAAAAATAATCTAATCTATCTCCTATCTACAGTATTTAGAACTTTGATCGAAACACAGGATAGCTTGGCAGTTATACGTTTCTTATTTTTCATTCAAACACGCCGAGCGAGCAGTTACCATTTAAAGGTCTGACGTTTGCCCCCGGAGAACTCTTTCATCGTGCCGTGTGTTTGTGAGGCCATGCAGCTACTAAACAATCAAACTTATATGTACGAAATAAACTTTTCTGTTGTCAAAAAAAATACCTGGCAGTTTTAATTTTAAAAGTAAAATAAAAAAATGACTGTTTTATATCGAATTCCATAGCAGTTCTAATTTCAAAAATGGAGCTTCGCATTGTGTTGTTTGGTTTTCATTGAAAAGTTGCGTCTTCGCCCGTTAGTTTTAATTATTCAACACTTAAATAACAGTAAATTACGTTACATGGCTATGTCGGAAAATGTCTACAAGAACCATCTCAATATGAAATTTTAGATTATGAAATTATTGCGTTTCACGTCTTCCTTAGTAACTACTTAAAGGCCATTTTTTTGGTAAAATCATCATAAGAGTCCTACTCGCTCAGGGTTGAGGGACTGTCAAATTCTTACTGACTAAAGATCTATCCTGTTCTTTCAATTGCCCTTCACGTTCCAGGATCACAGTAACTGTTTATACATGTCCCGCGATCAGTACAGGAATTTACACAAAATCGTCATCTTTTCATTTCAAATCATCTTTAAAGTAAAAATAAAACTTTTAAAGTGTCATTATCCATCACCAGTTTCCCCATTCGTAGCTCATGAACACAGAGTAAACACGTGTTGGTCTGTGTGAGTGTGCGACACCTGAAGATATCCGGCTCACTTGTTTGTGGCTCATTCATGCACTACACTTTACAGATAGCATACAGATAGCGTCGTTGGCGCTCAGATTGAATTGCTCTTTGAAAACTTTTTTGTTACTTTCTCTACCTTCTTCAAGTTTGTCTTGAAATGATTCATTTTAATAAAGTGATGCTGTTATGTGTGCTAGCAAATTATGACTCGAATATGATATTGTTACGAGCTGGGTATTGGGATAAATTAATTACACCAATTAAAACCAAATACAACTTTATTCACAGACAAATCACAAATTAAAACAATCACAAAACACTACTCAACACTTTAACACTTATACACACTCTTAATCACACGTAGAACTCACTTAGATATCACTTGTATTTCACTTCGAGTCGCCTCGATCGTAGTCAAAACTAGACTGACTGAGCTCGCTACTCGGCGCCCTTTTTATACCCCGGCCGGACCCACTAGATGTTTCTAGAAGGTGGTCGAATGTTCTGGAAACACCCATAGACTTCGACATGTTCCCATACCTTCTGGAACATTCTAGAACCATCTCGAAACATCTAGAACAGGGTAGAACTTTCTAGAAATTTCCTGACCGAACTTGAGTAGAATTGTCGAGAACCTTGTGGAACTTTCGAGAAGCTCATAGATAGGTCTCGCAATTCGATCGACGTAACACTGCCCCCTCCTTAGACATGCTCGTCCCGAGCATCGTTAGTCCCGTTGTATCGCGCCAAACGGTCAACATGGACAATCTTGGGCGCGCCACGTAGACCCTTTTGTATCCGGTAGGTGACGTCGTTAATCCTGGTCACGACTCGGTATGGTCCTTCCCATTTTGCTTGTAATTTAGGAGACTTCCCTTTGCTACGCACTGGGTTATGCAACCACACAAGTGACCCCTCGTCGAAACCTCCATTGTTTGTCTTCCGGTCGTATCGAGTCTTCATCTTCTCAGACATTTGTTGGCCGGATTGTCTGATATGCTCATACACATCATTCAACTTGTTACGCAAGTCATTTGCATAATCAGTTACACTGCGTGGAACATCAGGAGGGGTTCCGGTGATTAAATCAGCAGGCAACCGTAATTCCCTTCCAAAGTTCGCGAAGGCTGGTGTCACAGCTGTACTTTCGTGAACTGCACTACGGTATGACAGAAGAAATGGCTGTATGTGCTTATCCCAATCTCTTTGCCTGCTATCCACAACCTTTGCCAGATATCTCTCCAACGTTTGGTTGAAACGCTCCACCATGCCATCAGATTGTGGATGGTAGGAAGTCGTTCTAGTCTTGTGAGTACCCATCAGCCGACAAGTCTCCTGGAATACTTGTGATTCAAAATTCCTTCCTTGGTCGCTGTGTATTTCCAAGGGTACTCCAAAACGACAGAAGACCTCCTGAACCAATTTATCTGCGACTGTTGTAGCTTCCTGGTTAGGAATGGCAAAGACTTCTGGCCACTTTGTGAAGTAATCCATGACAACCATGAAGTACTTGTTTCCGTTTTCACTTTCTGGAAATGGTCCTGCCACGTCTAGTGCTATCCGTTCCCACGGGGCTCCAACGTTGTATATCTGCAAAGCACCTCTGCTGCGTGTCTGGGGTCCCTTCACAGCCGCACAACTGGTACATTTCCGACACCAGTCCTCCACATCTTCACGACAATGGATCCAGTAAAATCGCTCACGTATTTTCAGTAGGGTCCTTTTTACACCCATATGTCCACCTGAACATCCGTCGTGGTAGAGCCGCAACACATCCGGTACTTTGGCTCTGGGGACAACCATTTGTAAGTGACAGTTGTCTCCCCGGGCGTTTTCCCATTTACGGCACAAGACTCCTTCCTGGACAACCAAGCTGTTCCATTGCGCCCAATAACTCTTAGTGATGGAACTCATCGCAGCTACATCACTCCACTTGGGTTTAGGAGCACCAGCTTTAATCCAGTCAAAAATTGGTTTTATGTCTGCGTCATTTTGCTGAGCATGCTGTAAGGTTTCCTTCCATTCATTACTGAGATCCGTTCTTAGCAATCTTACAGGCACTACCTCCTTGGCCTCTTGCCTGTTGCAGTGCTTACAGTCTTCAGGGCAAGGTCTCCTAGACAGTGCATCTGCGTTACCATGTGCCCTCCCACTGCGATGTTCAGTTACGAAGTCGAACTCTTGTAGTAGCTCAATCCACCTCGCCACCTGTCCCTCTGGATTCTTGAATTGCAATAGCCACTTTAATGCGGCATGGTCCGTTCGCAATAAGAATTTTCGCCCCAGCAGATACTTACTGAAGTGCTGCAAGGTCTTTACTACGGCAAGTAATTCTCTTCTCGTAACGCAGTAATTTCTTTCCGGTTTCGATAGAGATTTGCTGTAGTAAGCTATAACAACTTCCTGATTTCCTTTCCGTTGAGACAACACGCCACCAATTCCAGTATTGCTTGCGTCTGTGTCAACTATGAAGTCATTTTCAGTGTCAGGATAGTCAAGGATAGGTGAATTGCACAGACGTTTCTTTAATTCCTGGAATGCGTTGTCACAGTTCTCGTCCCAACAGAATTGTTGCTTTTCCTCAGTAAGTTTGTGTAGGGGTTTTGCAATATCAGCAAAATTCTTCACAAACCGTCGATAGTAGGAGCATAAACCTAAAAACGCTCTGACCTCCGTCTTGTCTTTCGGAACTGGCCATTCCTTGACGGCGACGATTTTCTCCGGGTCTGTCTGAACACCTTCCTCCGAAACTATGTGTCCTAAAAAGTTCACTTGTCTCCTGAAGAATGAACACTTTTCCGGACTTAACTTAAGATTTGCCCTTCGGATTTTCGACAGCACTTTAGTTAGGTTTTGAAGGTGGTCTTCAAATGTTCGGCCCACGATGATGATGTCATCCAAATAGACAAGACATGCGTCTCCGATCAATCCAGCAAGTACTTGCTCCATCAACCTTTCAAATGTCGCAGGAGCATTGCACAATCCAAATGGCATGACTTTAAACTGCCATAGGCCCTTTCCTGTGGAAAATGCAGTTTTCTCCTTGTCTTTAGGGTCTATTTCCACTTGCCAGTAGCCGCTTTTCAGGTCTAACGTTGTGAACCACCTCATTCCTGTCAGCGTATCCAATGTGTCATCGATCCTAGGTAGTGGGTAACTGTCTTTTTTCGTGACGTCGTTTAACCGTCGATAGTCCACACAAAACCGCGTGTTGCCGTCCTTTTTCTTCACTAGGACCACAGGAGAACACCACGGGCTAGATGAAGGCTCTATAAAACTGTTCTTCACCATGCGCTCAATCATCTCCTTCACTTCCTTTTCGCGAGCAACCGGCACCCTTCTTGGTCGTTGTCGGATTGGTAACTCATTGCCAGTGTTAATTTTGTGCTGAACCAGCCCTGTTCTCCCTATGTCAGCATCATCTGTAGAGAACATGTCGGCATACTGGAGTAACGTTTTCTTAGCCTTATCCATTTCTACTCCAGTTAGATCGCAGTTTTCTAGAAGTGTTGACACGTCAAATTTCAAGCGAAGCACTTTTTCTGACGGTGTACTTTCCATTAAGATCTCTTCTTTACCACATTTCAACACTCCTCGATCAACATCGATCTCACAACGATATTTCCGCATAAAGTCCAAGCCTAAGATGCAATCGTCTACTATGTCGGCCACGATGACATTATGCCAATACGCCTTATGACCTAGTTTTAACTTCACCTCCTTCTTGCCTCGGACGGTTATGTGCTGACCGGTAGCTGTCAGTAATTGTATGCGGTCGTGGTTGTTGAAGAAGTCCCCAAGGAACCGACTTGCTAGATTTGAATTGACGACCGTGTGAGAAGCTCCTGTATCGAGTGTCAATTTGCATGGTTTTCCGTTGACTTCGCCTTTGATGATCAGGCTGTTTCCGTCATGGGCCTGTGAGATCGAGATCCTCGGGGCTCTTTCCATACCAGCCAGCACCCGCCCCTCAGTCCTGGCGTTTACTCGTTTCCCTGCTGTTGCTGGGCAGTCTTATCGGCCCCTCTTCCCTGCTGGGATTGATCTTCTCTTGCTGTATTTCGCTTGGGGCAGCTGGACCGAAGATGACCTTTTTCCCCACAAGTATAGCACCTGGGACTGTACCCTTGTGGTCGGTCGCGTACAGGTGATTCCACTACTTCTCTGACGCGATGCGTGCGATGATCTTGCCTCACTGCTTCTACTTCCAACGCATGAGCCAAGGCGTCCTTTAATGTTTCGTGATGCCCAAGTCTTACGGCGGCTCTGACTTCCAAGTCACGTATTCCGTCGACGAATGCCTGTACGAGATTACCATTGATCAGGGCAGGAGCAGACTGGTATGCCTTTCGGACCATCTTTTCAATTTCCAGGGCCCACTGCTGTAGGCTCTCAGCACTACGTTGAACACGATCCTTTAGCTTAGCGCGAAATACGTGCTCCAAGTGCGCGTCGCCGTACCTGGATTCCAACGCTTCCAGCAGCTGATCGTAAGTCACATCCTTGCCAAGAGCCTCAAGTACGGTCAGGGCCTGGTCTCGTAGGCCTAAGGTGAGCGCGGTCATTGCTTGCTCTTTCGTCCACCCATTCGCCTTCATAACGGCCTCAAACTGCATCCTGTAAGCCGACCATGAAGATGTTCCGTCGAACGGCGGCACCTTAAACCCACGTGCCGAAGGTGCAGCAATCACTGGACACACAACTCCGTCTCCAGACCGAAGTTCACCCAAAGCCTTCTTCACCCCGGCAATTTGGACCTCAGCTTCAGAGATGCGGTTCTCGTGCTGATTGACTTGCTCTTTAACCACTTTGAGCTCCTTGCCAAATGTCGAGTGCAGGTCCTTGATCAGGTACATCTGCTCCTCTTGGCGACGAGCCTGCTCCTCTTTATCTTCCTGAAGCTGCTTCTGTAACAGGCGGGTCTGCTCCTCCTGACGGCGAGCCTGCTCCTCTTTATCCTTTTGCAGCTGTTCTTCCAGGCGGCGAGCCTGCTCCTCCTGGCGGCGGGCTTGCTCCTCCTTGTCCTTCTGGAGCTGCTCTTGCAGCAGACGAGCCTGCTCCTCCTGGCGGCGAGTCTGCTCCTGCAGCAGCGCCATAAGCGCAGACATGTCTGGACCCGCTGGTGCTGAAGATACTGCAGATGGACCAGCGGCTGGTTCCGTCGTAGGCTGTGCACCACCCGGCGTCTGTATCGGGGAACCTCCAAACCGCCTCTGGTCCATGTCTTGCTGGCGCTGACTCCTGGTACGAATACCGTCCGTGTCGTCCTTTGGTAAAATCGGCATTTTATCCCTCACTTCTGACACCAAATGTTACGAGCTGGGTATTGGGATAAATTAATTACACCAATTAAAACCAAATACAACTTTATTCACAGACAAATCACAAATTAAAACAATCACAAAACACTACTCAACACTTTAACACTTATACACACTCTTAATCACACGTAGAACTCACTTAGATATCACTTGTATTTCACTTCGAGTCGCCTCGATCGTAGTCAAAACTAGACTGACTGAGCTCGCTACTCGGCGCCCTTTTTATACCCCGGCCGGACCCACTAGATGTTTCTAGAAGGTGGTCGAATGTTCTGGAAACACCCATAGACTTCGACATGTTCCCATACCTTCTGGAACATTCTAGAACCATCTCGAAACATCTAGAACAGGGTAGAACTTTCTAGAAATTTCCTGACCGAACTTGAGTAGAATTGTCGAGAACCTTGTGGAACTTTCGAAAAGCTCATAGATAGGTCTCGCAATTCGATCGACATAACAATATTATTATTATGTTAACTGGAGCTCCCTCGCTCAGCTTAGTCTCAAAATCCCTTGCTGCGTTCAGGATTCAAAATAGCAGTTTTATTCGCTAAGTATATACCTAGCAGACATCGTACACTGTGGAGCCAGAATGAATTTTCTTTTCTTTTTGAAAACTTTTTTCTATCTTTCTCATTATATCTGATTTTAATTTTATGTACCTTCTTACTGCAATCTTTACTTATATCAATGGTGTTGCGTTATTTACCCTAATATAGTGTCATGATACTGGAACAAGAGTATGTAGGTAGGTACGTGGTTTCCGATAGCAATTGAGGAAACTCATAAACTTTTTCCAAACTTAATATTTATCTCAAACTGTAATTCCCACCTGGTGAACGAAATAAGACTTATTTTATATGGAGCAATTGTCTTTAAGGATTTTCATGATGTAGGTAGTTGTTGCGTAATACGACAAAGACACGCTATTTTTATTAATAAAAAATATTTACAAAAATAGCGTGTCTTTAGAATCTAAAGATTAATAATTTGAGCTAAAATCTAAGATTTTTATAATTATGATCTTTGTGTTTTAATATAAAGTTCCATTATTTATCCGTTAAACTTATGACCCTCTCACATTACTAACAAAATTTTAAAGTCAATAGGCAATATTACATTGTTAGCATGTGCTCATTATTCATGAATCCTCTTTGAATAACATTAACCTGCCTGCACGATGCAGCGCTAACCCTTGTTGGCGTGAAATTATAATGAGAAACGGGAATTCCTACTGATATTATAATAAATAAGACAACTTGTTTGTTCGTGTAGTTATCGTATAGATCGTCAGACTAAATCTAAAGTATCCAGCCAACGACGATATAATACTAGACACCGCATCCACGATTGGAACAAAAACTATTCTGTCAACTCGCTGAGGTACTACTAGGGCTTGCAGAACCGGTACTTTTTAAAGCCCGGTACCGAAGTTTCGGTACTGGGACATGGAACCGGGATTCCCCGGGAAATTCGGTACTTTCGGTACTCACGTAAAAACGCTATTAACTTATAGTATGAAAGGCACGAGTGCGTGCACACTACATAAAATTATCTAAATCAGTTGAAAAACCGAATTTTGAACAAATCTTTGCGCTCTAGCACGCAAAATGAAGTTTATGTAGTGTGCACGCATAGAATCATTCCAAGCGAGTGAAGTGGAATAAAAAAAGGTAGCTTCTCGCAATCTCCGAGTACCACATGTATTTTTTTATATTGATATAAAATAACTTTTAAATATAATAATTCAAATATATCAGAACTATATTTTGAAAACTGGAAATTCCTACTACATTTTGAATTAGAAATAAGCCTATCTTTGTCACGTAATTGCTTTCTTCTTTCCTCTATAGAATAAGTCTTTAACATCACATACTTGGTCATTTTTTTCCTTCTACTATAAATAAATATCATTAAACAAACTGTAGCAAAACAAAACTAGTATAATGCTTTAGCGAGATAAAAAAAAAAAAACTCAAGAAAAGAATGTAACAATAGTACATTATGCAACGAGTGAATAAAGAGCGGATTTAAAGCGAGGGCCATATATATGAATCAAGAGCAAGCGAAGGATATTAATGACTGAATCACGACCGCAGGGAGTGATTCATGATGATTGAAGAAATTTGAATTGATTGAAGTATTTAAATCCTGAGCGACGCGAGTGATTCAGGCCCTCGATTTAAATCCGTTTTATTCACGAGTTACATACGATACTTTATACCATGACCACAAGAAAAATAATAATAAAGCGATAATAGATATGTATTTAACGAAGAATAAAAAGACAAAGGTGCGTTTACAAACATCTAAATTCACATAAACAAACACCCAGATTCAAAACAAATAACTGTAAATCATACGAAAATTTGCTCCGTGCGGGAATCGAACCCACTGCATGCGACGAAGTAGTCCAATCGCTCGGTCACTAAGCCAACAAATTGACATTAAACTCGGAACAATGATATAAATTAAGAGTAACATGTACCTAACAACACGGGGGCTGACGGGGGTCGCCCGCAGCAATGTGTTCTAAATTCAAACTCCAAAACAGTGAGAAAAAGAGATTTTTACTCACTGTTTTCAGTGAGAAAAATAACTTTTAAAGTGGGAATGGTATAAACGCTATTTTCTTTAAAATAAAGGTAGTATCATAAAAAAAGTAAAAGCTTTGTAGAGATTAATAAACCAAATAATTATAAAATACACAAAATCTGAGCATTATTAAAGTTATTCTCTTCAAAATGAAAGTAATGCAATAAATGAATCATAATCATCATCATAACTGACCCCTTACTTACATTTCTGATTAGTTTTTGTTTTTAAATTCTCATTATTTTCAAATAAAATGTTTTATATCAACAATATTGTAAAAGAATAGTTTATTGGATATGATTTGTAAATTTATATTAAAAAAAAGAAGGAAAATAATAAAGTACCGAAAGTATCGAAAGTACCGGGACTACGGGACGAAGAACCGGTACAGGATTGCTTTAAAAATTCCCGGGATTTCCCGGTATTTTCGATACCGGGATTTCCCGGTTGCATGCCCTAGGTACTACGTATGCGAGGGGGACGGGATACTGCGTTGTGATTGGCTAACTCAAGGTCTGTTCTGTCTCAACGTACGTTTACGGCTCACAGGAGTGGTCTAAATGAGACGGATATAAGACTTTTTTGCCTAATGTGTTGACAGACATCGGTCCCCTGTTATTAGGAGTCTAGTAATATATCGTCGTTGGCTCAGATCAAAGAAATAGGCAGATAGAACGCTCAAAACACGCGAGTGTCTCCACCAAAGTTAATACAAAATCAAAATTGTCAAAATCCAGTCACGTGTTCTGAGCGCTCTATCTGCCTATTTCTTTGATCTGAGGTCGTTGGTATCAGCTGATAACAACTTTTTGCTTTTGAACAAGAAGAAGATGGTCGACTTCAAGGGCACCCCGAGGTTCAATTTGGTTAGGTTCCCTAAACCCTGTAGATAGAAAAAGGGTCTGTCAGATTCTTACCGATTGAAAGTCAACCTTGCTCCTACAGTTGCCAGTTGCATTTTAGGGCCACGCCACGGAATCTTGCATAGGGCTGATTTATTATTATCCAGATAACCTCTAATTGAGGAATAAAAATGGCGGTTTGACAGATTATCTATAGAAAATATGTCAAACCCTTCTTTTAATTCCTCAGTTAGAGTTTATCTGGCTACTGAAAAATCAGCCCTTAGACAGTTACAAAACCCCAGAGTTTACGTATTGTAACCTGGATTCAAAGACATTATTTAAACTATATTCGAGCATGAGCAGTAGACGGGACATCACGAAGAAATTTGTGATCCAAAATTTTTTACCAATAGGTAAAAAGTCCCTCAGTCTAGTAGTCGCGTTGCTATGCAACGCTTATCGCTTAGATAGTGCTATTGACGCACGGCATCAACAATTTTGTATGACAATTTTCCCAATGCCCGCTCTATAGGTTCTTTTAAATCTCTTTGCCTAGATTGAACTTTTTTAGTGCGCGAGTACGCTCCCGTGAGATAATTAGTTAAGTTCAGGCAGGCTAAGCCACAAATTTATCTAGTCATTTTATATTTACAACTTAAAACAAGAATCAATTCAGCTTCCCATAAACGAGTTTCTTATTGCACCTCTTGAAACCCGAACAATACTAATTTGGGTAGGCGCAGCACCTCCGCACTCAACATCCATTGTGGGCTTTTAAACTTTCGCATCCACTCACAAAAGCAAGGAACGAATCATCTAATTAGACATTACGTCTGTAACATTTCTGAAAATCCTTTGTATTGCAGAATTTTATGCGTTCTTTGTTCCAACAGCATTTTTAAAGGCGTTAGCTGTGATGGAGTTTGAACTCTAAAAGTTTTGTCGTAAGGTTGTTTTTGTTGATTAGTGGTGGTGGATATTGAGGTGGTGACAATCGCGGAGCGCAGTAGGAGCTGTTCGCTAACGAGCCCCCCGCCTCCTCATTTTCATTTTATCGTCGCCGCCCTCCACGGCGACTATTTACAGTTCTTTTGCACCACTGTCATAAGGTAAGTATCTCATTTTGTAATATCCTAATGAGAAATTTTGAATGTCTCTATTTGTATAGCATAATGAAAGTGACTGTAGAATTGTAGATACGTTGTCGGGAGCGTTTGTTTTAGTACAGGTGTGTTGGGTATTCGTGAATATACAATGAGTATTTAGGTCACTAGCTCTGATATAGGTATTTAGACTCAGCTTAAATGAAGCTCGACACTCCCCAACTTCACCCTAGATACATTGACGCTGACAGCTGTATTAGAAAATAGTAAAATCAGATCAAATCTAATCGTTTATTTCAACTAGGCCAATTACAGGCACTTATGAATTGTCAAAAGACATACCTAAAACATAGACAAGACATAAATATAGTAAGAACTGAGATGTCGTGACAGCGACTACTGAGCATGAGGTCCCAGGTTCGATGCCCACGTCAGGCAGTGTCAATACATTTTGCATCAGGAATTACTAAGAAGTAGCCACGAAAGCCTGAAATTGTATACTTACGATTGATGGTAATAGGTTCGCCCCTATTATATAGTGCTTAAATATATCTGGTGAAATGTAGGTGTACTTATTGGGTACACCTCTACCATGCCCTTTGGGTTTACAGTCGTGATGTTTGCTGATGAAAGAACTGTAATTTTTCAGTACCTCTTGATCACATTACAGCACATCGCGCAGTGTGTCGCGAATTTGATCAACAAAACAAAATATTTGTATAACCTACAAGTAGTTGTTTCGGGTTTGAGTGTTAGTGTAAGTATGTGAGTTTCATGATCATCATCATCATCAGCCGGAAGACGTCCACTGCTGAACATAGGCCTCCCCCTTAGACCACCACGCCGAACGACAATTCGCCACTTGCATCCATCGGCTGCCCGCGACCCTCAATGTCGTCGGTCCACCTAGTCGACCGCCGGTTGCCGACTCGTGAACCTCACGATGTCGTCGGTCCACCTAGTCAGCGTAGGGAGGCCTGCCTACGCTGCCGACTCGACTAGTCGTTTGAGTCCTGTCTAATGTGAGTTTATATGTTTGTAAATGCACCCACAGTACAGGAAGAAATTTCTAGTAAAAAATATATTTTATGTTTTATTGTTATTAGGTACCTACTTATCATAAAAAAATACAGTCGAATTGATAACCTCCTCTTTTTTTTGAAGTCGGTTAAAAAAATAGTTTCACTTATTTTTCTTTCAACTTCAGCTGCACTTTTCCATGACACAGGAAAACAATTAGCTTGTCATCTTCCCTGCTCAGAAAGTAGGTTATAAGTTCATCGAATGAGCACTCTGTTGGCATTTCATTTAATTGGAACGGAATTCTTGAAAAAGAAAAATAGCCGTGAATAAAATGAGGCGAGAAAAAATGGAGTTGTTTTCGTAAATGGTAACATTAAATCTCAGTAGCATTGTGATTTTGATTAAGTAATAGGATAGCATAAGCATAGCAGCAATGGTAACCCAATGCGCGGACATGCGGGTGGCGCGTAAAGGGCGACTCGCTGTCCGACCATGGACCATGCATGGATCGACGGTAGCGATGATCACTCGTTATCTACACAAAAAAAAACTACTATTTTAGACGAGTGAAATTAGTTGTAACAAGTATAATGTGTAACTTGATCGACACACTCTTAATATTATTCAACATAATAAATAATATTACTATTATAACAATAAGATCGATAGTACTTACACATTTTTGTTAATTAATTTGTAATGACAGTACCTATTAAATTAGTAGTATGCATAGACAATTTTGATAATGTAATAGGATATTCGTTTAAGCTAAAAAGAAGTGTACTTAATCATAATCGACAATAATTTATTATTTTTCTGTTCAACAGTAGCAGTCAACGGGCTAATGGGCTAAAAACAATGGGGTGCAGATAAAAAAAGAAACGTGAAATTATAGTGCATAATCTTGCATATAAGGGAACAGTGTTTAAAGCGCGGGGTATGATGGGAAATCACAATATGGCAATTTTAACACAATACAAACGTAGCGCAAGCGCAGGACGCCATTTTGTTAATGGACGCTTACAAATAACATCGTGATGGCTCTTGCGCTACTTTCTTAAGGTGTGTACGTCCCCATTTTACCTCGCGTCCCCGTCTTATACACTGTTCCCCTACAGGTGCTATTAACAAAAGTATTTACTACTGACATGTGACTGAAGTTACTGTAGTGTTTGCTGTCGCTTGGTAACTTAAAAAAGTACAAATTTTCATTAATTTCGGCGACTAAGCGACCAAAATTTTACCGATTTATGAATAAACTTCACTTGGTAGATATTTGATTTCAAGTTTTAACACTTAGTAACTTTTGCCTTGACTTGAATTAATGCGATTTAACATTTAGTATTTTTTACTTTACGGTATCTGTTGTGTGAGTATTGCTTAAGAAATTTTACCTGATTATTATTTTATATTTTTCTTCATTTAAGACTTTTTAACACACCTTAATGATGTATTCATTTTCATTTAGTATTTTCTTCCTAAATACAGTGTACTTTAAAACGTAATATAGTACTATTTTACCTGCCTAAAATAAATAAATTTTGTCGTTTGGTAATATTTTACCTGCCGTTTTTTTACTGTTTTTATCACTTAGATAACTATTTCCGATATGAAATTTGTACAAAAATCAGTTTATTCCCGTTGCACCTATTTTGTTTTGTCGCATGAACGCGTTGCAAATCAGATCATGAATGGCTGTTGGTCAAATAATTTCGAATATTCTTCACTCAACTGTCGCTAAGGCAAACCGCGTGATCGCGCGCATCGCACGTAGTACGTCGCGTAGCTCGAAATATTGATGTATCACCTACTCGTCTTGCCTATCATAAGTTCGAAAAATATTTAACCGAATTTCATTTCACGTAAAACTTTTCGCCGTATCCCAGCAGTTTCTTTTTCTTGTTCCATTATGGACCTACTGTTTTTTTTTTTATCCAAGTAGTTCCATGGAACTGGTTTTCTGTTCATGCAATATAAAATAAGTCTCATAAGTTAAATTACAGTTAAATTGTTATGGCAATTCGAGTACATGAAATTAATTTACGAAAATTTTTAGGTGACAAGATTAATAACAGTTCAATCGTAGAAACTGGAAACGGTATGAAACTGAAAAGAAACTGCTGTAAGTCTTTTATACCCCGCCGTGCAAATAGACCTCAGAAACTTTCCGACATCACTCTCAACCTCATGACTGAACGACGCTTTTTAAGACTATGGACTTTCGGTGACGCCGAGTCATATAGGCAGATCAATAGACAAATTCAAAATCCTTGCAGCACGGTGATCTCTTTAATACTAACCACATTAAAGAGACGACGAACGACGACTAAGAAAATGTTTGCAAGAGATGTATCTATTGGGCAAAGCCAGCTGACAAAGCTGAAACGAGAAGATGCAAAGAAAGCAGAGGTATTGAAGGAGGTCGAAAACCTTTATGCGCAGCTATAAGCTTCGGTCCCCAAACCTGTTAGCAGCGTGGCCACAGATCCAAGGGCCAAGCTAACCCGACACCACATTGAAGACATCGTGGGCATTAGCCTTTACGAAATTAGGATGGCCCCTAATCAGCTGAAAATAATAAGGCGCCGAGTGAAGATGGAGTCATTTCAGAGCTTTTGAAAGTGGGTGGAAATTGGTGGTTCTTTTCTTTAAGAAGGATGACAACACCTTATTAAGAAATAACTCACTCTTGAGCCACGTTTATATGTTTTTTTCGAAGGAACATCATCACGAACCGTCTCGACCGCAGGTTTGATGACATCCAGCCTTCCAAACAAGCCGGTTTCCGAAAAGGTGACCGTAGACCACACACACACGCTGCGGAAAGTTATACAGAACACCGGAGAGTATAACTTGCCCTTTGGCGTTTGTGGACTATGAGAAAGACTTTAAATTGGTGGAGATGTGGGCAACTGGGCAGTTCTTGAATCTCTCCAACGATGTCGTATTGACTATCGGTATATCGAAGTGTTTAGGTGCTTAAACAATACCACTATGTCGGCCCGAGTACAGGTGCAGAGTTGGAAGGCGATTCCTTTGAAAAAAAGCGTAAGACAGGGAAACGTGATATCATACAGACGTGATAAGTTGTTGACTCGTATATCTACTTGGAATAAACCTAGGTAGGTTGAACTTTAAAAAAGAGGTCAACCGCCGAATTCAACACGGCCGGGTAGCGTTCGGGAAACAGTGTAACGTTTCCTCGTCCAGAGTACCTCAGTGCCTCATAGTTTTCGGCAAATGTGTGACAACTTATGGCGCCGAAACGTGGTCTCTTACTACGGTCCTCATTAGTATGCTCAAGGTAGCCCAACGAGCTATGGCGAGGGCTATGCTCGAAGTCCCTCTGCCTGATCGAATCAGAAATGAAAAGATTCGTAGCTGAACTAAAGTTGCAGACATAGCCCAGAAAACCAGCAAGTTCAACTGGCAGTAAGCAAACTACATAGCACGCAGAACGATGGCCGATGAGGCCGCAAGGTTCTCGAATGGAGACCACGCCCTAAGGCAACGCTGCTAGGTGGACAGACGATCTGATGAAAATCACAGGATCGCACTGACTGCAAGCAGCTTCCAACCGGACCTATTGGAAATCTATGAGGGAGGCCTATGTACAGCAGTGGACGTCCTACGGCTGATATGATGATGATGAATTTCATTACGATAAACAAGATGAATTTTTGAACTGTGCGTTGATTGCCGTATACAAAACTATGATGAATATCAAAAAACGTTGAAAGGAGTCTCGAGGCCGATTTTGACTAAAACTAAAACTGCATGATTGGCTTTTAGAAAATTCAATAATTCTGGCAAGGAATCGAACCCGCTGTTTTTGGAAAAAAATTGCACCCTGTACTATTACACCATTCGATAGTGTTGCTAATAAGGATTAAATTCTGGGAAGTAATCATATACGGCAAACTGCTGGACAACATCTAATTTTTTTTAAAGTGATATTAAATCTTCAAGGCAATGACTGTATTCGAAACAACTTAACCGTTTCCTCTTTGAAATAATGTTTTTTTTTTTCAACTCAGTAATTTCGTGTACCTAAATACAGTGCGATAGTTGACACGTGTCAAATTCAGTGAAACATTGAAAATTGTGATTATAAAAGTTTTTAATTTTGTGTGTTAAAACCAAAATTTGTTGCTACTTATTAAAAAAAACCTACACTAACCTCATTTAATTTGTAACATGGTTAAAATTGGCTGTTAGAAAAATATGTTTGTTTTCTATATAGATCATTTTACCTGTAAGTCAAACATGCGCCAATCCAGGATACGTCATCTTGCTTCAAACACAATAATAAAATAATCGGGTTTAGTTAATTTTAGTTGTTTTATCATTAAATTTTGATGTCGGTAAGTAACTTTTGCCTGTTTGTGATTTTGTACAAAATTATTACCAACCGACACTATTTTATAAACTAATGAGAAAATCCATAATCTTTAAATGCCAGATTATTAAGCCTGTAAAATGTATTTAAAATTCGTTGGAATTACGTAGTTATGACTAATAGGTGATTTTATACGATTTTTTTTCCGAAAATAAAAACTTTAAAATGCTCTCCTGTAAAGTTGGCTACATGTCGCTTGGTAATTTTTGCCTTTCAAGCGTCGATGTGTTATTGAAATAAATAAATAAATCTTCTTAGGTTACGACATCATAAATATTGCAAGAGCTAACTAAGCAACAAGACACAGTCATGTGTCACAATTTATTTCAAGCTGCACTCGAGAAGAAAATGAAAGATTAGCAGACAGTCATAACAAAATAATGTGCAACATTAACATGTGCCCCGGCAATGAGGGTTAGTGTTGGTAGAAATGGTGTTTCACATACACTGGACTAAAAACTAGAAAACTTATGTTCATAGCCACCTTTTATTTCAAAACTACGTGCAACTTCGTTCTGTGAAATAAAAAAACTACAAACAACTTTTTACAAACATGAATAACCGTTAGACACTCTTTGACCAAATTATACTTCATCACCAGTTCAGTGGTCAAAATAGTTATTCTTTGGGATAGTAATATTTATTATTCTGGCTTCTCATCACGCGCGATATCGCGAGCCACACGCCGTACGCTTGCGCAATTCGACAGCCCATCGGACGCGCCATGCGCCAGCCTTCACACAAGACACACTTCATACAAGGAGAATTACAAGGAAACTTCAAAAAGCAACCGTCATATCAAATCAAAGACAACACAATACCGCTTCCAGACGTTACTCCGCTGTGTGTAAGAGAATCCAGCGCAAATGGCTGGTCGGCAGCCACGGTATTGCGTTACAAAAGCGACAGGGGACGGCCATTTCCGCAAGTCGAGGCGCTAACTCAATCACCACTCTCGGGATTTTTCCCCTCGGGTTCCCTCGCAGACGGCGGACGTGACCGAGCCGCGTTGATGACTGCCTAACTAAGTTCACTTCAATTTTGTGGACTTTTAAGCTTTTAGTCTTTCATCTTTGTCCGCGGGAAGTTTCTCAGCTTTCTCGACTGTTGGCACTTCTGTTTCAAAATAATATTTAGTAGATAATGCCAGCGGTATAGAACGCATGGAGTTCGGTGATTGTCTCACGGGATTGAACAATTTTCGGTGTAATATCATTCATCTGCACTGAGTACATGACTGAGCAAATAGTGATTTATAAATATAAACCCTTTTGATGTGGATAGGCTCAGCTCAATTTGTAAAAAGCGGCTGTATTAAAAACATTATTTGAAAATTTTAAATGTATACCAGACACGGATTATGAGAACTGTATAGTTGACAGACAGGCAGTGGTGGCTTATTAATAAGGCTGCGTTGCTTACTTTTCGGGTACGGAACCCTAGGAAGGGTAAGGTTTACCTACGATTATTTGTAAGAAATTCAGCAAAATTATACTACTACAAAAAAAAAACAGTAAAAACATTTCTCTTCAAAAAAAAAAACTACAAAGCATTTTCAAAGAAAGTTCTAATGTCTTAATTAAAGCGACATTCGAATTATAATAGTCGCAGTGACAAAGTATAAAGGCAGTCAGCTCGGCAAAGGTATGCATTTAAAGGCAGCTCGAACACTGCTAATTAGAAGTGCTGCTCCCGGCGCAATGCACAAAGTTACTGCTACCTTTCATACTGCTTCTGCACTTTGCTCAGAAACATTTTTCCGCAGCAACTGAGGGCAATGCCGACGTTTGCGTCTTTTTGTTCGAACTAGCTAGTTATGTGTGACACACGGCCGTATAGGGTATGTGTGAATTTGTATATCTTAGCTTAATAGATTCTTTTCAGTTTAGGGTTCAGGGGGTTATTACAACGTCTTAAAATCAGGCTTGTTCCAGTGAGTGAACGAGATGGCGCTAGACGACTTGCATAGCTCTGTCATTTTCACTCGCTGGAATAAGGTGGCCTATCATGTATGTGAGTAGTTCCACTGTGGGAACGAGATGGCGCTATACGACATGTATAGCTATGTCTCTTTCCCACAGTGGAACTACAGGTGGCCTACCATGACGTACAACGGGACCTTATTACTATAAACTTTGCTGTCCATCATGTGACCAGTTAAAATTTCCACAGTTATTGGATATCAGTTGCCGCTATAACAACAATTAGGTACTAAAAACTGAATAAAATGAATGTTCAAAAGGGCTTCCATACTAATACTAATTCTTTACAGGACAATTTTTATTATAGAAATTATTTAAAATGAAAAACCAGACAATTTTCATAATTTTTCTGGATGAAAAATGAAAAATATGTATGTAGGTACTCAACATGAATTTGCTATGAACAAAAATCCCAATATTGTGTTTCGATAAAAAGTGTTATAGTACCGACACGTTCAATATTTTGCGCGGGTATATTTTAATTTTGATGGCCGCTCGGTGAATGCTCGTACAACTTTATGACCGTGTGTTCGCAGCATTTCGTATACTCCTAGGCTATGAGTTGCCTTTCACGTTACCTTTTAGCTTTTACATTGTGAAATTGGTGTTGTTCACGTTAATAAACTTTTTCTTTGTGATTCGTTCACTTTAGTATGTTTCTTTAGACTCGTGTAGGTCCGTAGTTTGGTAGTTGGAACCCTGAGTAGGAGCAGTTACTTTGTATAGCAGGGTTTAAACCTACAAAGTGTGGAAATTGTCCCTGTTATAAAATGCCCGGTGTCCGTATAAAATAAAATGAACGTAGCTAAAACCGTAATTCAAATAAGTATTAGCCATAAAAAGCCTTTTATTTTCATTAAACATTTTCATATTTACGAAGTGTTACCTAAACATTATGTACTTAGCTAAGTTATTATTCTACGCATACTTTTTTATTACACGTATCGTGCAGCTGAGCAGGCTATTATCGTAAGTTTTATTATGACTACATCATGAAAACGGCTAAGTCAAGAGTGTGTACAACGTTGTTCAAAATGTACTGTAGTGTGGGGTTATTGCATATTGCGATGAAAAATGTTTTCATAAAAATCTCGGCGAGTTCGCTCAGCGCCGCTCACTGATCTTTTAATCTCTTAATTACATGAGGGCAGAATACGCGGGGATTTCACCAAAATAACCATGCAAAATGGATGGCCACCCCCCCGTCCCACCTCGTGAATATGAATTATTCTTTCGTAGCTACAGCTTGGGCGCATATTTACATTTTGTATGAGCGCCTACGACGCTCAGGCTGCCCATTTCACTGGGTTAGCGTTTTTGTTGCGCTACGGCCGGTGGATATTTCGCGAGCGGTAACGTTTTTATTCCATTTTTGGCACGATTCGTCATCAATCCCGTTCAAACAGAAGATATTTTCCGGTGCCATTTCCGCACTTCGATTGCGAAACTCCCACAATACGAGGTTTTATTGCAAATCCATTGCTAAAGACTTCGGCACTTGGGAGTGTCAGTTTATCACGGTGGGCTACACAGCACCGCTTAGCTTCCACACTTACCTACTTTACGACCAACGCTCAGAACGAAGCAGCCCGCAGTAAAATTTCAATATCCGCCAAAATATGGCATTTCATTTGGCCTCTCGCTGAAATGCCAAGATGGGACGTAAAAATGTAATGGGTTTCTTTCTAATTATTTATGTTCCTAATAGAATGGGCCTGCTCTTTTGATATTAAACCTATAAACCAGTGTATTTTTCCTTGCTTGAAAAGCTTTTTATGGCCTATGTAATGAAGAAATATTTTTTGAATATCAGAATGAATGAAAACAAGTTGGTTATGTTTGTATTGTTTGTTGATACATAATGGGAAGTTGGCTAAATATATGACTTTATGATTATAATAATTAAAAAGTCATTAAAAACGTAAAATGTATGGAAGAATGCATAGAAGTGTCAGTGAGCCTTCTGTGGGTACTATAGGAAACACGTAAGTCGTAATAAAATGTGGAATAGTTATAATTTTCTTTCGGCACCAGGCAAGCAAGGACCTATGAAACATTAATAGCCTTTTTAGATTCATTTTTAGCATATTTTGCGATGATAATGAAGACTACAACTGTAGGATTACCTATTTTGCATACTATCACTAGATTTCTTTGCGAATCTGTTTTCGTTTTCCTAAACCGCATAAATGCGGGGTCGCGGGACTTATCGAATAACCGTGATCCTGGAACGTTAAGGGTTATTGAAGGACTCCGTGGATTTAAGGTCATAGCACATTATACCAGCACCGCAACTGCACAGCTGCAGCACGGCGTCACTTTGAATTTGGGCTACGGCTAGCCGTTGGCGTGTTAACTGCGCGTTGTACAGGAGGTGTAAGCACGCAGTTCGCACCGTCTGCGAGGTGCAGCTTGCTGTCACCGTGAACATATTGTTATAAGTCATTCGTTTCGCTAGCAACTCGAAGTCGGCCGCCGCGCCGCGCCCGCCGTAAGCACGCCGTCTGCTCGCTTGCAGCGCACGGGCTGTGAGGCGAGTTGTATGTTAGCGGTAAGCGCGCTGACTTCCCGCTGTTGGCCTTTTCATATTGACATTATGAAATATATTATATGACACATGATCTAAGGCTCTTATTTGAATGACAGGGTAACTGCTGGGTTGTAGCCGTGCCGTTGCCGCGCCGGTATAGTGTGCCATGACCTTTAGTCAGTACGAGTTTGACAGTCTCTCCCACCCTGGCCTGGGTGGGGAGGACTCATTTGATGAATTTACCACGATAATAAAAAAAAACACATTAGTCAGGAATGTATTTTCGATACCCTGACTTGCTTAGTTTTACATGGTTATACAAAATTAGCAATCTTAACTAAGGTTTCCAGTATTCGTATAACATTGAAATATTCGTATGTACTTGTTTCTGTAACTAAACCCTATATGCCAGCTGGCCTACCATGACGTGTTCAAGCGAGAGTTTCATTGAGATTCCATAGTTGGAACGAGATGGCGCTAGATGACTTGTATAGCTCTGTCTCTTTCCCACACTGAAATAATGGTAGGCCAACAGTTCCATGATAATTTTTTTTCAGAACTATAAACACAACCACGACTGCGGAGGTCGAACACTACTCTAAGATAAAATCCAAAAAGGACAAAATCTATGGAAAGTTTCTATGGGAAGGGCGAATGAAAAAAATTACAACCGCTGTTTTAATGACCCCATGGAATCAGCGGTTCCAGGTACATGATCTACCTAGCCTTTGCCTTTGCTCAACTCGGCATTCTGGATTTGATTTCCAAGTGTGGCAAAAAACGCGACAAAATTTTTTTGGCAGTAGCAGTCTGGAGTTTAGTAGCGATATTCTACGTCTGATCTCTCTCCAGTCGCGTCTGATTCATTCAGTCATCTAAATGTTTATGAGAATAAAGGAACAGAGAGCAAACATGTTCCTTTAGACCATCATCCATCCATCATCTTCCTGCCCTTATCCTTGGGGTCGGCGCAACACGTTTTTTTTTCCATTCTCCCCTATCACACGTCACAGTATCATTTACCTCTTTTTCATTAATGTCATTCCTTAGACAATCCATCAATTTTTTCTTTGGCTTTCCTCTTCCTCTCCATCCATTAACATTCATACTCATCACTCTCTTAGTCACATGAGTTTCACACTTGTACCTACATTATAATGCCTGCCTTTCAGAAAACATCGTAAAAAAAGCGACATGTCCTAGAATCAAAACATCGAAGACATGAGACATTATACAACCTGCACTGGGTGCGCGTGGTGGATTATGGCCCACTCTCTCTCACAGAGGTAGCCTGTTTCCCAGCAGTGGGAGCATAATAGGCTAAGATAAGAATCACAGATAAGAATAACAGATAAGAATAATATAATTTATTTGTTTCAGGCTCTCATTCTTGTATCAGTAGTATACGAGTATTTGCTACATTTCCTTCTCGCATACTACATAGACTATAACAGAAAAAGGATATTTCTAGAAATGTCAATGTTTTTACCAACAACATTGTATTCTTTTGACGTGTTGGTTCATCTGCTTCACACGTTCTGGTCTCAGGTTCGATTACATGTGCGAGTTTATCGAAGCAATTATCTATTTTTGACTTACGATGCAATCACGCTTTTCCCTCTGATCCTGATTTGTAAGTTTCTTTTAATTATTATTATAAAAATAAGTAAATCAACATTTTACTACAATACATAACAAGTTTGTTTTGGAATAAATTATTTTTGACTACTATTGCAGACCCGAAAGAACTACTTGTAGATTTTACAAATATTGCTCCGTGCGGGAATTAAACCCGCGCGCGACACGCTCAGCCACTGCGCCTAACCGTGCCGTCAATCAAGTATCTTCGTAGCGTAAAACTCTATGGAGAACAATGAACTTCATGGACACTCTTACTCACTATAATTCTATTTTCAGTTAAAAATAGACCCGGCTATGAAAATCTCGTATTAGTTGGCAGATGGTTGGAAATCGGACGGATATACAGATTGTTCCTGTATTTCCAAGATATAAATGAGCATGTAAGTTATTATTTACTAAAAGCCGACAAACTTAGAAGGGTAGGTTTTATGATGCATCTCGTGTGTACAGTCACGAGCAATAACATGTATACACTTAGCAGAATTCAAAGGCGATTTTCTCCTAACATTAACGATTTACCGTTTTGCATTTTCATGAACCTTCTATTCTGGAAGCCATGCTATTACGAAACAGGGTTTTATATTAAAGTAAAAAAGAGTATTTCATGAAAAATGGCTTTTGAATTTTGTTAATTGATTACATTTTATTGCTCGTGACTGTACACGCTTTTTAATAGAAAAATAGCTGTTGCCAGTGGTAAATACTTTTTATTTTTTTTACTTTTTATTTATTTACACCCATTTTTTCTTAAACTTAATATTCCACGATAAGTTTGTTGTTTATTAAGATTGATTGTTATATAAAAATTAGTGATATTTTTCCGAAGAACCTGGTGGCCTAACATGACATCTTTAAGCTTGAGTAGTTCCGCTAACTGAACGAGATGGCGCTAGACGACTTGTATAGCTCTGTCTCTTTCCTACAGCCACGCTAGACCACCAGTACATTTTACGGTATGAAAGGTACTCCTATTTCTGTCTCTGTGCACCTGACATCTACTGTATAAAAATAAGTCGGGTTTTCCTTCCTGACGACGCTATAAGTCCAGAACGCACGAACCGATTTCCACGGTTTTGCATTCGTTGGAAAGGTCTCGGGCTCCGTGAGGTTTATAGCAAAGAAAAAAACGAAGCCATCTGGTGGCGAAACGGAGTTCGCCGGGCTTGCTAGTCATATATAAAATTTCGTGATGATTGGTTCAGGTGTTTGGACGTGAAAAGGTAACAAACAACCGAACAAACTTTCTATTGTTTTCATAACATTACTTAGGATGCTATACTTTCTACATTTTCAGATGAGAAAGTCCCGCCGGTGTTTGTTCTTTATTGAACAAATCGTAACTGTCACATTGCTACTTCACGCTAGCACCTGTTTGTGGTACTCCTTGAACAGGCCGCCTGAGCTGGAACGCCCTTGGTACAACATAAGCTATCCGCCGCATGTCAACGCTCGGAGTTTGAAATTCGTTCAGTATGTCTGTTTAATAATACTAAGGCCCTTCGTACACAAGGCGATTCAAGTTTCCGATACCTTACGACTTCGGTATCCAAGCGGCTATCGCAATACAAACCCATAGAGGTTCGAACACAGGCACGCGTCAATGAATACCAAAGTCGTAAGGTATCGGAGACTTGCGTCGCCTAGTGTACGAAGGGGCTTACATTACTTCGAGAATGAGATGCAGACGTGGAGTAGAGCAGGAGAGCCTTATTTTGATTTTGGAGGTTTTAACCTCTAAATATTCGCGGCATTCACACAATGCAAGATTGTGGAACTATCTAGAATGCAACGGTGGTGGCGTCGCGCGTAAAAATATTGAAAACCTAACTTTATAATTATAAGTGTTGAATGTTTGGCTCAGTTAAATGATACAGTCAATAACTATATTACGAGTTGTTAGGTCTCTATTCCAGAATGTAAGATGGAAAGTATAAAATAGAAACCGCATTAGCATTGACACTTCACCATAAACGCAGTGTTTGGTTTCCAAAATTGTATCGTACTTACTCGTAAGTTGGAATTTTTTAAACCAGCACCATTCTTTTTAAACTTGGCGCAAGGCCTGCATTCATACTCGTAACTTTTAATACTTACTCAATACTGAAGGTGTCTTCAAATATTTGCATCTGAACTGTAATACATATAAAGATACTTTTTTTTGTTTTGTTTTTTTGGGTAGTAAAATCATCAAATGAGTCCTCCCGCCCTGGGTGGGGCGGAAGGGACTGTCAGACTCTTACTGACTAAAATCCACCCGTGTTCTTTCCTATGCCCTTTACGTTCCGGGGCCACGGTATCCTGGGTTAAGAAAAAACCTGCGACCCGAGCAGGCATTTGGCGCGAAACACGACGCGCCACCGACCCGGGCTTGGTCCTTAGTCGGACGGCGACCTACCCATCACTCACCGTCCGCAAGCCCGCTCCGCCGCTGTGCTCTCTGCTAATCAGAGGGACATGCGTTGGAGCGTCCACACGACAGGCTTTTCGCATACGGGCAAAGAGACCCCTTAGGCATACAGTGCCTAAGGAAGAGTTTTTGCCCGCATCCCAGGGTGCACCGGCCCGGAAAACTGGTCTTCCCCCCGGACGTATTCGAGAGGGAACTCCAGTCCACGGGCGCACGTGGAGGTTTCCTGTCATAGCACCCCAACATATAAAGATACTTACTTAATAAAGATTTGTGCAGGAACTCAATGACCTCATGCCACCGGCTCATTCCAACATTTGACATCTAGACGTACTCTCCATTCACACTTAAGGACTTTACTCACGGCGCGATGGGACGCAATGTGATGCTATTCGAACGAATTCCAACTACAAATGAAAATCAACCTTACCACTATGACATAACGTCCAGTCAATCGAATTGCATCTTTATTTCTTGCGTCGCATCGTGCCATGAGTAAAGGCCCTTAGTTGCCTTTCCACTAAGCGCTTCCAAACATGCTCCATAGTGCGACAAAATTTTCATAGTGCTTCCCATATAACCATTTTTAGGAACATGACGTAACAATCTCGTCGCCTAGGGTGTACACTGGTTTATTCTCGACGCATAATCTCGTCGCCGCTCCGTGTTGAGCAGTCGCTACAACCAAAAATGGGGAAGAGTCAACACAGTAACATTCGGTTTCTTAAGTTACGTCATGTGTCGTAACATTGTTACCATATTTAACCGGATAACAACAAATCATTCATTCAATCGTTCATAACCGCTCATTTTTTGACATTGACTCGTAAAGTGACGTGAATTAATAAAAAACTTATAAGACTGCCATCTTATAATACAACTAAGTAAAGAAAGAGTTTGTTTTTATTGGTTTTTACGGGTTTCAATACTCAAATCTTAATGGGAAATTAAATTCATCGTGTAATTTAGTGGGAAAGATTGAAATTTATCAACGCGCTACAGTATTATCGTAATTTAACCATTCCGACGAAAATAGACATTGTTTTTATTTTAATGATATTTTAATTTTTTATTCTTAAAAGCATGTATTTGAATGCAATAATAAAGTTGAGCATATAATAACGAACTATTTTAGTAGTAATAAACCGTAATACCGATAAATAATGAAAAAATGTTTTATGTTAAGTGAAAAATATTCTCGTCACAACAAGTTACAAAGTTACGATAATTGTCGATATGTTCCGTAAAGTCGTTACAAAGAAACTGAATTTTTAAAATGGTCTCTCTTTGATTTTTTGTCCACAGTTTCCCAAACTATAGTTTGCCATACAAAATGTCATATTGTATTGTTACAACTAAATTCTTCAGTTTCTGCTGCGTATTTGGAAATTTGTGGTACCTCATTGGTAGGTACCTATTACTTATATTATATAAGAAGTCGCAACAGGATTCTGGTGTTCAAAATTCGGCACTAAGTTCTTGAGTGGGAGATACTTCAGTACTATTTTCTGGAATTGGTAGTGAATACGCTTAAAAAAAGTGCAACAGAATGATGTGTAATATCACAATAGGAGCAACAAAACATCAAACAATATTATTAATTACGGGCTGCGCCCGCGACTTCGTCCGCGTAGGATTTAGATATATCGCGATGGACCTACGTCCAGCAGTGGGATGAAAAGTAGCCTATTTGTTATTCTGATGTATCAGCTTATTACTGTATTTCATCAAAATCCGTTCTAACATCCATCCTGACAACCTTTCGCATTTATAAATAATAGTAAGTAGGATAGGATTAACTTGTAGTACTTGTGTTATTTTAGTTCGTTAACTCTCCTGTAAATTGTTGAAGTCCATCGAAATCTACCTTAGTGATATTTTGGGTAGTTTACTTATTTTTATTAAATTAAAACAATAAAAGACAAGTTTGAGAAGCACTGGCCCTGGTGATTTCCATTTATACAAAATAGTGTTACATGTTTTCCGGAACATTGACGTAACGTTACTACGCATATAACCACTCATTTACTACACATTGTCAACACTGTTGTACACTAGTTACATACAATGCGCAAAGTGTGCAAAACGTGTGTACACAAATTTTCCTGGAACAAAACGACACAGTACGAAACCAAGTTACTGAAACTACTTTCTGTCACTTTGTTACTACCGTTAACCGTTTGGTTACGACACATAGAAGTGCACTCCCACACAGTCGCAATATGTCGTAACATTACGGAACTGACGCGACTTGTTACACCTTTTACAAATCTGCGACCAAAAATGGCTATATGGGTTGTGTATTATGAACGTTTTCAACTCAAATATCTTCAGGGTTAGTAACCAGGCTTGATCTGGATAAACCCATGCTTTCGTAGACTATCGCACAACGCCATCTAGTCCCAAGCTAAGCAGAGCTTGTGTTATGGGTACTAGGCAACTGATAAACATACTTAAATATTTCTAAATACATACATATTATAGATAAATTACACCCAGACACAGAACAAATGATCGTGCTCATCACACAAACATTTGTCCTGGGTGGGAATCGAACCCACGACCTCCGGCATAGCAGTCGGGGTCACTAACCACTAGACCAACAGGCCAGTCAAAGACTGTCTCTGTTACCTACCTACATATCTAGAAAAGGGTTAAATAGTCAAATCTCAAGACCTACTGATTCAAACAGATTATTTTTTTTGAATAGTCTATTTATCGTCGATATCAGTCAGAAATAAAAAAAATAACATGAGGAGTGGTGTTTTGTGTAATGTTCATTTCAAATTTCAGTTACAGAAGTTGCTGGTACTACTGCACCTGTCGTCTCTTCAATGTTGTGTTCGGAGATTCATTTCCTATAGTGAGTCACATTAGCCTTTGTACCTTATGATCGGCTTTCAGTCTAATTAGATGCATTTGTATCTCAATCATCATCAGCTTTTCTATGTAGAGGTCGGCTTTCGGAAGAAATCCGAACTCAAAGAGTCTCACCAAATAATCTCCCTTACCCTATGTATATAGGGTAAAGGAGATTATTTGTTGAGACAGGCAACTTAGTGATAGAGTCTTATAAGTCTCTCAAAACTAGTTCACCACTAAAGTGGACAAGACGTAGTGATACATCATTTCGCATTACAGCATGCATAGGTAACGTTTTGAGAGATTTTAAGACTCTATCACTGTGTTGCCTGTCTCACCAAATAATCTCCCTTTACCTTACTGCTGAATAAAGTATTTAAGTATATTTTACAAGGAGTGTCCAACTGTTTAGGTTTTTCTTTCTGAAACTCCTAATCTTATGATTGCGGTTTTATATCTAAAAAAAAAATAGAAAAAGTGTAACGTGGCTCTATTACTGAGACTGTGCTGTACATTGTTCGATTCTGTCTATCTGTCTCATAATCTTATGAACTATGTTATTAGTTAAATAGTTGAATATTAAAATAAATACAGAATAATATAAATGTTTAAGGGGCTCTCTTATAACAAACGTGATTATTTCTTTCCGTTTTTATTTATACACCCAAGTCTGAATTTAAAGAAGCAGTGTTTTTTTCTCTTTTTTTCAACTTTCATCTTTTCACTTTTCTTTCATAAAGGTCCTTGTACACGGCGCATGTAACCCGCGCAAGTAAAAGTGCGGGTTGCCCGCGCGAGTAACATGCGCAAGCTACTTGATCGAGTTACCTGCGGGGTGCTTGTACACGGCGCATGTAGCTTGAGCATTTTGAGACACTTGCGCTGGTTACATGCACCGTGTACAACCACCATAAATCATTGTAAATTACTTTTATGTTTCAGCGTGACTTACAAAAGTGGTTGACGTCAGTACTGATGCTTGTCGGCTACATATTCTTCCGCTATCGTTTTATAGGAACTCTGACCTGGGAGCTGGTCATCGAAAATACAAGGAGGTCCCACTTTGTTGATAGGGTAAGTTTATTTTAATGATTTTACTTGGTTTCTTGACGTAAAAACTTCATGAAAGCTCAATTTCCTCGCTTTTTAAACATCATCGAAATCCTACTACTATTGTAAAGGCGAAAGTTTGTAAGTATGGATGTATGGATGTTTGTTACTCTTTCACGCAAAAACCACAGAACGGATTTGGCTAAATGTACACAGATAGTTTATAACCTGGATTAACATATAGGATAGCTTTTATCCCGATTTTATGTTCCCGTGGGATAATTTTCGAGTTGTAGCGGGTGAAGCCGCAACAGCTAGTATTACATATAAATGTACGATTACAGTTGAAAACGTATAATTTATTGAACAAAAACCTTGCATGAATATTCATAATCAGATTGCCCAGTTTTAATCCTTATGAATAATTGTTTGTAAATTGATGAATGCATTACCAAATGAATTTAATTCCAGTACCATTACATGATGAACTACTTAAAGATTAGCAAGGCACCGGATTGGTTGATACACCAATGTAAGAACTATAAGTTGCAGCTGTGGAATAAGAAGTCAGGGATACTGCGATCGAGCCAACTTGAAACACTCCCGTTGCCACTACAAATGGAACTAATCTTCGACATAAATGTCGGGAATTTCCACAACTCCATGCTATTTAGAGATACTAGTTAGTGCAACTTATACTATACTAAAGACTTACCTCATAATGGGCGCTGCAAAGTTTGCAATTCAATACCTTTGTAAATTCTCACGAACTCCCTAAAAACGTGGTTGGCGTTTACTTTGGGGCTTTTTGGATAATGATATTGTATTGAAAGGGAGTTTTCGTTAATTAAGAGCCGCTCCGTGCGCATTTTATTAAAGTTTGTTAGTCTTCTATTGTCTGTGTTTTAAGTAGAACATCTTTGAAGGAAAATCCTTGAGCTTTACGGGAAAATCTTGAAGCTTTCAGTAGTTTTATGTGAACTAATATTATATAGACGCCATTTGTAGTTTCGCTGAGGTTGATTGATGAATATTGCTGAACCATTACGGTCTATCTTTTTATGCTTATCATTCATGCTGTGGAAATAAGTTCTATTTCGATATCCTCGGCAAGCAACGGTCCATCATTGGCTTCATAAATCATTTTGAAAAACTGTGATTCTTCTAACTTTATTCAGAAAACTAAAGAATCAAAAAATCTTTAGTCCCTTGAAAAGTACGGAGGATTTTTTAATTGCCTTTAATTTAATTTCCCTTTATTTTTATTATAGAGGAATCATTTATGCGTCAAATCTCTCTATTAATGCGTAATGAGTTATACTTGGCTGGACAGCACATTTGGAGTCAAGGTGTGGTGAAGAGTGGCATGATTTGTATCAAGGGAGGAGTCATTGAAATGTTGTCTGATGAAGATGATGAGAGTCCTATGATTGCATTTAAAGATGGAACTGTGAGTATTGCAGAGATATCTACCTGTTATGTGTTCAACAATAAAAAGTTTATTATTTGCCCTTCGCAAAGGAGTGTAATGTGTTTAACAACTCAAGTATGTGTGCAGGTTTATTCCTTTGGTTTTGTTCAGTCAACTCACAATCAAACTCCTAATCCTTCAACTGCTCATCATGATTTTTTTTATTAACTGATCTTTTCAGTTTGGTTCAGCAGTTTTTAGGGTTCCGTAGTCAACAAGGAACCCTTATAGTTTCGCCATGTCCGTCCGTCCGTCCGTTCGTCTGTCCGCAGTTTAGCTCAGAGACGCACTGTACTAGAGAGCTGTAATTTGGTGTAAATATACGGATTTGTTGTGCCGAAAAAGTGGTAAAATAAAATCTCGTAAAATATTTTTTTTAGGGTACCTCCAGTACTTACACGTGAAGTGCACTTTAAAGCTTAAAATTTGTGAAATATTAAGCTTTAAAGTGCTAAATTTTGCTCGATTCGAGTGTCGCCCCCCTCTACCAGCTAAACGGTTATGTTTGGGGGTGTGAAAAAATTCACAATAGTAGTATATACAATGAAGTTTAAAAGAAAATTATCATGACTAAGTAGGCTTTACAACTTTACGAGTAAAAGTCGACCAACTTATAAAATGTACTTGTTATCATATTTTCTTAAACAAAATGTATCGGAGACAACTGCAAATGTAAGTTTGTCAACTTTATTTTTACAGCTTTTATAGGTATGTTTTTGGGGATAGGTAGGTTTTTATCGTCAACTATTTTTAACTAAAAACAAAAAAAAAGGAGGATGTTCTAAATTCGTTGTAATCTTTTTTCTTATGTATTTTCCCCGATTTCTCAAAGACTCCTGGACCGATTTTGAAAATTCTTTTTAAAATTAAATTCAGCGAATCAGTTTCGTTAGTTCGTATAAGTATTTTGATGGGCAACTACGGAACCCTACACTGTGCGTGGCCCGACACGCACTTGGCCGGTTTTTTTAAATTGTTGTTTATTTACAATGTATCAGTTTTCTCAATTCTGTAAAGAAAAATATTCTAAAATCAGAAACTAATCCCTACTGAATGGTAGCCATTTTTGCTTTTTTGATCGCCTTTCATGATGCAAACTACAACATTAAATGGCAATTTGTGGGTAAAATTTTCCATGAGTACGTGTACCAGCAATATTGATAATAGAGTGCTTATATAATGCTCTTTGTAACTAATAATTAATTATGCTTTTATTATGTACATTACTAACACAGCAATGAACATTAAGCATAATTAATAAGTTAATACCAATAATGGAAGTCATTTCAGTAGTTCATATATTAGTTTGTTTAGGCTTCATGAGTATTGTACATACTAAGTTGCCTATCCAATTGTTATTAAATTAGCAATTCATAAAGTTCGTGAATTGTTCCGAAGTTTTTTTGCTTGTGTATAATATGTATACAACGTGTAACGTTAATAGCGCAAAACCTCTCGTGGGGTAACCGGGTAACTCAGCCCATGTACTACTGAACAACGTTTGTACTAAAACGTAAAAAATAAAATAAAAAAAAAAGATTTTTCATATTGATGGGCTCGAACAATTCCTCATTTTGTATGTTTTTTTTTTTTGTTTTCCAAATGTTTTAGAACAAACATTGTTCAGTAACATGGGCTGAGTTACCCCACGAGAGGTTTTGTGCTTTTAACGTTACACGTTGTATAAATTCGACAAAAGATTATAATAAAGAAATTGGCTGCTGAAAAGCCTACTAAGCCTATTTTGCCCTTGCATTAGGAATTTCTACTGTTTCATGGATGCATTTTCAAACATAGCAACCCAGACCCGGAACAACTACTTGTAGGTCATTCAAAAATTGTTCCGGACGGGAATCGAACTTGCTACACGTTGAATCAGTTGATCGCTCAGCCAAGAAGAACATGTGCTGCACCAACCACAGGTTGAATTGGGAAGTGAAATGAAGTTGTTGTTATATTAAAAAGATACTTAAATATTTCGAAATAGACAAAATACATAAAAGCCAACTTGAGTGATTTAAGAGCGCGTATTCTGAAAGTTGCCGTCGTCGCAAATACCTGTCAAAAAATGTACAAGATTTCATTAATTTGGCAAAACTGGATGACAATAAGAAATGTGGCTCTGTAGTGCACTAAAATATAGGAATGCAATTAAAAAATTGAATATGAAGTTGTAACCGTTTCAGGTTTCCAACTCTTTTTATATTTAAAATTAAAACTGTTTACCTATTCGGTGTTACGATATTATCTTATCAATTTATAAGTGCACTACAGAGCCATATAACCTACAGAATAAGCGCTCTTAAATATTTCTAAATCGACAATATACTTTTAAGCGAACTTGCGATTTAAATAACACTAATAATTATAACGAGATTAAGTTGTCTAGATACCTATAGATACTGAATTCAACGAAAAAAAAGCTCTAAAGCTCCAAGTCTCAATTCTACTTTTCTTTTTAAAAAGTTATTTTCTAAGTACATCGTCCGGTCACTAATGAAGGTGCTCTCTCAGTAAGTTGGTGAGACAAGCGGTAATTTTGTTCTCAGGTCCTTGGCGAGTTAAGCCTCTTCTACTCGATTCCGTCCAAAGTTACTGTGAAGGCTGCTACGTACGTTGAGTTACAGGTTTGTACCTACCTACCTACTCTATGTATCTTTTCAGTTATTTATGACGCTATTTCCGTTGTCATTACGACCGGTTTACTTTGCCTCGATGTAGGTATTTGGTAAGCGTCCACAGGTCCGCATCGTACGTATCGGACGCATCGCATCAAACGGAATTCTGTGTCGGTAGCGATCGGATTGCCGATACGAGTATCAGCAATTGGATTGCCGATGTCACCTTCATCGCTTCCGCTGATCGACATTCCGTATGACGTCATCGGTACACATCGCATTTAGGCATTGCCAACGAGCCGTCCGTACGATGCGGATCAGTGGACGCAGTTGTATGAGTTTTCATACAAGGCAAACTAAAATCCGTTGCGTACGATACGTCCGATACGTGCGATGCCGACCTGTGAACGCACACCTTTAATGGTTTTGTAATAACGTTGTAATAAGATGTTCTTTTTGGGGTTCTTTTTGGGGTAAAAGTCGATGAAGTACCTATAGGGTACAGGTACTTCATCGGACATCGGACATCGAGTCACCCACCACTCGGTGGGTGCGACTCGATGTCCGATCATTGACCATGCGACGTTGCGTAGTGTTCGCAAAAATCTGACGGGGGCCAAAGCCGGCCGGGGTAGCGGGATCGTCTTAACAGGTAACCTGTATTGAAGGAAGTTTCCTTCAATAGCCACGTTTCCGGGTAACGGTGACTAAAATCCACAGTTGTGGATGTTAGTCAGAACGAGTCTAACAGTCCCCTTTCGCCCAAGGCGGGACGGGGGCGGAACCCCGTCCCTGGCGAAAGGACTCATTTGATGACTCAACGTGTTTAAAAAAGTAATGAAATACCTATCAAACGAATGGTACAAAGTCACTAGACCTGTTTTGAACACTATGATTACCAATTTAGGGTTGAAATTCATTTAGAATCTTAAATTGTTGTAACAAATGTAATTACTTTGGGACTGTATCACTTTCTGTGAAAGGAAGGAGTCAGTTGAACAGCATGTGAGGTTGTGAACCAGTATATTGGTTTTAGTCAGACACAAAGGGCGGGAAAAGGTTGAGAGTGAAGGAGTTTCAATCGTGGCTCGGAGTAGTTATGAGCCAGTTCAGATTTAGGGTCAATACACATTGAGCGACGCGACGCTGCACCCACCTTTCAGTAGAGCGACACAAAACCTAACCTTATTTACTACACGAAATGAAGCACGTTTCACCGCAGACGCGCGCGCCATGCTCGCCTCTTATAAGCGATTCAAAATCTAACTCTCCATACTAAAAGATACGCACATTTTAATAGACACCCGTTTATATCTGTATGTAAAGATACACATTTCCAATGTCATCGTGTCTTGTCACGTCCCGTCGCGTCACGCCTCAGTGTGAACTGACCCTTGCACAGGATAAACAGTATACATATATTTTTTTTACAAATTAGTTATATTTAGAGTACCTACTAGGAACTACGATTTAATAAGCAAGAATTTTAAATAACAATAAAAATAATCTCACAGGTTTTACGGCGAACAGATTTTATGCGAGCTATTGCAGAGCACCCTGCCATGTTTGGCCTTATACGAAAAAAAATAAGGCTTAGACTTCAAAATTCAAGGACAAGACAGGTAAGAGAAAAGAGTAAAATTCGTTTTTGTAAAAATGAATCTGTTCTTGCAAGGCAATATATGTATCCTAATACTGTTAACAAAGGCATACAACATCTAGTAACTAGTGTAGACTAGAAGCAATTACAGAACTGTTTGTTTTTTAATTTGTTCAATACGGAGAAATCCGTATCCATAAGAGATACGGAAAAAAGTTCTTAGGAACCTTGCTCTTTTTTATGGTGAAAATTTTGGCATATTCATTATTTAGATAAAATGTCTCGTCCACAGAAATGTGTGAAAAATCCCTTTTTTTTTAAGCCGTTCGGTTATGTCTCGTCAAAAAATCTAGTCAGTCGATCCATAATCCATAAAAAAAGCGTTCTCAAAACATGAATAAAAATAATACAGTTTGTTTGAAGTTTCTTGTATTACCTTCTTACAAACTTTAATTGGATAAAAAGTCCTTTAGCATAAAATTCCGAAAAAGCCAACTTATTTTGAAATCTGCGCCGTTTTAAAAGGTTTACAATGTTAATTCGGAGTTTCAACTGAAGGTTTTAGTTTCAGCAGCGTCGGTTTGTTCAGTACGCCCACCTGACTCTGGAATTATAAAGTAGTTGTAACTTCAACATCAAATTTTAGCATTACTACGATTTAACATTAAACTTCTTTTACATTTAAATAAAGCACGATGACTGATATTTTAATTAATGTCTTCTACTTAGTTCTAAATGGCTTCATAAAGTCTAAATAATACTTTATAATAACTACTGAGAGACAGAATAATTTATTTTAATCAAGCTTTGCTTAAAAATAACTTTGTTCACATTTTTATTTTCATTAACTTTTTGGGATTAGTGAGAGAGTAATAACATCATTTGCGACTTATACAGATATTAATTTAGTTAGTAAATCTCCACAGACGTGATGTGTAACGTTATTTAGGCTGCGTTTCCACCAGAAATGTGCGAGGATGCGTAGCGAGAGATGTGTTTGTAAAGAACCAATAGAATCGCTTCATTAACCTCGTCTCGGTCAGCACAGCTCTGGTGGAAACCGCTCAGCGGGGCTAGATCTTTGCGCTTTCAAAACATGCGAGTGATGTGTACGAGGGATGTGTGAGTGGGATGTGTTGCGTCTCCGCTCTCACTACACCGCACCCTCGTCTACACATTTCACAGCTTCGCAACGCATCCTCGCACCACTAATGCACATTTTCACAGCTCCGCTCCACATCCTCTTATGGCACATTTTCATCGCATAGCTTTTGTGGAAACCCCCACACATTTTCACAGCACAGATAGACAACCTCGCACGACATATTTCCATCGCACATCTCTGATGGAAACGCAGCCTTAAACATGATAAAATGAAAAAAGAACTTCTATTGTATTTAATTAAAGCACGAGTTTTTCTTTCTTTTCAATTAGGAGAAAACTAGGTAGTATAGTACGCTAGTTGACATAACGGCTCATCATTCTAGCATTATTTACTGCTCGGAATCACACGCGAGGGTAGCCGCCGCTGGCATACAACATGGTCCTCGGCTTCGGTCTTCTAGAAAGATGAGGCGTTTTGTCAATTAAGGCGTATTGTTTCTGCCAAGTTTTACTCATCATATCATCATCGTCATATCAGCCGTAAGACGTTCACTGCTGAACATAGGCCTCCCCTTTAGATTTCCGGTAGGACCGCTTACAACAGGTTCTACTGAAGTTTTATTACGATAGTTTAATTTGATTTTCTTGGATAAAAAAAAATGTTTTTAAATGAATTCTTAAGCAGTTTCAACAATTTACTTCTAACTAAATTAAAGATCTACTACAATATACTAAATAAATTGCTCAATAAATTCACTGATACTTTTCTCTAGGAAGCAATAGAGAGGTACGATAGAGGCGACTCGAGATTAATTCGCACCCGTTATCGGCCCATGAAAGTGCTCAAAGACAAGTTAGCGGGGGTCGAGGAGGAGGACCCCACTTTTGTCGATGACTCTCACATGTATTATAGAGGTAATCATAATAACCTTTTCTATTTCGATGTTATAAGAAGTTGTTTTTGTTCTGTGGCTATGATAGTGAGGTTTGTAGGAGTTTTCAATTGAATAGATACGAGTACTACCTTCGATGCTGTATTTTATAAGACGGAATAGTAGCTAGGTCGACTGTATACAAAATTACGAAGAGAACATCAATTCCTTGATAAAATAATGACTGGATGGAATGAAAAGTAGATCAGACTGTGTATAGGCGAAACTAAACTATCTGTAAGGCCGCTTTACCATTACACAAGTTACCTGCATAAAATTTGAAAATTGTATGCAACTTAAACAGCCTACAGGATGTCCATATTGTCCATACGTGCTATCTCAGATCTGGCATTAGATCGCATCGGGTTTATCGTTTACAGAAATCGCATGCGATCAAATTGCATCGCCAGATCGTGTCGCCGGGACGGATCGCTCTCGCCTTCTAACAGCTTTGCTACGAGAGTGCCGTAGCTAATTTCTCGTAGCACCCACCTACGCCGTAGTTCCCAACATTCCCTGACATAATGTAACTAAACTCCCTTAGACGAGAACAACGAACGCAAGCCAAAGTTCATAACGAAGTACCTGGAGCTATATCAAATGTCCAGCAACGTGACCACGATAGATGCACCGCATATTTGTCTAAGATCCAACTTCCCTTGGATACTGTTGCCTGACACCGAATTTGTGAGTATACACTCTTATTATGTTGTTTATGTAGCTAAGCTTCGAGATTTTGTAAGTGGATATGAGGTTTAAGGCCCGTATTACAGAACGTCACTCAATAGTCAAGTATTACTTAAAACTAGATTCAAGGCATTTGATTCATCAGTGCTTGAGTTTTGTTCTGTAATACGGGCCTTATAACACTATAAGTGGAGTGCATTGTAATTGGATGCTAAGAGTATTTAGACATTTTGGGGCAGAATTGAATACCATGAAATGATGTTAAATAATTGTAACAAAAATAAGTTTTACTTGCATTTGATGCACGTGATTAACGCTTCCATCGGTTGTTATTGAGTATAACTTAAATATAGCACAAACGAAAAAGTCCTACGGGCAGTTCACACCGAGACGCGACGCGAAGCGACGTGACGCAACGATACTTCATATTTGTATCTTTTCTTGTAGTAAACAAAGTCAGATTTTGAATCGCATCAAGCGGCGGCGGCGCCGCGCTGCGCAGCGAAATGTGTATCTTTTGTTTTTTAAAATAAAGTTACATTTTGAATAACTCTATTGAAATGTGCGCGCAGCGTCACGTCTCGGTCTGAGCTGACACTTACTGGCACCAAAAATGTACTTACTCTATTGGTAACTAAAAAGTTTGCTGCTGAGAATTGCTTTAGTTATTAAAATACTTGACAAGTGACGATATAATTACAACTGTCTCGTTGGTTTGAGGCTCAATTCTCAGATCGGGCAAGTTGTCATTAGGAAGTCTTCACTAGCAGTTATGGAGTGTGGATTTGTGTCTGGTTGAGGTCAAAAGCCTCCCATAATAGGCAAATTAGAATGGACTGACTAAAACACAGAGCGACCCACACTCAACGTAAGACAGTAGAGGAAATACTGCGTCGATCCTCGGCAGAAGTAACAGTAGTACTCTTGACTGAATTCGGATATGGCGGCCAATATCAACGGAGATTAGCTAATTGCGCGGGACATACGGCATACCCATATAGTGCACAATTATGTACGCAAGCAATTGTGCACTCTCTGTTCCTTTATTCTTAAGCTGGGTACTCGCTTAGCAGCGTAGCACGTAACGTATCAGATACGGTATCAAGTGGGTACGGCTCGTCCGAGCACACTGCGAGCCGCCTTTGTGTTTGTATGACTCGCCGAGAGGCGGTATCACTGCGAACTTACAGCGAGCGGTTCGCAGCGGGCTCGTGCCTACGTACTCACTTGATACCGTATCTGATACGTTACGTGCTACGCTGCTAAGTGAGTACCCAGCTTTAGCCTCTTCGTAGACAATGCGATGCGACGCAAGTTTCCACCATACGACTTCGGCATCCATTGACGCGTGTCTGTGTACGAATCTCTATGGATTTGTATTGCGACAGTCACCTGGAAAACAAAGTCGTAAGGTATCGGAGATTTGCGTCGTCTCTATAGTGTACGAAGGGGCTTAAAGTTTCGATGGGATGGTAATCTGACACGATCAGAAGCCTGCTGTACACATTGGGCGAGCATGTTGGGCCAATATAATGAACTCCAAATGGATTCCATATAACTGGTTCATTTCTATAAATTGTAAAGTTTCATTGCTTGGCCAGGCCATCTTAACTCGGAAACATACACTCACGCGACACGACTGTTTTCGCTGACGAATAACAACAAACTGAATAAGACGCCAACTTGTGAACACTGTTTGCGAAGCACGCCAAGATCCTTTGATTGGTGAACGAAAAACCGACAAATTCGGTTGGCCGGCCAATACTGCCACCAGGTACCAACATAGGTCTGTACACGCTGGCCCAATACGCTGGCCCAATGCAAGGCATTGGGCCAGCGTCCAATGTGACAGCGGGCTAAAGTGAGATCAGGGTGCAACACCAACAGCTTAACGTGTTTTGCGAGGCAGGGGCAGTACCAGTACGGCAGAGAGTACCGCTAACACTGTTATCCTTATCCAACTCGTTTTTCAGACGCACATGTTCGACATAGCTCACTTCATCATGGTGCTGTACATATGCTTCATGTGTCCATATGCTGCGCTGCAGAACCACCACTCGGACGTGGAGAGGGTTCTCACCACAATAGTTAGCACTGGGCTACTGTTAAACATCTACTTGCAACTCACCACTGCTTGCTATGAGAAGGTAAGATTGTGGGGTTATTAAAGTGGCGACACGGCACGTCTGGTGCAGTGGCTGAGCTAGTATTGCTAATAGGAAACAAATTCTGGGAAGTAATAATTTTCGGCAAACTGTTCCAAATTTGTCAACTAGGCATTGAAAAAATTAACCATGTATATGGATTCTTCTTCTAAAAATAGTGTCGTTTATAGAAATTATATGACAAAAACTGCTCTTCTGATAAGTGTTGACAGCATAAACTCCTGTTGAACTCTTCTTGTCTTCAAGGGTGATCTAGGATCTAGAATCATATAGCTAATGGATTCATAACATTATATCATTGGAATCATATATTACCTACACACACATCACATCAGTTTTTTTTCCCCAACATTTTTCTATCCTACAGGTATGCTATTTATACAAGGAAAGAAAGAAAAATAAAACGTTTGTTGGCACATACCACAAGTAGGCACAAAAGAACTTGAAGCTAAACAATTTTATGAAAGTAAAATTCAGATCAGTTAAAAAAATCAAGAGATATTTAGTTATTGGCCGTAATATTGGTTTTTTGACCGAAACAAAAATGTATTGTAGTATAATTTTTTTTTTTTTAAATAAAATAAAGCAGTCCATAAGTTGTTTACTCAGTAGTTTTGCCTCCCACTACATCACTTCTACATAGGGGTCGCCCGCAGGCCACGTCGTGAACACGTTAAAGCTATTGTCAAACAGACAGGCGTGGCGAACGCGAGCGTTTTTGTTTGTAATGTATGGAATTGTTTGAAGCCCGTCACATAGGCTATCGGATCGCTTTCGTTTTTCTATGTGACTGGATTCAAACAATACCATACATTACAAATAAAACGCTTCGGATCGCATTCGCTTCGCCTGTCTGTTTGAGAATAGCTTTAATGCCTATAATAAGTACACGTGCGTCTTATTGTGAACCTCGATATTCTATGATATCTTTCTTTTTTCTATTTATTTGACAAAAGTATTATAGACAAAACTAAGCCTACATGTCGCATTATTATCGAAAGGTTTGATAAAATGTCAGGCCATGTTACTGTTCATGTAAATGGAATAACTAAAAATATTTATTTGAACAAAGGTAGATCTTATTGATGAGGGCTTTCAGAAAGATCAGGGGGCTTACCATGAACTGTTAACGCGATCCAGTTTAAGCTGTGGGAAAGAGATGGAGTTAGACGACTTGTATAGCTCTGTCTCTTTCTCACAGCTTAAACTGGAACGCGTTATGAGCACGTGGCAAGGCCCCAGCAGACCCTTAAGTCAGCTGTTAAAAGAGTGTCAAAATGGTATATCATTCAAGAATGAAACAATGTTTTTTAAAAAAAAAAAACAAAAAGAAATTAAAACAAAAAACAGCAACACAATTCTATCTAATCTTTAAGGTTAAGCCGCGCTAGCCGAGTTTGCTCTGAAGATGGGTGATCATAACCACTAGAAAACAAAATGAAGAATCCAATTTCATTCAGTCCAACCCTAATACAGTAATACCGAAAACAATAAGAACAAATAACAAGTTTAGGTACCGCCAGGTAAATGCGTAGGTACTTATAGACCCTATAAATATAGCAAATAAAGGCCCCTTCGCTATTGTAGTTATTATTTGTGGAACACAAAGAGCCTGCTTGATTGGATCGATTCGTACAAAAGCAGCTTTTGGTCGCGTGTACTCGATTAATCCAAATCAATTAATGACATTGTGACGATTTGATTAACAATTGGTGTCAATTTAGATGTATATTGCAGTGCTATGGTTTTGCTCGAGTGTAATGGGGAGGTTTAGGCTGCCGGCAAACGAGACCACAACCGCAATGTGGCTAGATCGTTAAACGTGTGTAACTGTGCTAAAATCGCACCGTGTAAGTGGAAGAGTATAGTATCCTACTATATTAAGGGATCGAATACTATATTTCTAAAAAATAAATATAGTAGGCGAAACTAAATACTATATTTTGCGTAAAGCGGAACGCAACCTTTCATTTGTTTGTATTTCAAAACTAAAGTACATAATATTTTAACCACATACTATATACTTTTTCATTTTTTTGCCATCTACTATATTTTTTAAGGTAATCATTTCAAAACTACTATATTTGATAGAAAAAAAGTTGGTAACCCTAGTATGAATAGGCATTTCAACGAACAAATATGGCGACAGTCCCAGGCAATATTCACCGTATAATACAATTCTTACAAGTATTAAGACTCTTAGGCGCGTATTACAGAACGAAACTCAAGCACTGATCTCTATTTAAATCTAGATTTCAACCAATCAAATGCCTTTAATCTAGTTTTAAGTAATATTTGAGTATTGAGTGACGTTCTGTAATACGGGCCTTAGTATTGACACTGCCTGACCCTGCCACTTTGACAGGTATGTAATTATTAAGACAAAAAGCCATATAAGTGCTCGGCCGGACTGATAGCGCTGTGTGGCGTTTCTTTACGCCCAATCTGGCAGAGGAACCTCGTGTCGGAAGGTGAAGGCGCCCGCCGTGGCGACTCTTCGCCATTTTTCAAAAAGGGGTCTTACCGCCGCGATTGCGGGCGTGATCGAAGTTTTGTCTCTCACTCGGAAATTTCTCCTGTTTCGTGGGTGATCTGCACATACACACCAAATCAAATCATAATAAAGCGGCAAGTCGTGGCGTGATTCAAACATTTAAATAACTTAATATTACCGCTCGCCGTCCCGCATTAAGTTACTGCTCACGGCGGCAATGTCGTGAACGGGCCGTAAGGGTGCTCCCACATCTATCGACGCGGAATCGGCTTTTTTTCCGTCGCCCTTTCTCTTCTTCTGTCGCGTAGAACTGCCATTTGATAGACCGAGATAGAAAGCATAATGCGATAGCACGTGGCGGAATCCTGGAGGCGGCCGCGTGCTATCGCATTGTGTCGGTCTAGCAAATGGCAGTTCTAAGCGACAGAAAGAGAAAGCGCGACGGAACGGGACGGGAGCACCCTAATTAATATACAAATGTTTTCCTCACCATTATGGTTTTATCTCTTTTCAGAATATAAGAAGAGAAACCGTAAGAGAAATAGCAGAAATGAAAATGGCATCGTTCGGGTTCTACCTGGACATTGTGTCGGTGTTCCCTGTCTCTATTTTCACGGACACTTTAGACCCTCAGGGCGAGTCTATTGCTGGTCAGATAGCGAAGCTGTTTCCCATACTACAAGTGTGGCATTTGTGGGACTATATCAACAAATGGGCTGAGAATTTTGACAGTCACGTGCATGTATGTTTAAAATATTTTTATATGGTTTGGTTTTGAAAATACCTGTAATCCGCGACGGGTTACGCCGGTGCGTTACCAATAGCTACCCCCACACTTCGCTAGTTATTACCGGACCAGGAGGGGTATTACAACGTCCCAGGCTTATTCCTGCGAGTGAAAGTGACAGAGCTATATATACAAGTCGTCTAGCGCCATCTAGTTCACTCACTAGAACAAGCCTGGTTTTAAGACGTTGTAATATCACCCCTGGTGGCCTACCAAGACGTTCCAAAGCGCGATTAATTCGAGTGTAGGAAAGAGACATAGCTATACAAGTTGTCCACACTGGAGTAACTCTCTCTTTAAGCCGTTATCGTCTGGAAATTGAATCCGTTCACCAACGATTTACATCTCTAGAGATAGAGAATCTAGGACATTACCCCTATTCCACCAGAAAACATGTTACAAAAATCATAAAATCAGGAAGGCCTGATTTGGAACTGCGGGGCGGCAAAAATTGCTTTCTATTTGACGCCCAGCCGGTGCAAAATCATTTCGAATCCGGTCAACCCGAATATGTCTCTAGCATCCATTATGTTAAGGTCCTATGTAATAAAGGACGGGCTTATTGCCATCGATCGGACATAAGCTCTGATTGAAGCTCTTATTAGGGGTTCCTATCAATTTTGTGATGTAAAAGGAGAAAATTCATTTTTCTTTTATTATAAGCGGACCTATGTAAAACGGACATCTGTGGGAACGAGTACTTACTAAGGCGATGCATCATTTCATAGTCATCATCTTCCTGCCCTTATCCCATTTTACTTGGGGTCGGCGCAACACGTTTTTTTCTTCCATTCTCCCCTATCACACGTCATAGTATCATCTACTCCTTTTTCTTTCATATCATTCCTTAGACAATCCATCCATCTCTTCTTTAGCCTTCCTCTTCCTCTCCATCCATCAACATTCATACTCATCACTCTCGTAGTCACATGACTGTCATCCCTCCTCATCACATGTCCATACCAAGATAGACATCATTTCATAGTACGTAATATAAATAAGTTGTAGCACAGTTTACGTTACCCCAGACTATTGGAAGATATCAAATACCGTCCAATTATAATTTGAAGGTGGCTACGTTGTTCAGGTTGCAAACCATAATGCAGAACTCACGTGTTCAATTCGACCTCCATTTTATGAACAGTGTTATAGGGTTATTCCGTCCGTCCGGTTTTTGTTGGAAAATGTATTTCTTATCTAGGTTACAGTTATAATTAGCATGTTCACAACATCAAGAAAGTTTCATAAATATAATAATAAAGGTATTAGGTAGGTACAAGTCTGCTTGCTTAACCTTTTAGAGAAAATAATGTTATGTGTTTCGAGTTGAGCTACACGACGGTGCTGACGGTAACTGACACATGCTTGCATTGACTGGACAGGCCCACTCAAATCTGTGTGGTTCTTTCTTCAAAAGACCACCTCAGACACCTGCATGGTTCTCATATAACTTTACCAATACAAAATTCTCTGGACCTTAAAAGTCGAGACTTGTGACCTCTGAGTTTGTTTCGGATGTTTCTTCTCAGAGTAGTCAGGTATGAAACACCGGTCACCTAGTACCTAGTAACCTCATCTAGTTTTAAACTAGTGTTTTTTAACGTGTAAAATAGTTCGCCAAAACCAATTGGTCGATTTTAAAGATCATTTATCATTGACAGATGCTGGTTCTGTCAAAATTCTGCTTGATTTTTATGATATTCTGCTACTGGTCTGGGTGTTTCTTGTATCTGTTTGCATGCCCAAGGAAATTATGTCGTCCAGTAAGTACAAAAAATGTATATAGGTACTAAAATTATAAGCTGAAAGGTTTCTTTGTTTGGTTGATCGCGCTAATCTCAGGAACTTCGGGCTCAAACTGACAAAATATGTTTGTGTTGTATAATCCATTTATAGAGGATTATAGAAGAATACCGTGATACACTTTGACTGCGTGTGCAGGCTAATTTACACTGTTAAATTCAGACACATCAAGCAGATTTACATTGAAGTCACCATTATTATTATTTTAAAAAACATTTTTTCTGCAGTTGAGTATTCTATATCCATTTTATTGAACGTCCAACAGAAATCCTGGATGTCCCAACTCATTTACTGGGAGACCAAGGTATTCATGGCCATCGTGGCTCATCACGAGAGCCCTATGAAGACCTCTTTTCTGTTCGGAACATCCGTGTTCACTGGTACTGGCAGTTCGGCGTTTGCACCTGGGGAACTCGATCTTATGGTGGTAAGTACTTTTTTTATCGTGGTAATATCCATCAGATGAGTCCTCCCACTCAGGGCAGGGCGGGAGGGACTGTTAGACTCGTACTGACTAAAATCCACGGTGTCTTTCAATAGTCCTTTTACGTTCCGAGGTCACGGTAATTCGTGAGTCCGACACCGGCTTTGGCCCTCTAAAAGTGGGCCCCGTCATGTGGTGTTAAGTAGGTACTCTCAAAAAATACCGATCTTAATGGTATGAGTGTAGTGCAATTTTGGTAATAATTTACATTCAATTCTTGATGTATTTTGTCATCTAATGTATGTTGTTGTATCGAGTACGTTGAAGTAAAATGATCGACCAGGGGGTCTAAGACCCGATATCCACCAAAGCGGAGAGGAGAGGAGATGTGTTTGAATAACCAATCAGCTGTCAACTGAAGCTAAGTGGAGAGGAGATGTGGACATCTGATTGGTTATTCAAACACATCTCCTCTCCTCTCCGCTTTGGTGGATATCGGGCCTAAGCATGTAAACCCATGGTTTCGGCCTCAGTTGTCAAAACATCCGTAGCTTTTTGACAGCTAGCCCGAAATTCACCATGTGGACTCGAATAAAAATATATTGGCGTGCCCAGATGACAAAATAAGTGGTACCTACTTATTTTGAGTTTCACACACTCTCGTGTCGAATTGGTGAATAACCCGAATGAATGATACGAGTATTAGGGCTCATGTACACGACGCCGTCGCCGCGCCGCCGCCGCGCCGCTACCGCGCCTCTAGGCTGTGTACACGGTCGCTACCGCGCCGCCGCCGCGCCGCCGCCGCGCCGCCGCCGCACTGGCACCGCGAATCCAATTCGATAGTGTTTTATTTATCTGAAAAAGGAGGTTTCTCATTTCGGCCATAATGTTTTTTTTAATGTTTATTCGCGGATTACTTCTTTGTTCATGAACCAGTTTTGATGATTCTTTTTTTGTTGGAAAGCAGATATTTCTTACTATTTAGCTCCACTCGATTTCTCTGGTCTTCCATCATCAAACCCTAATCTCCATATCATGGAATCGCCTTTGAAATACCTTCTTTCCAATAAAAAAGAATCATCAAAACCGATTCATAAACGAAGAAGTTATCCTTGAATTATCAAAAAAAAAACATTATATGGCCGCAATGAGACATCTCCTTTGTTAGATAAATAAAACACTAGCGAATGGCATCTCGGTGGCGGCGCGGAGGCGGCGCGGCGGAAAGCGGCTATGTGGCGCGGCAGCGGAGCGGCGGCGGCGCGGTGGCGGCGCGGCAGCGGAGCAAAATAAGGCGCGGCGGCGGCTTATTTTAGCGACCGTGTACACAGCCTAGAGGCACGGTAGCGGCGCGGCGGCGGCGCGGCGGCGGCGTCGTGTACATGAGCGCTTACGGTTTATTTAACAGATAGCTCCTTAGAAATATGAATGACAAGACATGTCATTACATGTCTTGAAGATGACGTCAAATCATAATTATCATGATGACATCATGATGAAATTACATGTCCCGTCTCTTAAATGACTTCAGTCGTGGCGGTACTATCTGTCCGCAATTTGATTTTGACGTTTTTACGCTCGATTCCGCGTCATACGTCATACATCTCTACCCGATCCCGCGTCTGAAGGACTTTAAAGCGCATTTCACACAGAGAGCGGGCGCGGGTCGGGCGCGTTTCGGGGCGGGAGTACGGCGGGTCTAGTTCTTTGTATTTAAATGGAAGACATCACACTGAAAGCGTGCGCCGGTCGGGCGCGGGGCGGGTCGTGCGCACGCTTTCAGTGTGATGTCTTCCATTTAAATAAACACCCAGGCACATAGAAGGGTTTATTTTTTAATAATAATATTTTAAATATCTATAAAAATATAAAGTTCACTCATCCAGAAAGTTAATAGAGGTAATCTATTGTAAAAACGCGAACCCTGGCACGGATACAGAAACACTTCATATTTTACCTCACGTATGTTTCCCATTACCTGCCACACCATAACCGTATATTTTGCCCTGAAATTTTGTTCTATGCACAAGAAGTTTTATGGAGTGTTGGGTTCGATTTATTATAGGCCTATGTTTTTTCATGTCTGTGGGTTTCAGTCACGTAAGATTTACTAGATATTGGAAATATTGCTTTATTGTTATCTTTAGGAAATGTTGGCACATAAAATTGTGTTTTGTTGTGAATTGTGGTAAAAACCGGCGGGATTGGTGTTCTACCAAAAAGATTTATCTACTATTATATCAGTTTTTTCAAGCACTGTCAGAATTCACTTGTATTTTTTTGTGGTTAGGGTTCCGTACTTCAAAAGAAAAAACTGAACCCTACGGCTAAGACTAAAGTCCACAGTGTCCTTCAATAGCCCTTTACGTTCCAGGGTCACGGTATTCGTTAGTTCCGGGACCAAGCTTATTATAATCCCTTGGAGTAGAGGAAAAATCAAACGTCTAGGTCAAAGTCCAGGTTGAATGTGTCAGCGTAAATCCTACTACTATTATAAAGGCGAAAGTTTGTAAGTATGGATGTATGGATGTTTGTTACTCTTTCACGTAAAAACTGCTGAATGGATTAGGCTAAAATTTGGTACACAGATAGTTTATAACCTGGATTAACACATAGGATAGTTTTTATCCCGATTTTATGTTCCCGTGGGATAATTTTCAAGTTGTAGCGGGTGAAGCCGCTGGCAACAGCTAGTGAATTATATTTTATAAGCTCCCAAAATACAGGAGAAATACCTAGAGCAGCACAGAAACTTTTTTTAAATTTTAAGCATATTTTTCAACGCGTATAATTTTGATATCCACCTTTATATCCCTAGCCATATAAGTTGAAGTGTTGGACTTATCTGTACAATATAAAATACTGGCAACCACAATAAACTCGAAGGGTAAAAAGGTACAATAACTCACTCCCGGATTACCACAGATGCGTTTTTATACGTCCATAATTTAAATGTGTCATGAGGTTCGAGTTATGATGGCCAACCCTGTCGGCTAACCCACGCATTTAATTATAAATTCTAAATGGGCGCCCTGAGAGAATCATGATAACAGACACCAGGCCCGCCTGCGATATAAAGTGGTGACACTTTTATAGACATGCAAATTTTATATGTAGCTACCTAACAATGTATACATAGTGTAGGTATATCATCCACCCTAATAAAAACTACATTATTATTTCTTCATAGCTGTGTGTGAAGCGACAGGGATTTTGCTATGTTATGGTGACAAACAAAGAAAGAAGTTACATAATTATGTAGTGAAGTAAGGTTATTTGGTGAGACAGGTAATTCGGTGATAGAATCGTAAAGGCCATTTTCCTGTCACGTGTATTTTAGCCCGCACGCGGGTCCCGCCTGCATGCGGACTGCCCGCATCCTATCATTTAATACATGTTTTTCCTGAACATGCGGGTAGACGCGCGCGGAACGCGAATTGTCTGCGATTGCGCAGCCCGCGTGCGCGCTATTCGGATGCGGGCTGTGATCTTCTGCCTTCAGTGTTATTTTTATTGTGAAGCAGGTTGCACGCAAGCTCATAGTCCGCATATAATCGCAAAGTTTTACCAGAGTTTGCCCACTGGCGACACGCACAACACTGCAGCAGCAAACGAAATTCTTGTCCTGCGTGTGGCCCGGAGCGTGCTATCACCCGCATGCGCACGAGACCCGCGGGCGGACTAAAATACGCGTGACGGGAAAAGGGCCGTTAGTCTTTCAAAATTAATTAGGCAAGTCTTGCATACAAGTATGACGTCACATTTGCATACAAGAAGCATAAATTAGAAACATGTCTTCGAGAGTACAAATTGCACAGGTTTGTAGTGTGACTTGACAGTTGCTAGTAACAAAATGTGCAAGTTCAAACTAACAACTTGTAGCTTGTTGTTTTGATCAACAAGCTACAAGTATACAATTTTCGCCTTTAAGGTCTCTCATAGGAGATCACAGCTGCAAAAGTGCGTTACAGACTGTCAATAGATAGTCTGTAATGCCCTTTGAATACAATTTGAATTACCATCATCTTCCTGCCCTTATCCCTTTTTACTTGGGGTCGGCCCAACAAGACGCGCGAGATACAAAATACTGACCAAAACAAAAGCAAACTAAATAATGTTTCAGGTAACGTTCCTATTTGTAATTGGAGCATACTTGAGTTGCTTCTACACAGCTAGTATATGCAGCAACTATTTGCTCTCAACCTACAGAAAGTTAAAATTCAAGGTACGTAGCCACTTTTAATTTAAATAGAAAAAAAAAACTCATTATACGAGTATTTCAAGTGAAAACGATAGCTGTCGATACCGTTAATTCATGCCTAAAACGTGATTGTATTCAATTGGAATTTTAATTAAAACAACCTGAATACATATCTTTAAGTAATCAACATTTGGAATAAGGAAATACGATTTTAATCAGTGTGTCGAAAACAAGAACAATACACGAATCTTTTGAATCAGTGAACATGAATGATAGAAACAGAATTGATTGTATTTGAACTGTCCATTGACCTGGATTTTTTATTGTTGTTCAATTACTGGGTTGTGAAAAATCGATGATCAAATTAATGACGTTGGTGCTAAAAAAGTAATTTCATGTTTATCAAGATGCATTCGAACATTAGTATTAATTTTGGATAAATATAAAAAACTTAACGTCATGTAAGATAAGTCTGACAATCCGTCTCGCTTCACCCAAAGTTAGATTCATTATAAATAATTTTCCAACCAAAAAAAAAACACTGTTTTTCTCGATTCAAAAATTGCTCAATTCACTTCAGAACGGTAGTAAACATTCTACGATTATTCGATTTTCACTTCTATATACCTACAGGTAAAAAAGTAGTAACGCCCAAATTAGTGTAGGTACGTACCGTACGACATATTCTTCCATCTTCATTACAATGTAACAGCTAAATATTTTCCTGGACGTTATTTTTACTCCATCCATCTTTCGTAGGAATCCATGAGGGAGTTGTTTTATTTCCTCTCAGTAAATCACGTTAGTGGAAAAATCAAAGCGCGGGTGAAAAAGTTCTTCGGTGTACAATGGTGAGAGGATTTTTTTTTAAAATAACTAAAATGTAGTAAAGTACGAGATTTCCGGCCACTCTGTAGGCGCGGGCATGCAAACGAGTAATGAGTGACTCGCCGTCCGATGATGGACCATGCCCGAGTCGACGATGCGTCATGTTCCACGCGCGCCTCAAGAGTTATCAGTAATCTTCTCTACGGGACAATTTTTGACAATATTGAGCTCGCCTCAAAAGTGATGTACACATAATATTAAAGTTTGTTAACCACCACAACGCTATGAAAAATATCTAACTAAATGTAACAGTGATTCGTTGTAACATACGTATATTTTTGTGATAAAACAGGTACTATAACCACGCGGTATCTACCCAGGAAATATTTGCAGATATGTCGACAAACATCCAACAAGAAGTGCTTTCCATAGAGATGGTCGAAACTTTGCGTTACTGCCCGCTATTTCAGGTACGTTGTCAGATAAATTCTAAAAGCACTACATCCTTTGCCTATGGCTTCTTCATGAGCTTTAGAAACTCTTCACGAGCTCGTGAAGATTTTCTCTATGGTCACAAAATCACGACAGGCCACACAACAGCATTTTGTTGTATACGTTTTTCTTTTAAGTGGGTACCTAGCTACCTAGCTTGGCACCTACAAGACTAGAGACAAGCGTAAACGCCAAAATTTAATGGTGCTGAAAATAAAAAAAACGCATGCGACAATCCACAGCGACACGACCTGTGAGACTCTTCTATGCTCAATTCTGTTCGCCTGTGATATTTCATAGTCATATCGAGGAAAATCCTAATCACAAGTATTCACGTATAAACCTTTATAGCTGGGTTCCTTGTACCAATTTTCAACAACAGCAAATTATCTGTTCGTCGCGGCAAACATTTTATGTTCGGCCACGCCTGTCCACAGTGTGTTAGGTAACAATGTTTCATATTTGTAAAATACGAAAACATGGCACAGGAGATTCGGCCTGAAGCTGCTATGCTCAGAGGTTCTATAACGGCCACTGCCGCAATATTCCTAATAATTTACTTCGTCAATTTCCAGCAACGTCATTGGCTTTATTCATTCACGAAGTCAATCATTACAAATATTTGCAAATGGGCCGTTTCAGACCAGCAGTTCTATTTTACTTTTTAATACCTATGAGTACCTACCTATACATACACGCAGATTTGCACCCACGTGGACGTGTCGGATGGTTTAAGTTTAATCAATCACGACTATTTGAATTTCATTGATGTTAATACTAGGATAATTTGTGTTGACACCATTGTCTGATTATCGAAACAATCAAGGCACATAAAAAACTCTCACATAAAAATACTCTTCTGGATAGAATTATTTTAATTTAGAAAATGAAACCACATATTTTAAAACTGAAATCTTCGTCGTAATTAAAAATAGTGAACAAAAGCTTAGTAAGTAGAGTATCCAAGACAGATGTAGGGCATTTTCATTTGTTTCTAGGCAAAGATATTTTAATTATTTTTATTTTCAATGGCTCAGGCGCAAAATGTCTCTTTCCCAAAATGTCCACGGGTAGCAAAATGTCCCTTTCGAAAAATGTACCTAAACTTTCACGAAATGTGAAGATTCAGTCAGTACAAGCGTATGATTTGGCAAAAATTATGTCAACTTATTATCCTCACTGAGACTTATGAACACATTTTTTTATCAAAACTTGTTCAGTTACATATCAAATAAACATTCATCCATCCATTCATTCGTTCGGACTAATAACAGCAGTAAAATTAGGTCGACGGTTATTTTCAGGTATTGAACCGGGATTTCCTTCAAACCGTGGCCAGCAATACGAGGAAGTTGGTGCTGCCTGACAATGAGGTGGTGCAGCATGCTGCAGATATCGGACGCGATATGTATATCTTGCAAAAAGTACGTCCTTTTTACTTCTGAATCGTCATATCACACTGAGACGCGACGCAACGTGACGCGACGATACTGGAAATCTCAGAACAAAGAAATAGGGCAGATAGAGCGCTCAGAACACGTGATTGTGTGATCTGAGCTGGAAATGTATCTTTTTGAGTAGTATACATGTAGAACAAATTTACGCCGGACAGATCTCCGGTGCATGTACACATTTTCATTATAAACCATACACCACCGCGAATCCGGCGAAAAAAACGGTCCGCTGTCCGGTGAAAAAAACGGACGTACACAAGCGGTCTACGAGTTACAACTCGCAAGTCAGGGCCGATACACCTGGACCACCACTGCTCTTCAAACCACCAGCACTGTTCAGCACCAACCGTGTTAACTATAAGTAAATTCAGCGATTGTCCTACTGATTGGTATTTAAATATAAACCGAACCTTCCCCACATTACCTATTTCGTAACGCAGCAAAACAAAATAATTATTCATTACCTAACTTTCTACTACATTCATTAAAGTAATCAAGCTCTAAGTACCCAGATCATTAAGGACCCATAAGTAAGGCTCTTGTCGCACTGCCGACGATTAGCGATAACCTCGATACTAACTCTAGTAACAAAAGAAGAAGAAAGAAGATAAAACGTTAATTGGCACACGCTACAAGTTCACGCAGTATCACAGAAAAACTAAGAAAAAGAACATAAGGGCACATAACCAGAAAGTTGGAAACGTCGCTAATAGCTGTCAAATATTTACAAGTTTTAATTAATTTGGCCATGTTACTGTATGGAAATAAGAAATATGGCTCTGTAGTGCACTAGAAAATTGATATGGGAATGCAATTAAAACACTGAATTTGATGTTGTAACCGTTGTGTATCAAAGGCATTTGGAAAGTTTCCAAATGCTTTTTACGTGTAAATCTATATATTTGGTGTTACGACATTAATAAAATGATTGAATTCCCTAATAAATTTTTTAGTGCGCTACAGAGCTGTATTTCTTATTTTCATACAGAAGATTTGTAAAATTTAACAAAACATGTTAAAATTTTACAACTATTTGCGATGATGCCAACTTTCAGAATAAGGGCCCTTAAATAAAAAAAAAATTTTTTTTTTTAGATTTAAGATTTTTTTTTAATAAAAAAAAATTATACCTGCATAATATACTGTGTGATGAAGTGTAGTACGGTATGGCAGTTGCCTCAGCCAAGTACTTACAGCTCTATTTTTTATCAACTTTTGAGCGAGAAAATGGACCATATCTAGATAGGTAGGTACTTTATCGTCGACAGTGAGACAAGGCTTAAACTAATAATTATTTACAGGGTCACTGCTACATGTTGAATAATCTTGGCAAAAGACAAATGATCATAGGACCCGGCAGCCATTTTGGCGTTGTCGAAATGCTCTTTGGATTACCCAAGGTAAAAGATATTTATAAATATTCAGGTTTATGTTCTAGTTTACAATTTTCCTTCCTCATTCTGTTTCATTATATTAAAACTTTAATCAAACAATTATTAACAAAAGCTCTCCTGTTTATCTCGTTTATAATAATAAAAAATTTCCCCGAAAGGGTTTTGTCTTTGTAGATTTTTCTTTTTAAAATTAAATTACAATTAGTGTCGTTTCTATTTTCAAGAACTTTGTTGAACTTAAACAAGTTTTAATTTTAACAAAAGTTAACCGTGTATTTCATTGTAAATTGTCAATTTAAATTAATACGGAAACAAGTCCATTTTTTGGCAAGATTGTTATTATTTAAACTAATACATTTTATAGTGCTCGCGGGACTTATCTCATTACCGTGACCCCGGAACATAAAGGGCTAATGAAGGACACCGTGGATTTTAGTCAGTACGAGTCTGACAGTCCTTCCCGCCCTGCCCGGGGTGGGAGGACTCATTTGATGATTTTACCACGCTAAAAAATAATACATTTAATAGTCCGTCCTAGCTTCTCATACAAATTAGAGTCAACAAAAGCCAGTTCTTATTAGCATTATAATGAAAATTATGATTTGTCCAGGTGTACACGGTGGTGACATCAACAAACTGCATATTACTGCATGTGGAATACAGTGCCCTGGTGCAATGCTGGGGAACGTTCCCGGACATTAGTCACCCCATTATCACGGTGATTCATGCATTTAATATTGCAGTACAACAACAGATGAGACACTGAATAGATAGGTGCAGAAGGTCCAAAGCGCGCGCACACATAGAGAATTACACGCACAGCAAGTACAAGTGCACACATGCGTCGAGTAGATATAAACATTCGATATGCAATCGTACCACTCGAACAATAAGAAGCAATGTGTAACTGACTTGTCACCAACTGTCATGACATTACCTATCATAACAGAAATAAGTTTCACGAATTCGACCATATTAATACCGTAATAAAGCCGGGTTTTCACAGTAAGAGTTGGCTCGGATCGAGTGCACTCGTACGAGTCAGCTTCGTACGAGTGTACACTGATAGTGGTTTACACACAATAGCGAGTGCACAATAGCGAGAGCACTTTTTCTTAATTGTCGCCATATTGTTTACATAAAAATGATCCACAGAGTACATTCAAATGATCCGAGTGAGCTCGAAAAATAGAGCAGAGTCCGGGTCTACTCGGATTAGACGTTGGCGTCCGAGTGCGCTCGGATTACGTGTTTACATGGTACGAGTAGCATCCGAGTAGACATCCGAGTGCACTCGATCCGAGCCAACTCTTACTGTGAAAACCCGGCTTTAGGGCCATTGTGATTTAACAATGACGGAAAATCAGATGTGAAGTAAACGTTAAAAGATCGCCTGTCGTTCCTACTATGTGTGCGTGTGTCTGTATTTTCCTCTTTGTAATAATTCGATGACGCATTTCGACAGATTCCAACCACACAAGTGTAAATCATCCTTAACACTACGAAATAATGACATAAAACGTGCGTGGACAAAATCAAAACACGCTCGCCACAACGACTGACGTAAGTCAGTCTAATTTCATCATTATTTCGTAGTGGCAAGGAAGATTTTCATTTTTAGTTAGTAGAAATTGCAAATCAAACTAATCCCGTTATGAGCAAGCTCCCTAAGTGCGTATCTTTTTATTGGCTGTACAGAATGTACCTTTTGTAACATGTATTTTATAGGTAGATATGAGCTAACCTTTGTGTGCAGGCGTCTGTGTGTGATGTATTAGCGTCTGGGTGTGCTTGCGATGTTGAAGGTACAATAGCTGTTTGTTGTTTTAGTTTTATGCCAAACATTTGATTTCCTAGACTTTTGAGCTTCTGACTAACAGAGTCAGAAGCTCAGAAGTCTGACAACCAGTCTTACCATGGGGTATCGTATTTCCCAGTTACTGGGCTGTGGAGGTATGATAGGCAGTCGCTCCATGTAAAATACTGATATTCAGCTGAATCTGGTTCGACTGGAAGCCGACCCCAATATAGTTGGGCAAAGGCTAGACAGATGATGATTTGATTTCCTATTTGGTGTAGGTACATTTTGAGAAAAACTGACTGAAATACTTTAGAAACTTACTCGTAACTAATAACATATTAGTAACGATATTGTTATACAGTATACTAGCACACACTTGATACACCAAAATTCAGTCTTTATGACGCTGAAAGATAAATGTAAATGCTGACATAAATACAATTTTTATTTAAGCATATGAAAATCAGAACAAATATTATCGTAGTTATTTAAAACCAAGAAAATCGTGACATGAAACGAAGGAATGAATGTGTAATTTCCATTAAACACGTTATTAACATTAAACGCACAGAAATACAATTTGACTGTAAACTCGTTCATCGTTCTTAAACTCGATTTTCCTCATCGATTGCTCGCCCACTCAATTTCCTTTGGCATCTTTTTCTAAACGTTTATTTACGTTCAATTTCTTAACGTAAGCTAATTATATTTAGATGTATAATTTTCAGGGAGAAAATGGCAATTTATGTGATTAAAGTAACGAGATTAGGGCGAGATTAAGATGTTAGGTTAGAAAGATTAATAGAGCTTAAAGTTATATTTATTTAACGAAGAAGAACCGATAGTACTATGAGGTTCAACTGAGAATGAGATTAGCTGACGCCATGTTGTGAAAGAAAAATTACCATAGATAAATAATAAGTACCTATTGCAGAAGCACACACAATTATATCGTGTTCGTTTTTGTGGACGATCTATAATATGATACTAAAGTTCAGCCACCGATGTGCAGGTTTTAGAAACAGAGGAACTGAAGTCGAAGGCCGCCGCTTACGAAGACTCAAAACCTCTAATCGGTCGATTGGACACGAAAACTAATAGAATTGCGGTAAGTCCACAATAATGTGTAGTACTAGAATCTAATAATTATGTTACTTTTTAGTAATGGGAGTCTACTTCTGAAGTCAAGTATAGCGTTTACCGACGTGGCCCCCCTTAGAGGGCCAAAGCCTGCTGGCGTCACGGGACTGTCTCATCACCTTGTGGCCCCGGAACGTAAAGGGCTATTAAAGGATATCATGGATTTTAGACAGTACAAGTCTGATAGTCAGAAAGAAATCATCGAATGAGTCCTCCTATCCAGGCCAGGGGGAGGCTGCGGGCATGCGGGCGGCAAGTAATGGGCTACTCGCAGTCCGACCATCAACAAACTGCCTGCATGTGGAATACAGTGCCCTGGTGCAATGCTGGGGAACGTTGTGTTCCACACGCGCCTCAAAGAGCGTCAGCATGATGACGGGGCTCTAGAGGGAAAAGCCTGCCGGGGTCGCGGGACTTATCTCATTACTGTGACCCCGGAACATAAAGGGCTATTGAAGGACAATATGGATTTTAGTCAATACGAGTCTGACAGTCCCTTCCGCCCTGCCCTGAGTTCAGGACTTATTTGATAATTTTACCACGAATAAAAAACCGTACTAGTTTATTTAACAAGTACATAACGTTTGTTGTAGCAAGAGATAAAAGAAAGTTTCGTCGTATTTACCACAAGAGAGCAGCGGAACCATTTTGTGAAGACATTCAACAAGTTAGGCGTATTGAGGTATGTAAGACGTTGTGCTACAATTTTATGAGATTCATTAACTCTATTATTGTGAGAATAATACTTGTTAAAACAGACGTGTTTGTTTTAACAAGCTCTAATTGAGAATAATTCATTATTTAAGAGTTGTACGTCTTAATAAACATGAATATCAGCAAAGAATAAGTCGATGAGTATTTCTACCAAATTGTGCGACAATGTTTAGATCGATTTGGTTTTCCCATGACTTAATAGTTTTTGTGACGTCAAACAGGTAGAAAAAAATGGTACGCTTGGTTTTCTGTACAGATTGTGACACTTATTATCTAGGTATATCTATATCTACGGTCAACCTTGTATTTTTTTTCATACGAGAAGCTTACGCATGCCTAACCGTGGTGAAGCTTGTGCGTGTGGCAAGCCTAATGCGTCTGTTTTCATTGGCTGTACGAAATAAACTTTTGTACTATTTTCACTGTACTTATGAGCTAACCTTATGTGTGCAGGCGTCTGTGTGTGATGTAGTAGCGTCTGGGTGTACTTGCGATGTTGAACTATCTATAAAAGTTTGTTGTTCTAGTTTTATAAACATTTGATTTCCTAGACTTCTGAGGTTGGACTAACAGAGTCAGAAGCTCAGAAGTCTGACAAGTCTGACCATGGGGTATCGTATTCCCAGTTACTGGGCTGTGCAGGTCTGATAGTCGCTCCATGCAAAGTACTGATTTCAGCTGGATCTGCTGCGAATGGAAGCCGACCCCAATGAATCCTGGGAAAGTGCTAGGCAGATGATGATTTGATTTCCTATTAAGTGTAACATTTGAGAAAAACTGACTGAAAAACTTTAGAAACTTACTCGTGTAAAAACATATTAGTAACGATGTTACGCTACTTTATCACTATACTAGCACACACTTGAGACACCAAAATTCAGTTTAGGACGATGAAAGATAAATAAATGCTGACATAATAGATATGACAAGGGAGCAAAGTTTTTTTAACGGCGAGGGCGCTTTTTCAACAATCCAAGTAAATGACTCCATTCTATTGTAGATGAGCGTCGCGAGGGATTCTTTGGTAGAATCCCGAACGTAGCGAGGGATTCAGCAGTACACCGCCCGAGCCAAAAATATATTTTGCGCCCTTTGATACAGTCTACTTTTCATTCACTATGAAAACATAAAAAGCGCCTCGTATTGGTATTCAGATATTATTATACGGCTTAAAAAAAATGCAACAACTAACTAGGAAATCTAATAATTAAAACATTAGTAACTTGTACATATTTACATTTGAACATCTTCGCGGTGTATGAAAAATAAGACTGATTCCATTGAGAACGAGTCGAAAACATGTTTACTCATCGTGGAAAACATTTTTTTACAACCTACATTAATACATCTGCCACTGTCCGAAAAAAAAAACAATCTATAATTTTTATTCAGCCAGCGACGCGGCGTGACCACAGTTTAGAAATCATAAATTAGGACGACGCCTTTGATCTCGGGTAAAATGCCGACATCGTCATAGACAGTTATGCATTATGTCACAAAATATTTACGAAATTATTTATTATTGCAGATCAACATGGATGAATTATAAATATTAAACACTTATATAATAATGAAAACATGCTTATCTTTACATGTATTTAAGAATACATGAAAATAAAAAATTCAGATAAGACGTATACTAAGAGATTTAAAAATTGAACTGATGCATTTGATAAATATCTTACTTGACACTGACGACGTGGACTGCGATTTTTTTTTAGTTAGTACTTTCCAAATAAATACGTATCATAAATTTGAGACAAATTAATAAATAATAATTGGAACTCTAACCGAAAGGGTACTATATACATGTGAAAAAAAAATTGCTACAGACTACCAAAATGAACAACTTTTACTATAGGACCAACTCGAGACAGATTTAAGTTATTTAGATGGCATTACGTAACCAGCACCCCAATTTATCACGGAATTGGCTGTAATATTAAATTGACGCCCGCCATCTTCGATTTCAAAAAGAATGACTTTTTCGTTAAAGCACCCCAATTAACCTCGAAATTGACACCCATATCAAATTTTAAGAAAAAAACGGCGTCCGCCATCTTGGATTTCAAAAAGAATGGCTTTTTCTTTACAAGCACCCCAATTAACCTCGAAATTGACACCCATATCAAATTCTAAAGAAAAAATGATGTCCGCCATCTTGGATTTCAAAAAGAATAACTTTTTCGTAACAAGCACCCCAATTAACCTCGAAATTGACACCCATATCAAATTCTAAAAAAAAATGGCGTCCGCCATCTTGGATTTCAAAAAGAATGGCTTTTTCGTTACAAGCACCCCAATTAACCAAATTGACACCCATATCAAATTCTAAGAAAAAACGGCGGCCGCCATCTTGGATTTCAAAAAGAATGGCTTTTTCGTTACAAGCACCCCAATTAACCTCGAAATTGACACCCATATCAAATTCTAAGGAAAAAATGACGTCCGCCATCTTGGATTACAGAAAAGAATGGCTTTTTCGTAACAAGCAAATAACCTCGAAATTGACACACATATCAAATATAAGAAAATGACCTCCGCCATCTTGGATTTCAAAAAGGATGGCTTTTTTGTAACAAGGACCCCTAATAAACTCAAAATTGATACCCGTACTTGGTAAATTAAAATACGTGCGCCATCTCGAAATTCACCCTTGGTAATTAATAAAAAAAGTCCACCATCATGTCATGGGACATACAAATTATAACACAGTTAGTCCGGTCAATTTAGACAAAAAAATGTGAGTGAAATTACATAAAGTCCCAGCAAGCTGAATTTTTGTGAAGTTGTTCAAAACATAATTATAAACAATGTCTAGAAGTTCCCCATCATTCCCCTGTAAGGAAAAAAAAATATTCAAGGTCAAAGGTAAAAAAAATGAGTTTTTCGCGATTTTCAGCAAAACGGTAAGTTTTATCATACAGTACCTCAGACAAAAATTGTAGATCATAAAATTATCTATAAAAATGTGTGAATACTTTTTTTCTTACGAGCCACCGTTTCAGAGATATAACGATTCAAAAAGTTATAAAAGTTGTTATCGTCATAAATGCATCTAATGAGGTAGTGTACTTAGCGCGTTTTTTTTAACGTGGTTTCCCCAGTAGGCCTACTCCACGGGTCAGTTGTGATCCTGTTTATTGTAAAACTATTGCAAAATAACGGAAAATTTCAAAGATTGGGAAAGATAAAAGCGTGCCTGACCCTGTGTTCAATTTACTTGCATCCAAAATGAAAATGATGAAGAAGCAGGAGAAGAAGATCGAGAAGAAGAACAAGAATTTGAAACTTACGAATGAGACGAATAAACTTCAACACTTTTTTAGGGTTCCGTAGTCAACAAGGAACCCTTATAGTTTCGCCATGTCCGTCCGTCCGTCCGTCCGTCCGTCCGTCCGTCTGTCCGCAGTTTAGCTCAGAGACGCACAGTACTAGAGAGCTGTAATTTGGTGTGAATATACGGATTTGTTGTGCCGAAAAAGTGGTAAAATAAAATCTCGTAAAATATTTTTTTTAGGGTACCTCCTGTACTTACACGTGAAGTGAGGATTTTTTTTTTCTCGCGTACCCCTTAGTGTGGGGTATCATTAAATAGGCCTTTAAAAAATAATTATAGTTTCCATTAACAATTTTTTGATAAAAAAATTCGTTTGTGAAATATTAAGCTTTAAAGTGCTAAATTTTGCTCGATTCGAGTGTCCCCCCCCTCTACCAGCTAAACGGTTATGTTTGGGGCTGTGAAAAAATTCACAATAGTAGTATATATAACGAAGTTTAAAAGAAAATTATCATGACTAAGTAGGCTTTACAACTTTACGAGTAATAGTCGACCAACTTATAAAATGTACTTGATTAAACTTTTTCTTAAACAAAATGTATTGGAGAAACAATAAATTAACTGCAAATGTAAGTTTGTCAACTTTATTTTTACAGCTTTAATAGGTATGTTTTTACGGTATGTTTTTTTGGGGATAGGTAGGTTTTTATCGTCAACTATTTAACTAACTTCAAAAAAAGGAGGAGGTTCTAAATTCGTCGTAATCTTTTTTCTTATGTATTTTCCCTGATTTCTCAAAGAAGATTTTGAAAATTCTTCTTTTAAAATTACATTCAGCGAATCAGTTTAGTTAGTACGCATAAGTATATTGATGGGCAACTACAGAACCCTACACTGTGCGTGGCCCGACACGCACTTGGCCGGTTTTATTTTCATTTACATCGCTTTTATCTTTCCCAATCTTTGAACATTTCAGTCATTTTGCAATAGTTTTACAATAAACAGGATCACATCTGACCCGTGGAGTAGGCCTACTGGGGAAACCACGTTAAAAAAACGCGCTAAGTACACTACCTCATTAGATGCACTTGACGATAACAACTTTTATAACTTTTTGAATCGTTATATCTCTGAAACGGTGGCTCGTAAGAAAAAAAATATTAATGCATTTTTAATGATAATTTTATGATCTTCAATTTTTGTCTGAGGTACTTGTATGATAAAACTTACCGTTTTGCTGAAAATCGCGAAACACTCATTTTTTTACCTTTGACCTTGAATATTTTTTTTTTCCTTACAGGGGAATGATGGGGAACTTTTAGACATTGTTTATAATTATGTTTTGAACAACTTCACAGAAATTCAGCTTGCTGGGACTTTATGTAACCTCGAATGTCTAAATTGACCGGACTAAGTCATATAAATATAATATTTAATTAGTAGAATTTCCAAACAGATGCCCTGTGCAATAACCTATTAAAAAAAAAGGCGTGCGCGGGTCGGCCATTTTAAATGAACAAATAAAAATAAATACGCACTTCACACGCGATAGCCCTGAATGATAGAGCCCAACATAGTAACATCGTTTTGTTCCCAAGTTGGGCTCGGCTTACCCGCGTCTCACCTCTCACACCCCGCACGATTGCCCTGTCTAGACGTCTTCGTCGGACGACTGTAGGATTATTAGACTGTGGCGTGACTATGGGCCGTCATTCCAGCCAGTCTTTATTCAAACACTATTTGCGTTTGATTTCTTTGGTGCAGAGCACTAAGATGTTCCAAATTCAAAAAGTGCGCGGCAATGTTCTTTGCGGCGCACTTAGATGTTCCAAATTCAAAAAGTGCGCGGCAATGTTCTTTCCGGCGCACTTATAAAGAGGATTAAAAACTCATTTCTGCCCGCTAAACGTTCCCTATAGAAAACACCAGTTTTGGGCGCACATAAAGGCGAACCAAGTCGTCCTTTTCGAATAGGTGGGATGAAAATACAATTTTTATTTAAACGTATGAAAATCAGAAGAAATAAATATTATCGTAGATATTTAAAACCAAGAAAATCGTCACATGAAACGAAGGAATGAATGTGTAATTTCCATTAAACACGTTATTAACATTAAACGCACAGAAATACAATTTGACTGTAAACTCGTTCATCGTTCTTAAACTCGATTTTCCTCATCGATTGCTCGCCCACTCAATTTCCTTTGGCATCTTTTTGTAAACGTTTATTTACGTTCAATTTCTTAACGTAAGCGAATTATATTTAGATGTATAATTTTCAGGGAGAAAATGGCAATTTATGTGATTAAAGTAACGAGATTAGGGCGAGATTAAGAGGTTAGGTTAGAAAGATTAATACAGCTTAAAGTTATATTTATTTAACGAAGAAGAATCGATAGTACTATGAGTTTCAACTTAGAATGAGATTTGCTGACGCCATGTTGTGAAAGAAAAATTACCATGTGAAAATAACTTTCACAGAAATCAAGAAAAATAACACTTTTTAAAAATTAACCATAGAAATAATAAATATTGCAGTAGCACACACAATTATATCGTGTTCGTTTTTGTAGACGATCTATAATATGATACTAAAGTTCAGCCACCGATATGCAGGTTTTAGAAACAGAGGAACTGAAGTCAAAGGCCGCCGCTTACGAAGACTCAAAACCTCTAATCGGTCGATTGGACACGAAAACTAATAGGATTGCGGTAAGTCCACAATAATGTGTACTACTAGAATCTAATAATTATGTTACTTTTTAGATATGAGAGTCTACTTCTGAAGTCAACTATAGCGTTTATCGACGTATCCCCCCTTAGAGAGCCAAAGCCTGCTGGGGTCACGGAAGTGTCGCATCAAGAAACCATGGCCCCGGAACATAAAGGGTTATTAAAGGATAGCGTGGAGTTTGGACAGTATAAGTCTTATAGTCAGAAAGAAATCATCGAATGAGTCCTCCTACCCAGGCCACCCAAGTAACACAGTCTGGAAGTTTTAAAACCAATCTGTCTATAGACTGTCTATTCAGGGTTAATCTTTAGATACGGGCTTTCTAAAGATAGGTTTGATATAGAACATTTAATCTTATAGAGCTTTTTATCTAAAGCTTTATTATTTTAAGAGCATTTGTTCTATAGAACACTTATTTTAAGTACGTTTATAGTTATAACGAATGTTTCTAGATAAAATGTTCTACAAATAGTTAAAAAAACCTAAAGGTACCTATTTTGAAGTAGTTTTATAGATAAAACGATATATTTGAAGACAAAACTTTCTACAGATATTCTATTTTAGCTAATGGTACTCTTATCTTTTTTTTCTATAGATACTTCAGTCTAGATAAAATACTTTACTAGGTATTTTTAAGTTTATCTAGTAAACTGATAGAGAAGTCGTGTTTTTAGAGTTTTTATCCTTAAAAGTGGCTTAGTTAAGTGCATTTGTACTAGAAATTTAAATTGGATGAGTTTATGCTATGGAGAAGATGAAACTAACTAAAAGATCTGGTGGTTTTCGTCGAAAACTCCGCAAGTATTTAAAAAGAAAGAAAAATGAAGAAGAGTCGACCGAAGAAAAACGAAACTTCCTAGTAACTTCCTCCAAAACGTAAAAAATTGTTGATTATATAATTATGGTTATCAAAAATAAAAAGGTTTGCTGTCAAGAGTACGAAAAAAAAATCACGTGACTTAAATCCAAGATGGCAGATGTCCAAGATGGCGGACAGGCTATTTGGAATGCAGCCAAATGATATTATGGGTATCAAATGAAAGAGTTACTTGTCAGAAATAGAAAAAAATGTCACGGTGTGACTTAAATTCAAGATGGCGGACTGGCTATTTGAAATCCACCTCAATGTTGTGGGTATCAAATGAAAGGGTTTGCTGTCAAGAATACGAAAAAAAATTATCACGTGACTTAAATCCAATATGGCGGACAGGCTATTTAAAATCCACCAAATGATGTGGGTATCAAATGAAAGGGTATTAATGTAATTACAATTACAATTATTATTTCTCACATTGTTTATACTTAAATAAATCAAAAATACTTTTTACTCGGGTACCCTCTTGTAATGATTAATTTATTGGTTTGTTACTGCATAAAATGGTCTTACGTTCACAACACATGAAATTACCTATTCACTTAAGAACGTCTAGAAATACTGTGACAAGATAAAAAGGAATACAGAGTGAAAGTTACTAGATAATTTTAAACCACTCTTAAATCTGTTTATTCTCTCACTAGATAGTTTAGTATGTAGTAAGTAAAATTATTCTAGAGCCATACTACAAAAAACATCTCTAGACTGTTTGTTCTATAGAAATCGATTTTCTAGTAAATTTTATCTGGACGCCATTTTTATTGCCTATTTTTTGGTTCAAATTGTTTTTGTTACGTATTTTAATGTTTTTATCATTAAATTATGTCTAATTAGACATTTGATATGTTTCAAATTACTATATTTTAAATAAAATGAGTATTTTAATCATTAAAATGTAAATTCAAAAATTTTCTTACACCAAATAATATTCATATTTTGAAAAAAAAATGTTAAATCTTACATTTACAGCGGGCGCTCTTATTTTACAAGAGTTTTACATTATATTCAACGATAGAATTTCATTCGCATATTGATTTGCTTATTTACCCATTATTAAAACAAAAATTAATAAAAAGTTATAAATTTGTTACGCCATGATGCAAATATTAATAAGTAAAATAACTCTTGTAAGTTCCACGCCATTATGCGTCACTAGTAAAATATTACTTAAAGTTGTTAGTCTTAAGATCATTTGGTTTTAAAACGTGACGAGCAATGATTCCTTTGAAGGTCTTAACTCTATCTATAAACTATCTACTATAGTACGCTACTAGATAAACGTGCGGTCTATAAACGGTTTAGAGAGACACTAGAAACATTTCTTAAGTCAATTTGATCTGAACTCTATCTAGTCATGTTTTCTTAACTCATTCTTAAGAGAGGGTACAAGAATGTGCCCACTTTTACTAAACTCTGTCTATAAGCGTTCTAGAAGATTGCTTGTAGATGTTTTATTCTTATGGTAGACAATTTAATTTAATTCTATAAGCTATCTAGTAGTACGTTTCTAGACACGTTTGTGTTACTTGGGCAGGGGGAGGCTGCGGGCATGCGGGCGGCGAGTAATGGGCTACTCGCTGTCCTACCATAGACCATGCCCAGGTCGACAACACGTTGTGTTCCACACGCGCCTCAAATAGCGTCAGCATGATGACGGGGCTTGAGAGGGCCAAAGCCTGCCGGGGTCGCGGGACTTATCTCATTACTGTCACCCCGGAACATAAAGGGCTATTGAAGGACAATATGGATTTTAGTCAATACGAGTCTGACAGTCCCTCCCGCCCTGCCCTGAGTGGGAGGACTTATTTGATAATCTTACCACGAATAAAAAACCGTACTAGTTTCACAAAGTACATAATTTGTTGTAGCAAGAGATAAAAGAAAGTTTCGTCGTATTTACCACAAGAGAGCAGCGGAACCATTTTGTGAAGACATTCAACAAGTTAGGCGTATTGAGGTATGTAAGACGTTGTGCTACAATTTTATGAGATTCATTAACTCTATTATTGTGAGAACAATACTTGTTAAAACAGACGTGCTTGTTTTAACAAGCTCTAATTGAGAATAATTCATTATTTAAGAGTTGTGCGTCTTAATAAACAGGAATATCAGCAAAGAATAAGTTAAAATAAAAAGTTACCATATAACTCGTATTATAATATTCAACCTTAATTTTTATTGTTACGTATACCAAAAATTACAAAAATAATTGCTTAAAAAAACCTATAATTTAACTTTGATTTAACTGTTATTTTTTCACTGACGTTTATCTGTCATGAAAATAATTTTTTTGACCGTGAGACTATCAAAGGAACAGTTTGGGTTGGATTCATAGTCAGTGAAGTCTGAAAGTTTAATTATTCTGCTCTATCCAGGGGGACTAATCTCATTGGATGATTTTTCAACCTCAAAAAAATCTTAAATGAATTAATTTTGCTTCCCGTAACATACAAAGCAAATTGCATAATTTATTCACGTACATCCTTTTTTACACGAAAGCTAATTTATATCTCGTTGTCAGAATAAACACCTTTCATAAACAAAGAACGTTCCAGCCATGTATATGTAGATATGTAGATGAAACTGTATTTTAAACAGGAAGCCATTTCTAGCATCGTGCTATTTGAAAAACAATGGTCCATTTGTAAGAAAAATATTGCACATTTCAGATGCATTAGTTAAACAAACAGAAGTTGTATTTAAAACTACTATTCTGAATGTGTAAATGTTGGTCAGAATCTGCATTATTCTGACTACATTACATTCGTTTTTAGTCTTTTCTTAACCGTAACGTAACGTCTGTTCTAAATATTTCACCAGATAAGTAATAGGCCATAAAACTGGCCATAAAATCAAAAGGTAACTGGGAAATTCCTGAAGAAAAATCCCTTTGCCAGACCTTGCAATCGAAGCTAAAGATTGGTCGTCCGGCGGCGTCTGGCGAGATGGGCAGACGAGATTGTTGCCAATGCGGGAGGGGAGTGTTCTAGATGAGGCTAGTGCAAGACCGTGGAGCTTGGCACATACAAAGAGAGGCTTATACCCAGCAGAGGGTGAAGTCGGGCTATGGATGATGATGATGATGATGATGATGACAAGTCTGACAGTCCGTCCTGCCCTGCCCCAGGTGGCCTCCCACCGAGTGAGGGTTTTTACGTTAAAAAAAAAACTACTATTTACTACGAACAATAGTCTAAACTTTACTTACTCGTATTTTAGCAGTAACACAGTTTAAAAATATGATTGTGTCTTACTCCCTGGAGTCAGATAACCCTTGTTCTGCAGACACCTCAGATATCTGTTCTTGCCGGGATGCATCACTCCCCATGGAATGTTCCTGAAGTTCTGGTGCGCAGTTCGCTTCATATTCGCCTTTTACTACATGTTCGCTGTGCCGTACGATATTGCTGTAAGTTTGAATGTTTTATTGTATTACTGTGGTACGACGGGAAGTTTGAAGAAAGTGTTGAGTGTATGCCCAAGTTTTTTATTAGGTTATTGGAAAGGCTGAAGTTAGTGTGTGGTTCCATCATATATTTTTAAGATATTTATTTTATCTATTTTTTGAGGAGCTCGTGGCTAAATAATCACAGCCACACAGGCCGATCTTCCGGGTTAAAGCCGCGCTTGCCGAGGTTGGTCTGTAGATGGGTGACCATCTGTCATAGCGAGTTTCCTCCGTGCCTCGGAAAGCACGTAAAGCCGTTGGTCCCGGCTGTCATAAGTAGATCTTTGACAGTCGTTACTGTTAGTCAGAGGCTCTAAAGTCTGACAACCAGTTTTACCAAGGGGTATCGAATTACCCAGTTAGTGGGTTGTGGAGGTCCGACAGGCAGTCGCTCCATGTAAAATACTGATATCCAGCTGAATCTGGTTTGACTGGAAGCCGACCCCAATATAGTTGGGAAAAGGCTAGGCAGATGATGATGATTTTATCTATTTTCAGTCGAAACAGCACAGACACGGTGGTCCGTACAACTGGTCAGATTTAGTACTGTACATAGACATAGTGATAATGGCGTATGTTGCATATTACAACGAGAAGTCTTTGCTCGTCACCCATCCTCTGTTGACCGTGACGAGATATTTGAAACACGCTTTTATAATAGATATTCTTAGCGTCTTTCCTTTTGAAGAAGTTGTGAGTATTCTTTTGTATTGTTTAAAGAGTCGGCCATGAAATACGACGCACCAAGCGAATTCGCTTTGTGTTACCAGCGTCTGCAGTGTCAAATATCAAAAACAAATGTTCCCACTGCTGGGACACAGGCCTCCTCTCTGTAAAAGGCCTTAATACACCACGCGGGCCCAGTGCGGGTTGGTAGATGTCATAGTCATGTCTTCGAATATTGGTTGTATGAACAACTTACGATGATTCTTTTTCACCGTTTTTTTCACCATAGCAGTAGGAATAAAATAAATTACACAAAGTAATGCGCCTGGCTGGGTTCGAACCCAACCTGCTCGAAAGTCGCGGCCGATATCACTGGGTCACCACTACTCTTCTGGCGTTTAAATTCATCTAATTATCAGAATTGGCGAGAAATTTATTTTTATAGTATTTATTAATAGATAGTAATTGATTTAGGTTCAGTGTTACTGTAATCAGTAGTCTATTTATTTGTATATGTTCATGATGACACTTTTGCTTTATTACAGTTTAAAATAGTCAACGACAATACCGATATGGATCTATATAGACTGAATCGAATGTTATTGGTAAGTGACAACAGTAATACAAAGCGAAATACTATTTTTTATACATTGTTAAATAAACAAAACAACTCTAATAGAAAAACGATGTTCACACGCATAGAAAAATCACGCCTTGATAAAGGACACAAAAGATGGCACAACAACAAATAACAAAAAATATTGTCTAATCGTATCTAGATACAGTGCTGATCTCCACACAATAGTATTCAGTGAACATTAGGCATGTGTCCCATCGCACGCGATACGCGAGAAGCGAATAGAACTAGCAACTAGATGACTATCTTCATACAGTTTTTTAGGGAGTAAAAGGAATCGTGTGTTAAGTGTTAAGTTCTTTGATATTCCGTGAAGAAGAATCCTTCGTAAAGGCGGGTTTTGAGTATTTTGGGTATTTGGCTGAAAAATCTAATTAGTGTGTCAAATGAATTATCAAAATATTGTTGAATGAGTAAAGGGCTTCCCCCACAGCAGCTATAATGTAAAGATGTACATTATAGCACGATACATCTCATTACATCTTTCCATAGAAATCGTCAGGAGACCACACACTGCAGCTATAATGTATATTTTTACATCTTCGAATTTCTATGGAAAGATGTAATGAGATGTATCGTGCTATAATGTACATCTTTACATTATAGCTGTTGTGTTTGAAGCCCTTAATACTCGTAGTGTTCCTAAAGTTAGTCGCTTCCTCTTCAGCAGTGTACCTAGTTGTATAGGATTTTTGTGAATAATTAACAACCTTTCATGAGCTGAAAGTACTTAAAAACAATCTGGTGTTTCTTACAAAATGAAATATTTTTCCACTGACATTGTTTGAAAAACCTATTTTTTTTCGATCTTTCTGTTTTCGTTTCATCCGTTCTTTCAGCCAATGAAAGGCTGTTTATGAAATAAAATAACCTTGTAAGCCTGCGCTATAACATCGTATATATTTACCCGCTTTGCGTGGTATAGATACCTTATTTCTGTTCAGGTGACGAGAATAACAAGTGCTTTCACGTACTGGGAGACCGATATAATGCGAATCAATCCAGCTGTAGCCTTACTGAAGTTCTTGCCTATAGCAGTCACGATTATCAACTTTACTACAGCATTTATTTTTGTGAATGCTTGTCAACCGTATGTTACTCACTTTACGCCGTATATTTTGGTTAATTGTACAAAGGCCTGGATCGTATCGAGTACGAAGTATGACTTTAGATGTAAGTGAACTATTTATTGTCATCTTCATTAAATTATAAATGTTCCCACAGCTGGGACACAGGCCTCCTCTCTGTGAGAGCGGGTGGGGCATAATCCATCATTCGGGCCCAGTGCGGTTTTGGTTCTCTAGGACATGCCGGTTTCCTCACGATGTTTTCCTTCACCGTTTTGAGTAGTGTGGTGGTGAAATAAATTGCACAAAGTAGAGAGTAGTGGTGATGAAATAACCTGGCTGGGTTCGAACCCACTGCCACCACTGCTCAATCAATGATAATTAATTCTGATGTCATTAACCGCCTCTGTCGAGTTTTGATGCGTTATGTCTTGGTAAATATTTATTGCTTTTACAAATGAAAAAATGTGTGCCTGTGATTGTCCAAAGCCTGCCAGGATTGCAATGTCTTATAAGGAAACCGTGACCCCAGAACGTAAAGGGCTATTGAAGGAGGAGCTTTATAGTCCCTCCCTACTGCCCTGGGTGGGAGGACTCATTTGATGATAATACTAAGTTAAAAAAAATACGCCGTCGTACCTAAGAGTCCACTCACCATTGCATCACGAACGTGTATTTGTATACTTTTCTCAGATGCAGTCACGGAGTATGTTTACACGTTCTATTGGGTTTACGAGCTATTCCTTGGTGAGTACTACCCCTAATTGATATTCCGGTTACTAGTAACGTATGGAGCATAATGTACATTGTTATGTCGAGCACTTACGGTTAGTTTAAGTCCCTCTTTCTATTAAACATGTTTATACTCGGATAATTATTGTAAGTATCGTTGATGGTTTATACATAACAAACTAGCAGCCTGGTACGTGCTTAGCTATGTATATAGTGAAAAACAGCTGGGATTTCACATAAACCATCTACTAAAAAGTCCGAACAAAGCCTAAACCTTTTGGTTTGGATAGGAGAGCCTAGTTCTTGAGTTATAAAATTACAAAGAAAAGTGGCATTGATTTTTATACGTAAATTGATAAAATCGTACATACTCGTAGGTACAGCCCAGGCACAGTTGCCAACCGTTTAGCCGTGCTGTCAATATCTAATTTAGGTGCAAGTATGAATTGAGCTTATTCCAAAATGAGCAATTTTATCACAAATAGGGTTTTTATAAGGCAGTGATTTTCCCAAAAAATACATTTTGTTTATACATTTGGCAACTAAATCGTGAACGTAGTGTAGGAAAGTAATTATTGGTTCGTATTTCGAATTTAGGGGTTGTTTAATTGGAATAATCGTTAACCATTTGTTACCCAATGTGAAAGGTGAAATGGGTAGAGGAATCCGAAAACAGGTAATTTTGGAGGTTGGCATTGAAGGACGCTGTAGATTTAAGTCAGTACAAGCCTGACAGTCCCTCCCGTCCTGGCCTGGGTGGGATGTTGCTTCTATCCCACAAAAAACTGTAAAATAACTTATCTTTCGGAAGTCGGTGGGAAAAATGAATTTTAATTTAACAAAAGCTACCAACTTCCGAAAAATAAGTTATTTTACACCTTTTGTTTCTTTTTTATTGACATTTTATTTTATTTTTATCTTTTTAGTTCAAATATTCAACTCAAATTCTTGTCAAATACGATCCGTAGTTCCGGTAGTAACATCGCCCAAGTACACAAAAGAAATGCTCATAAAATAAAAAAGTACTGACACAAACTGAAAGATTTTTTATGGGACCAAATGCTTGTACTACATCGAACAAAAAAAAAAAAAAGAATGATCACAATCAGGTTACCCAGTCGTAAGCATGGGGTAACAATAACAAACATAAAAGAATACATTCGAATTGAAAACCAGTTTCGTTTCTTGAAGTCAGTTAAAAATTTAGAAAATATTCTTCAGTCGTTGGGTAGTGCACACCACGTTTAAAAAAAATTTTTTTTTTTTTTGAAGTGTAACGAGACAACCTTGTCTATTATTTGTACAATAGAGTTTTTGTAATGCTAAGCGTGCTTTTCAAACAAGTTATTGTGATATTGAACAATTAGTATAATGTAACGGATCGGTATGTTGAAATAATAATAATATTAATAAAAAGACCGCGCACTATACATTATAACAACTATTTTTCACTTAGAAGATTCTAGAAAAAAAAATCGTTTTCTTTTAAACGATTTCATCTGAGCGACTTGATTCGGCCTATGTGAAAAGCAGCTAGAATCTATTTAACATTTTGTTCACACAATAAAACCTTCACAATACTTTATAGGAATGGGCTGCACTCCAGTTGGGATGCAGAACTCGGTAGACCTCTGGCTTGTAATGGCTCTGAAAATCACCGGCTTCATGTATTTTGCCTTCATGTTTGGATATGTTGCCTCGACTCGATCAGGCGCCGCACAAGCTTTATTGGAACATAACGTAAGTACAATAAAATTATCAAAAATATCCATAAATATCTGATTAAAAAAACATATAATTAAACTCGACGAAGGGGATTTGAAGACTTTTGTATGGAGGGTTCTTTTAATCGTGGTATAATCAAATTTAAACAAGTTATTTTTCTTACTACTAGTACTTCCCTTGATATCAGTATATATCTACATTTCACCTTATCAGTATTAACTGGTCTTTAAATCTTGCAAGAAAGAATGACAAGCAATTTGAAACAACGGGGTGCTACGCAAAACCGTAGCACACTGATCAGACTGCTACGAGCTCGTAGCACACAGATCAGACTGTTACGAGCTCGTAGCACACAGATCAGACTGCTACGAGCTCGTAGCACATCATCTACGCGCTACGGATATTTTTTTATCGTGGTAAAATCAAAATAATGAGTCCTCCCACCCCGGGCAGGGCGGGAGAGACTGTCAAAATTGTATTGACTAAAATCTACGGTGTCCTTCAATAGCCCTTTATGTTCCGGGGTCACGGTAAGGAAATAAGTCCCGGCAGACTTTGGCCTTCTGAGAGGCCCCGTCATTTTGCTGTCACTCTTTGAGGTGCGCGTGGAACACGACGCGCTGTCGCGTCAACCCGAGCATGGTCCATGGTCAGACAGCGAGTTTCCCTACGCGCTACGGCTTGGCTACGATTACACTATTTTAAATTCTTCTTCAACATCTTCTACAGGTTTAATATTTAGTCGGGTGTAATTATGAACTAATATTGCCATTGTTCTCATTAGTTGTCAAACTTGTATACATTACTGTTATTCAGCTTACTGAAAAGTCACTATGATAATACTCCTTAGAAATCTTTGTCTTGAGAGTTTTTTAGCAAAAAGTAAAGCAATTAATATCAGTTCTACTTCCAGTGTTCTTAACCGCGTTATCTAGGGGAGAGCTGGGGGTCTACTTTTTAATTCCCCGAAAGAAGACACGAAAGCCACACGTTAACTAAAGTAAAAATCTGCGGACGGATAATACCGTCATTATTATGAAATTGAAATTAAAAAAATGCAGTACAGCTACGAATTTTTCGCAGGTTATGTGGTCAGTGGTAGCGCGGACTCTAAGGATCTATCGGTCAAATCATAATACCTTTCATTCTTAGCACACAATATATTTCACTGTTGGCACAGAGCGTAGAAAACGTCCGTAACTAAGGCCGAAAGTACAGGTTCCATGCTTAGAGATTAGACCCCCTGTTCCAGACGACGTCAACAAAATTAGTTGATGTTCAGAAAAAGGCGGTCACGTTAGAATTCTTGATACATAAAAACAATTAAAATTAAGTCTCGTTTATTATTCCCACTTAGTTGTTATGATTATTTAAATTGTAACAGAAATAATTAATACAACTAGGTACGTATATGCGCGCTGTTATTGCTCCTGTTATCTCCCTTTGTGGGCAACTTTAGCTAAAGGTTCTCTTTAGTAGAGCATTAACAGACGGCCGCCATTGTTAGTAGCAAATAAAAAGCTATCGCTTTTAGGAGGCCACTTTAAGCCACAGGAATGTTGAAGCCATTTCAAGTCATTTGCCCTTTCACTGGGCAAGTGAAAATACCGTTTTTTCGGCTTAATTTTACTGCTAAAGCGGCTTATTTAAAATGCTGCAGCAAAATGAGAATATCAGGGATTTCACAAATCTCTAAGTATACCTACTACGAAATCACCTTATATTCTTATGATGTCTTCTTGCTAAAAAAAATAAGTGACATAATTATAATATGCCTGATGGGGGTGGGCCCAGATCTTGCAAAGAGCCAATTTGCCTACCGCAGAGAATTTTCTATGGTGGACGCCATAATGCGCGTGTCACATTCTACGTCCCCTCACGACAGGGAATGCAGAAAGGCGTGGGCATGTAGACGGCGAGTATTGGGTGACTCGCCGTCATCATGGACCATGCCCGAGTACGGGTAAGCGAAGTCTTACACGCGAGCCTCAAAGAAAGATGGGAGAAAACTGTCGGAGGGCCAGAAGCCTGCCGGCGGCGTCCCAGGACTGTCTAAATAAGTAACCGTGAACCTGGAATGTAAAGGGCTATTAAAGGAATTCTGCTGATTATAGTTACTACGAGTCTGAGAGTCCCTTTCAGCTTCACCACGGGCGAGAGACTCATTTGGTGATTTAACTACGATAAAAAAATAGGCTAATATTATATTTAATATCGAATATTGTAAGCGTACTTCAACAGGAAATTCGTTTCATATTGTTTCTAATAACATTGTAAGCAATATTTCGAGTGTTTGCAAAGCCGATCAAATACCTATAAAGTTAATGAACTGAATATGAAAGGAAATCAATATCCTATTATGAAACCGTTGCCAACCAGACTTCTTATTTGTTTACAAAAAGGATATTAGATCAGACTTATTCATGTGTGTGAGTAGGTATATTGTAAAAATTCCACAATGTTACAATGAACAAAATCTAATTAACCGCCGAGATAGACCATACAGTTAGAGCAGTATACTTCGTATTACGGTTAAAGTTCCGTCATTAAAAATATTACGACTTCGCAGTTCCAGTACAGTAATTATATTAGTTTTAACGAGCTCAGCCCTCGTTTGTTTCATAGGAAAAAACAAAGGATCTAGCCAACTTTCTGTATCAAGGGAACGTGGATCCTATGCTCACTGTGAAAACTTTGAAGTATTTTGAGTACGTGTGGAAGAGAACTAATGGAAGTAATCCGCAGGTAAGGTATAATTAATAGATATAATTTATACTCGTAGATAGATCATTCTTTTTTATGTACAGTCGTCAGCAAATCGACTTACCTAATCTGTAATATTTCTTTAATAGATTTTTAATCTTATCACAATATTGGAAGCATAATATTTGCATGGAAATATTTGACAGTTTGGGGGTACTACGGTATTCAAATAACAAAATAGTTTTAAAATTTTTAAAGTTCAATGTTTACAAACTGTGCTACGATCTGAATTTTGTACAAAATTGTAAACAATGAAAAACAGCAAGTATTTCACTGGTCACGTAGTTGTAAAATATAGCGTTATGCAGTTTTTACGGAAAGTACATTAATTCTGGTAAAACGCTGACGGCTGCTGTGGTGTAACACTTTTTATGTTTGTGTTCGTTTCAATTTTTCATTTTTATCACGTTACCACAGCTGGGTAACATAGTTTTGGTTAGCTTTTCTTTACCATGTTCACCATGTGCAATGGAACAGTTTAATATTAAATACAAAGTTTTTATTTAGCAGAAGAATTATTGTAAAAAAGTCTATTGCAAATAAAACAGTAAAAAACAGAGTAATAAAAAAATGGTATAAAAGTTTTCTCAATGAAGTCAAATGATAGATGCTCGAGAGACTGGCAGCGTTCCCATTCTTAAAACCAACCCCTGGGTTACGGGACGCATCAATTAGGGATTTAGAAATTCTACCAAAAGGCCGTGAGCACTTCAACCCTACAACCCGACAAATTGAACTCCAAATTACTCGATAATACACAATGTATTAAAAACATATACTCGATATATTAAAAAAAAAAAACTAGATTTTGCCAGCGGCTTCACCCGCTAAAAATCGGAAATTACCCCGCAAGTGAGATCATCTATCTGTGTATCTATCCAAATCCGTTCAGTAGTTTTTGCAGGAAAGAGTAATATCCATCCATCCATCCAAATAAACTTTCACGTTTGTAATATTAGTAAGATTAAAGTTAAACGTAAAACAGACAAAAGGAAAATCAAATGTTCAATGTTCTTCCTTTTACATTTTAATTCCAAAGCTCAGCAGGAATATCTAACAATTTTCTTTAAACGAGCTCGTACCATCGATGCTGACTCCACCGCATATTACATTACATCGAATATCTATCAGTTTCTCGACCGCAGGTGGTATTCAGTAGTGACAGGTGCGGCGAGCAATGTCGCTTCATCATTTTGTCACTAAATTAGATCCTGGGTCACGATGATATATTATTTAATTAATATTTGAATAATCTGCCCTGTCTTGTTTCGTTGTTGTGGTGTTTACCGAGCTTTTGTTTTCGGTCTGTACCGGTATTGTTATTTTCATTTTATGTGTCTTACCTATTTCATATTTAGAATAGAATAAACTTTATTGTACACCAAAATTAATTTACAATATTCTTTAATATAGCGATATCTTCCAGACGACCTTTGGATGGAATCAAACTTTAAACACAAAAGAGTACAACAAATAACAGTTAACCTGTAATACATATAGTATTAATAATAATATTAAATACACATACATACAATACCCGATTGTAATAAAATAAAATATTGAAAAATTAATACTTAAAATATCGGTTGTTAAACATTAAATTACGTCTTAATTTTTATTTTTCAAGAAAATTTTTGTAACCCTGAATTCTGTAATTCTGAAAGTATTATGAAAGGGCTCATTAGTTGAAATAATATTTATCGTTTTTTTTTTTTCAACAGTGCTTTTGAATTTTACTTCATGCAAACTAGTTAGCCCTTCGTGACTGTACTTCATTAATGCGTTTACAGAAAGTAAAGTATGTATCACATTCATCATCGGCCTATAATGTTCCCACTACTTTGACACAGGTCTCCTCTCTATTATGGAGAGGGAGTCGGTCATAATCCACCACGCGCGCCTACTGCGGGTTAGTGCATATATACTTGCATGCATGCATTTTTAAAATGACTAATTATTTTAGAAAATCTGTCGCTGTCTCAACTCCGCGTTAATGGAAGACACGTTGGTGTTTATGTATGAGCGAGCGCTACGCGAGGTTCCCCTCTTTGGGAAGGTGGAGCGTTCCTTCATCAGAGTCATCACCCAGCACTTGCATGAGATGTACTTACTGAAGGGAGACACTGTCATACAATGCAGGGATATACAGCCTTACATCTATATTATTTATCGGGGAAAGGTAAGGCTTGTTTATTATACTTATTTATTTTTTGTAAGGTCTTTTAAGTCTACTGTTAACTAAATCTTGATTTTAGAGTGTACTGAATTGAAACGTGCAGATTGGTAAAGATCAAGTCCTGGCGACCTACTACCATGACGTCTTAAAGCGTGAGGCTTTAGGCTGTGGGAAAGAGACAAGTATACAAGTCGTCTAGCGCTATCTCGTTCCCTGAGCGTAACCAGTTACGCTTTAAGACGTTATGGTAGGCCATTGCTTCGCAATTTAATTTTCCTTTTCACAAATCATCTTTACGATAAGTGACAAAATATTAATTGTAATTTGTAGCTTTTCATCAAGTTCACTAAGTTTTTAATGGAACAATTACGAACAAATAATTACGCCCGTATTTCAAATTAGCCGTTGTATGTAGCTGCATGTATGCTAAGCTGTGATAATAAATGTCGTACAGAACTCGCCATAAATTTTTACATCTCACTTACCAAACCCTTATTTCCAAGTCACAGACTCGTGAAAGACTTATACAGTATTGTATTTATATTCATAGATATTTTTTATTACGTACACAAAACCGTGTCCACAGTCAAACTTTCAAGTCAAATATCGTTCGAGGTAAATGATGGGCTTGAGTATCCCGGGGACATGTGCTGATTCAGTGAACAAGAACAGTAGGAAAGGTTTCTCGATTATTCCGCTTTTGCACAACTCACTTAGTTTGTATTGTAAACATGAAGAGGATATACGTACAATGTAAATATTATAATGTTAGATGGGACCCAGACCCTTTTCCCATTCGTTGACAATACATTTCTTGGTACGGTTTTTATGTTAGGCCCAGCGCACACCGCTGGAGGCGCGGCGGAGCGCACTTTAAGATATAAACCTTATCTACCTTGACATCGGTCGCGCGCATTCTCTTGTGGTAGCTTGAGGGCGCTCCGAGCATCGTAACCGAATTTATTCTTATATTGACGTATGTCAAGGTAGTTAAGTTTTATTTTCAATTTTTATATTAAAGTGCGCTCCGCTGCGCTTCCAGCTGTGTGCGCTGGTCCTTAGCTTCAAATATAACATTTTACAATATTGTATTTCAACCTTCAGTCCTTAGTATATTTGTTTTATAGAAATAATAATGTGTTCGTAAATTACAGGTGGATGTTTTGACGTCGTACAATGAAATGATTACCTGTATGGGTCCAGGTGGAATGTTCGGGAATTTTACAGGGGTATGAACCTAATCATGTTACTTGTTAAAATAATAGTTATTGATGTTTGTTTATTTTAATAGTCTTCAATTTTGCAATAGGTATCCCCAAAACTTTCGTGGAATTGTTTTACATAAAATTTTTCAGTACTAACATTTTATTAATTTTTTTTTTAATAAAATGTTAGTTCTGAAAAATTTTATGTGGTGACATACGAGTACGGTAACCCTAGACTATAGACGCCTTCAACACGCGCGTTGTTGACGCTGCAAATACTAAAACCCGTTTGTTTCCATAATTCGTAACAGTAGTGATGTAAGGTAAAGGGAGATTATTTGGTGAGACAGGCAACTCAGTGATAGAGTCTTAAAAGGCTCTCAAAACGTTACCTTTGCATGCAGTAATACGAAATGATGCAACTAGTTCACCACTAAAGTGGACAAGACGTAGTGTCACATCAACCCTATACCCCACTGAAAACCAGCGCTGTGCTGTGGGTCTCTCACAGCACAGCATTACGCTGAGTGGTCACCTTTCTTTTTACAGTCACGGCATGCAGCTGTCGAATTTTGTCTTTGTTTATTATGTCTATTTTTACGTTAAGATTATGTTAACTTTGTTTTCTCTGTTTTCTGTTTACTCATCGCATGCGTTTCTGTAAAAAAAATAATTAATTTTCTTTCTTTATTCTTTCTTTCTATAGGGTTGATAGGTGCATTAATATAAAATAAGGTGGCTTATTTTTTCAGCAACCAATTTCGTGTTCAGAAGTAACGATATACGCAAGTCGGAGCCTCGACTTGCTTGTAATACCCAGTGTGACATTCTTCAACTTAGTCAAATATTACCCGAAGATCCAGGAGCCTCTGAACAAGGCTTTCGAGATGTCTCGAGATTACATCTTGCCCATTAATATGGAGCCCAATGATGATGACTCTTCGGAAGGTGACGTAGTCTTCTTGGAAACTGTAGATTAGTTAAATACGACTACGACTGCCATAGTTGTTTAGGTATAGTTAGTAGTAGTTTAGTTATAGATGTTTTAAAGTCACCTTTATCTATCTACCCTTTAGGAACAGTGTTTTTCCCAAAGGGTAGATAGATAGAGGTGACTTTAAAACAAGCAGGCACAATTTCACACAGCATAACAGCATCCCGGGTCAACGGCGCGTCGTCAACGCGCATATGACGGGCCCCCCTTTTTTTAGCGTCGTAAGAACCTCAATTGAGTCCTCCCATCCAGGGCAGAGCGAGAGGGACTGTCAGACTCGTCCTTACGTTCCAGGGTCACGTTTATGCGATAAGTCTTTAGAAGTAGCCCGCCGGGGTTACGGGATTATCGGGTAACTGTGGCATGCATGCATTTTAATCAATACAAGTCTAACAGTCCCTCCTGCCCTGCCCTGGGTTGGAGGACTCATTTGATAATTTTAACACGATAGAAACATTATTCGATAAAAATCGAATTATACGAGTAAGTTGTGATACAAACTGAAAGTTTTAAAATAGAGCTAAAAATACTAGTTTATTTCCAAATTATCAAATACAGATTGAGTAGGTTTGTTGAAAAGTTTGTTATTTAGATATAAAATAAGCCTTGAAAGTTAGTGTGTCTGTATCGAAGCAGATGAGACACGAAAAAAACGGGCTGTTGGATTACTATAACTTTATCAGGACAGATTAATAACTTCCGCCACCAGCTTATGGCATTATTGCCTTGACTGAAAAGAGTTCAAAACGAAACGTATAAAGAAGGTTTTGATATCAAATGAATATTGAGGCCAAGAGGTCAAAAAGGTTCATCATCAGCCTATAATGTTCCCACTGCTGGGACACAGGCCTCCTCTATGTGAGAGGGAGTGGGTCATAAACCACCACGCAGGCCCAGTGCGGGTTGCATGCCGGTTTCCTCACGATGTTTTCCTTCACCGTTTTGAAAGCAGTAGTTATTATGAAATAAATTACACAAAGTAATGTGCCTGGCGGGATTTGAACCCAGTACCTACAACTCGTAAGTCGGGACCTATACCTCTTTACGACCACTGCTCCAAAAAAGGATTAATTCGACTTAATCCTGTTTTATTTTTGTCAAATCACCCACCCGGGGAGGGGCGGAAGGTACTGTCAGACGCATACTGACTAAAATCCACGGTGTCCATAGCCCTTTACGTTCCAGGGTTACAGTTACTTTCAGATTTTAACCCACCCTCCACCTTCAGCTGATCCTTGTTTTTTATTTGTTTAATTTTAAGGAGTTTTAATTTAATGCAATACAAAATTATCTTTCTTTCTTTCAATTTGTGGGATTTGATGGGTTATAATAATACAACATTTTATTTTACAGATGATTCAACACATGACCTGGAGTCGTTAGAATCAGCAGCTGATTCGAGGAGTGGCTCTAGTAGAATTGAATCAGGTTTGTTCTCTTATATTCCTTATAAAAAGAAAAGCAATCGTATCTAACTTCACTATTAATATTAAAACGCGAAAGTTTTTGTGGATCTTTCATGTAAAAACTACTGAACGGTTTGGGATGAAATACATGTGTCAAACAGTTAGTTTATAATCTGGATCCAGGTTTTTTTCGATTTAGATCACATTGTATTTTTTATTACCCGATATGACGTTAGGTGAGATTATTATCGAAATTTTACGCGGGCGGCACTGCTGGCAGAACTTAAATGATTTGTTTTAATTTTTATCTCATTAATTTTGTATCTGTTTTGTATGTATTAAAATTAAAAAATCATTATGTGTTTAAGGTATTTGATTATACTCGTACCTATTGCATTATGTTACACAAATATATGTAACGAAAACTAAAAAAAATATAGTGCAAAATAATTCTAGACGTCTACACCATTACGCCGCACAGAGGTGTCTTTTTACCAAGATAACAGGCTTTGGCAGCATTTTCCAACGTGCGTTCAAACAGTGGTGTCATCAAACTATCGTGTTTCTAATCCATAGTGGCGCTCGCATCCAGTACGTCACAGACCAACGTGAGTCAAGCCAAGTCGTCGGCGAGTGTGTCAACATTTCACAGCTACACTCATGCTTCTAATCTGTTGCGACCCGGAACGCTCCTATTTCAGGTAAATTGATACCGCTCTAATGAGCCCTTGTGGCTTACGAAGCCGATATCTTCTCTGTTTTTTTTTCAGAGGTACTACTATCTAAGCACGAAATCCATTGCTTCGATATTCGGCCGACATTTAGGACGTTTATTTCAATTACGGTAATTACTAACGGAAAATGCCGTGAATTATCCAGATGATGGACGTTTCTACGAACATTTAAAGTCGATTAATGCGATATATGACTGCATTTCCCGTTAATGTGGCCCTGCATTTAGCTTTACGTATAAAAAATTGGTAAAATCATTGGACAGTTGTTTAATAAATGTTGTCAGAGCTTATGAATTTGGAACTGGGGTGGGGTTCACTCAAAAGTTTCCAGTTCGACCTGTATTTCCGTTGACGGACCAAGAGAGATAGACCCCTGACTTCAGGAGTATCGGAGATAGACTCCTATTCATGTAGGATGTGTACAGGTGTGCCCGAAAGTGTTATTGTGACTGATTTATGTTCGTTTGCTGTGGTAAATAGGCAAGTAGAGTCCCAATTCTCCGTGTTACACGTAAATCTTACTTGATTGACAGTTTGATTGAGTGTTTTAGCTCTCTGTACATATTCATAGTTAAACATGTTATACGTACGTATTTGACTAATGTTTTTACAAATATTAAAATGCGAAAGTTTAGATGTTTGGATGGATGAATATTTGTTACTCAATTACTCATAAACAGCTATTACCGATTTGGATAAAACATATCCGTTGAAATAGTATATGGACTGAATTATTAAGAGCGCGTACTTATTCTGAAAGTTGGCAAATAGCTGCCAAAAATTTGAAAGTTTAATTAATTTGGCAAATTAACTGAATGAAAATAAGAAATATAGCTTTGTAGTGCACTAAAACATTGATAAAGGATTGCAATTAAAACACCGAATTTGATGTTGTAACCGTTTCAGGAGTAAAAAATGCATTGGAAAGTTTCCAAATTCTTTTCTTACATCTAAAACTAGGTGTATATTCGGCGTTACGATATTAATTATTGCAGTCCCTTATCATTTTTTTAGTGCACTACAGAGCTATATTTCTTATTTCCATATAGTAACATTTCCAAATTAATTAAAACTTGTTAATATTTGACAACTATTTGCAACATTGCCAACTTTCAGAATACGCTCTCTTAACATACAGGTTTGTTTTTTACTTTTTATATGCCAATGGTACGTTTGCATGGGACAGTATATATACTTTAACACGAGTGAAGCCGCGGGCACAAGCTATTACACATTTTCATAACATTTTCAGTGGATTTTCATGATTTTCACACGCGTCACGCTGAGCGTAACAGGTAGTGCCTCGGTTTTCTTGGAACAATATGTGAAGTAGGTAAACATTTTACGTGCCTACTTATTTTAGCTAAAGCTTGTTGCCAGCGGGATATTTTCCTTCTCCATTTCAGGTTTCGCTGTGTTTACACAAAGTTCTTAACGTCTACTGTTTATTTTGATGGTTACGTATAGAAAGGTTTAAGGTAATAGGTATTATTATAGCGTTAAAAAGAACAAGCTTTACGATACACGATGCAAGCATTAATGCGTATAAATATTCAAAATTTTATGTTCATTACCACCTGTGCCCGCGACTTCGTTCGCGTGGATGTCGGAATTTCACAATGTATTTTTTAGTGCGAAGCGCTTCATTCTTGCCACGTTTTTTCATTATAAAGTATAGGTGATATAAACCCTATATTTAGACTTTTCTTAGATTTTTCAAGAATAATTGACTTGTTTGTAATATACGCCCTCTTTGGATTATGAGTCGAGCTACATGATAACTGATGACAATTGCTTGCACTGACTGGACAGGTCCACTCGAATCGGTGTGGTATTTTCTTCAAAAGACCATCTCAAACGTTAACTTACATGGCTCTCGTATGACTACCAATTGAATGTCTGGACTTTAAAAGAGACAGTGACCTCTGAGTTTGTTTCGGCTGTTCCTTCTCAGAGTAGTCAGGTACGAAACACCGGCTTCATCTAGTTTGTAAAAAGACGACATGTAAAGCCGCGTACAGACATCGCGAGGCGTGCGACACGAATGGTACGTCTCGCATGCCTCGGGCTGTGTTGACGTGTGTGCTCACAGTGAGCATTCGCGCCATACGATCGTCGCGAACGCCGCCTCAGTACGAGCCGTGCGCTCCGGACAGGTGTTGTTTGCTTGCTCTGCTTGAGCATGTTTCGTTCGGGACGCACGTATAAAATGTACCATCGTATGCCTCAGGTTGAGGCATGCGAGACGAACCATTCGTGTCGCACGCCTCGCGATGTCTGTACGCGGCTTAAAAGTGTTGATAAAACCTACTTGCAAAAATAAATAAATCATTAAATTTCATTTCTTTTCATTGACAGCGATGTGTTTATTTACATGATTTATTTCCTTGCAGAGTTACGGCTACCTAACATGTTTCATTGGAACCGTACATTACGTCTTGGGGCTGTATGACCTGGTGACCCTCAACGACTGCTTCATACTCTACTGGATATACTCATTCTTGGATATCTACTTCTTTATCAAGATTTATCTTACTATGCATCAGGTAAATTTTTGAGTGTCTAGAAAATTGAGAATGGACAAACGAAAACGATTTTTAATCTGTAGTATTTATTAGGGCTGTAGTTTAGGAAAGACTTTCATTCATTTTGTTGTCTATAATATGACTGTTGATTTTATTAAATAACTTGGAAAAAAATATTATTGGGGCTTTTATTATTACATAAAGCAACAATAGCAAAAAGTGCTTAAATTCCTTTTATGTCGAGATATATTAAAGTTTAATGTCACATTAGTTTTACATATTAATTGAATTGAGAAATAAGAAGAACTTTGCCATCTCTGTATTGATAAAACTGCTTTTGCAATGTATGATTTCCTAAACCCAATATCATTATAATATTTTAGGGCTACGTCAGTAAGCATGGTGAGCTTATAATGGACGGGCGCAAATGTCGGCAAAGATATTTTAAGCACAGGCTGTGGTTCTGGTCCGACGTAATCTTTAATTTTCCATTCGAGTTTCTTGGCTTCTGTTTTCCGTGAGTTGTCAATTTTTACTAATTAATAAAACGAAAAAATGAGGAACGTAAAATCACAGTTCCCCGCGAGGTATGAACCTCGGTATTTCATAAACCTGACAATAACATTATCAGCATTACCTTTCCTCTTTATTGTAAAATGTGTAAACGTGTGTATCTGTTTATTATAATATAAATATAATATTATAATTATCCATATTTATTAGTATCTATCTAGGTTATTATAGACATGTATTCATTTAAAATATTTTATTTTTCGTGTTCACACACACTATTGTCTACATTTCTTTGTCAACGTTTCTCCTATGATGGGTCTGCTGGAAGAAATTTCTTAAGAAATAAGCAGTTCCCTTGTACTATAGTTTTATATTTGCGTTGTTACATGTTCTGTTTTGTGTGTACATAAATTATTAAATAAATAAATAAATAACTGTTGTACACTACTGTCTGCTCTGAGTATCCTCTATTTATAATGGAGTATTGAGAATCTTTAAACCGTGTTCCTCAAACATTTTAAAGTAGGTACGCAAATACAAAAGAAAATAATTCAAATGTAACCGTTCTCCTTTTAACAGGAATCCACTTAGGGCTATGCACTATTTACGCGCGCTCAAGCTGTTCAGGCTGAAATATATGATTGAATTTTATCGCACTACTTCACGGGAGCTCACCAATAATCTGACGACTCTACAGGTATTCCTTATTTAGCCAATAATATTGTTATTTTGACTGATTTATATATCTTATCAGTCTATAATGTTTTATAAGCAAGCAAGTTGGGCACACATTGCGAGGATCACCCGGAGGGCACGGTGGAGCATATGGTGCAGGACTGCCCCGCTTTGGCAGAGCACCACCGTGTTCTCACGACGGTGATAGGCGGCGACCTTTCGCGCCCGGTATTGGTCGAGGCCATGCTGAGGAGCGAGACGGAATGAGTTCGCCTCCTTCCTGACTCTCTCAACAGGATCTGATAAGTTGAGAGTTCCACGATTCGAAATTCAGTACAGTTCAATTTTATTGAATCCCACAAACAAATTAATATACCTAAATATATAACACCTAATAAAAGTAGTTTTTTGGATGAGGTATTGAATTAACTGATGCGCAGGCGGCGATGACTATAATAGTCGTAGTGTTGATGATCCATACATTTTCGTGCGTTTGGCTGGTAGCCATGATCGGGACATCCCCCATTAGCGTCATACGGACGCTCAAGATACACCTCACAGATGAGTAAGTATCATTCCTATTCTTCATTTTTAACCAACTTCAAAAAAAGGAGGAGGTTCTCATTTTTTTAACCGACTTCAAAAAAAGGAGGAGGTAATTTTCTTTTTTTTTGCCTCATATTTAACGACTGGGAGAATTGATTTTGATGATTCTTTTTTTGTTCATAATTATGCAGTATTTCCGTCATTTGGCTTCATAGAAATTTCTTTCAGTTTGGTTCAGCAGTTTTTATATTACGGGCCAGTTTTCTTGTGTTGGACTTGGACGCTGTTCTTACCGGTATTACGTATTTCACAAGAGTTTGGTTTGAATTGATTAGAACTAAAAGGTTAAAATAAAAAAAAGATAGGTATTTAACGCCACAAAAATATTCTAGAGTTTTCTCTTAAAAAATTTTTTTTTTCATGTAGTCTTCGACTTGCTTCACAAGCTAAAGACTAGCAGACTATTTCATTCTATTATTTCTCCTTCTTTTCAAATCCATCCAAAGTTTGTCTTTGTAAAGATCGCTTTCAATAGCATTGACCATCTGTCTATCAACAGAGAAACACCACAACAACGTTGGGATTACGTGACGTCATTCTACGTGGTAGCTGCCCAGCTCACCTCTTCTGGTAGTGACGAGTTCATGATTGATGACGTGGTACCCATGTCGATCCTCGCCATCGTTCTGGTCTGCGGGAAGATGTTAGCAGCCATCGTGGTCGCTACCTCCATCCAACTGGCGTACTCAAACAAGTACGCTTTGACGGCATATGAGAAAGTGACCATGGAACTTATTGATATGTTGAAGAATCAAGGACTTTCAAGTGAGTGTATGATGCTAAGTGTCCGACCGAAATTGGATTTTAGGTCGAACCCGAAACCAAAGCTTCGGGCGTGGTACCAGTTTCGGCTGGAACCGAAATAAAAATGAATTTAAAATTCTTTTTTTTTAGCTTACAAGTACTTTAACCGAAAAAATAGGTTCTTGATAACTCCTGTTTTTTTATTGTGCGCACCTCATTGTTGGTCCCATTTTTTAGGCTAGATAAGAAGATTTGTTTAGAATCTGTAGAATTTCCATGTTTTTTTATAAAGTCCCTGTCTGCATATTTCTTATCAGTGGAGAAGCTAAGGGTGAAGTGGAAGCGGACCCTAGTCGCCGAACTCAAACCTGAAAGCAAGCGAAACTGTGCGCAACAGCTAGTATTTAACAGTTTCGTACACATAGCGTAACATAATCGTACTTGTTATCGTTACAGGTTACCAATTGATGAAATTTTGGAAGTACGTACAGCAACTTTGGGTAACGGAGCGTGGACGGCAGGTATCCAACTTATTTTTGTGATCTACAGACTACTCTCACAAGTTAATGTAGTGTAGTAAAAAGTTCAAGTTAACACTGTCGAAGACGTGGACGTGAGGTATGACGGGAAATCACACACTTATGGGTAACTTAATACAATTCTAACGTAGCGCAAGCGCCAACAGGACGCCATTTGTAAATGGCCGCTTGCAAATGACGACCTGATGGCGCTTGTGCTACGTTAGAGTAGGCTAGTTGCCCTAAAAAATGTAATTAGTCCGTCTTTTAGATTATTCAAAAATAAGGGACACGTATTTTTTATTTGTAAATTAGACCAAAAATGACAAAGATATAGCCTATTAAAGTTACGTGTGACGTCACGATGCGTGGCATTTGTTATTTTTTGTTTAATCAAAAAAAGAAAAAGTACATGTCCAATATTTTTTTATAATCTAAAAAAACGGACTAAATAGAAAGTAATTATTCTGACCCTGGAAACTACCCTGTTGTTTTATGTATGCTTAAAGAGTGTATGTCCCCAATAAACCTCCCGTCCCCATCTTGTACTGTTCCCCTACAAGTTTACAAGTACTATAATTCAAATGGTATAAAGAGTAGGTAATCAATCAGCCGTAGGACGTCCACTGCTGAAAATAGAACTCTTGTGGCCATAATTTCTTCGTACTGTGAGAATCTCCGGCCACCGTAGGCGCGGGCATGCGGGCAGCGAGTAAAGGGCAACTCGCTGCCCGACCAAGGACCATGCCCGGGTCGACGGCGCGTTGTGTCCCACGCGCGCCTCAAAGAGCGTCAGCATAATGACGGGGCCCCCCTCTCAGAGAGGGCCAAAGCCTGCCGGGGTCGCGGGATTATTCCCTAACCGTAACCCCGGAACGTAACAGGCTATGAAGGACACCGTGGATTTTAGTCAGTAGAAGTCTGACAGTCCCTCCCGCCCTGCCCGGGGTTGGAGGACTCATTTGATGATTTTACCACGCTTAAAAAAAAAAAAAAAAAAAAAAATGCCACATCTACATGCAAATTCGCTGTGCTATCTCCTTCGAAGTCAGTCCTAAACATAGGCCTTCACCATAGATTTCCAATAGGACCGGTTGGAAGCGGTTGGCATCGAGCGCGATCAACGACGATATAATACTAGACTCCGCATGCACGATCAAAAATTATTTTGTCAACTCAACGTATGTTTACGGCTCACAGGAGTGGTAGAAATGAGACGAATATAAGACTTTTTTGCCTGATGTGTTGACAGACATCGGTCGCCTGTTATTAGGAGTCTAGTATTATATCGTCGTTGAGCGCGATCCTGTGATTTTCATCAGATTGCCTTAACAATTTAATCCAAAGTAAATTATTTTCGGACATTTTCATATTAAACCGAAGCTTAAATAATTTTCAGTAGCTAAATGGTTCTTAAATCGACAGTTGCCAGTATTGTTATCTCAAACACCGTACGTGAGACGCTGTGACCTGATGTCCGCCTTGTTTGGCCATCATCTGAGGAACTGCTACATCTTTTCCGAGACCGGGGAAGCTTTCCTGAGACAGCTTACTGTTGTACTCGACTACACCATCTTCTTTCCTGGTAAGCGTTTCTTGAGACTTTATTGTTTCGTTTTGGAATTTTTAAATAAAAATTTTGGAAAAACATTTTTGTGTTGGATAGTCTATTTATCGAGGAAGGTTATAGGCTAATTTACCTGGGTGTGCAAGAAATAAAGATATGTACCATCTTTAAATATTATTTAACAATCACAGAAATGTTCGTTTAGGGAAGCTATCCCCAGTCCCCATTTAAAAAACGGATAAAGAATAAATCTGAAAAGCTGAAAGTTTTCAAAACGAATCGCACTATGGGCAACGTGTTCAAACTCACTTTGACAAAGTTTTACGTTCGAAAATCAAAACTAACATCGATCTGTTTCCAATCTAAAATTCTCTATGCCATCAACGTTCACAGAGAAAAGGGAATGTGGAACTTTGTTAAAAGAGAGTCCATTAATTTCACGACGAATTCTAATCAACGTTCAGGAATATCGTCTCCATGATGCTGCTACAATAGTTAATTATTACTTAGTTTTTGAACCTCCACAACCCAGTAACTGGGTAATACGATACCCCATGGTAAGACTGGTTTGTTAGACCTTTAGAGCTTCTGGTCGTATTACAAAGGTGGTCGATAACAACGACAAAATGTGGTACGTGTGTATTGACTCTTAACCGAGCTGCTTCGCGCGGCAAATGCCTCGCGAGGCTGCTCGCTATAATATGTAGACGCGCCTAATAGTTATACTTTTGCGCTCCATTATCGTTTACCTCAATTCCTCAGGGAACTACGTGGTAGTGGCGGGTGACAGCGAGCCACGGATGTACTGGGTGCACTCAGGAACTGTGTCGGTCGTGTCAGTCCGTGCAGACCTCACCGAGATCACCCATGAGCTGCTCGGTCCGGGTGACGTGTTCGGTATACTGCAGGGCATGAATAGAGGCATCTCTCATTGCTTCTCCTACAGGGCTGAGTCGAAGGTATGTACGTGTTTTGACATGGCTTGGCTTTTTTTTAATAGGTACTAATCGCTGCCTCCAAGAAGGGCCGTTGAATATTCTATGAAATTCTGTTTTTTTTTTTCATTTGTAATAATAATAAATCATTTAATTCAGAAATCAATTCCATAATTTATAAAATTTATGATGGTTGTGCTCTTGTCTTCAGTCTAGGCTAGAGATGACAGAGAAAAAGTCGATAATGCAAAAAATAATAATCCTTAGTTTTTTTTTAAGAAGTAAATTTCCCGTATCATATTTATGTAAATTTTGTAAATCCAGAAGAATTTCAAAATTACCTACAAGCATTTTTAATGTTAAATAAATGTATAAGTAAATTAATAGAGGAGCGCTCTTGATATACATACACATTACCAGACGTAGATATTTGAATTGTGAGAAATTAATTTTCTTTTCATAGGTAAGCATTTTGACGCTTGCCTTGGATTCCTGGATCAACATTGTACCATTTTTCCCTGAAGCGAAGAAGATAATAAATGACAGAGCGGAAGTTTTATTTACACAGATTACATAGAATTTTAATTTATTTTCTATTTCCTAAGCTGGGGCTTCACTTACGGGAAATACCGTTAATTAGGTTATGTTTATACATAAAGTCTATTATCGAAATAATTATGTATTTCCCGTAAATGTGAACAACACAATATAAAAATCTAAACGTGTCTTTGTTGGATTGTGTTCATTGCTAAACAAATATAATTATGTTACGTTATGATATTACTTAGGTACCTACTTTAGTTTATTAATTAGAATAACAATAATTGTCTGAACTGAACATCTCAATGCGTGGCTGGTACTTAGTTACTTACAATTACTTTTGCAAATACAGGGCATTTTTAATACTTCAGAAGTCCAAAGACATGCACGTTTCAAAAGAATTTATTAAAAAAAAACTTCGTTTCACGACTGTACCATGTATCATAACGATATTGGCACACAAACACGCACACAGACACGCACTAAGTACATAAATAACTATTGTACACTCGCACACATAAAGGCAGTTCATTCTAGATTGGAAGCCACTTTAAGCCGCTTACGACAGTTTCGATATTCGTGCCTTTGAAATGATGAGAGCCCAATGGAATCGAATCGAAACGTACACGTGCCGACAAAAGTGAACGGGAAATGGCAATATTTTGTTAGAATTCACTGATTTTCCTTGTCACTTTCATCATTGATGAAATACCGAACACTCAGTAAACCGTTTATTTTTTTCTAATAGCCAAGCCGTACTAAGGGCATTTTCCGTTGATTTTCGCGATAATAGTCTTTAAATATTCGTTTTATTAAACGTCTATGTATGTAATAATTTAACGGAATTTCCCGTCAGTTAGTGTGACCCTAATGTAATGATAGTCATCATCATCATCATTGGCCTTAAGTGTTCCCACTGCTGGGACGCAGGCCTCCTCTCTATGAGAGGGAGTGGGCCATAATCCACTACGCGGGCCCAGTTGGATGATGATAGTGAAATGATAGTCATATCAGTATAAAAACTTATATCTCTTTTATATTTTTCTCCCCGAGATTATTTTTAAACTGAATTTACTCGCCATATTTTTGGAAGATTAATGTATTTTATATCGGGGATCGGTTGGGGTGAGTGAAAACTGATTTCAGATTTATTTATTACGATAATAATTATGACAGCACATGCGTGTAGGTGTTCAGTATTTTTGTTAAGGCCTCTGAAAGCTGTGTATGCTTATTTATATTTAAAGCTTTTAAGTGTTTGTTTTATAATTAAAATACTTCAATTTGCTACGCTGTTTTAGTTTTTTTTACTAAAATATGCGAATATAGGACAGTGGAAGGCGTCATTCCGATAAAATACAATTATCATGTACTGGGTGGCCACCATGATGTCTTATAGCGAGAGTAGTTCCAGTGTGGGAACGAGATGACGCTAGACTACTTGTTTATCTCTGTCTTTTTCCCACAGTGGAATTACTCTAGTAGACACCATAGTGGACCACCAGAATTGTTCAACTAATAAATTTTATATTATTCCGCGCATAAATAGTATTAAGAGGGCCCTTCCCCATCCGACGAACGACAACGCGAGCATGGTCAAAAAGCTTGTTGTTTCATCCAGAACAAGAGGCAAACCCGTCCCCGCTCGACTCGTCCCCTGCTTACCTCTTACCACCACATGGCTAATAAGCAAGTGAGAACGCGACAACATTAAAAGGAAAATAGTGTGCGGAAGTTTCATAAAACTTGTTCCAAGAAATACGTGTTTATTCGTAAGCCTTATAAGATTATGAAAAAAAAATTTGCATTTAGAAACTCCATTACATTTGCAAGGTTTCTATGCAAATATTTTTTTCCGGTTACAATTAATAAGTACATTATACACGCCCAAACATCACATAAAATTTGTGCAAAAAAGCTGATTTTTGGAGGTTTGTACTGAGTTTGTTTCTTAAAATTTTGATTTCGCGTTTTGATAGAAACCTAGATATAGTGCACAAGATGCCTATTAGTTCAAAAGTTTGAAAGAAATATCTGTTACAACGCCATAATCACGTACGAGCGTTTGTATGAAAAGATAGACGGGTTGGCCGCCCTTAAGACTTGACTTTAGACTTTAGAGAATTAATTAAAATCGGTTCTTATTTCCAGGCCAATTACCGACTTACACTTACATATATCTGTTGAACACTGATCTAAAAAAAGTTAAGCTGCATAACGACCCTTAAATCAAAGTGAAATGTCGATTTGACATTGACAGGTTTTTTAGACAAGTGTTCAACAATATTAATCTCTCTTGTGGTAAGGCGGTTAGTGTTATGAGACAACTAAATAACATGTAGGAGTTAAATTCGTTTGGACATGAGTGTATCTCAGGCGCAGGATTATCGAGAAGACAAGTCAACGTGGAGTCGCATAGCTCGATAATACGAGGTATTTAGTTTTCGTATTTGTGAAGTTAACTTTGTCCGGTTTGATTTCAGAATGCCGTAGAATTATTTATCAACTAAAAGTCATGCTCATGAAATGCAGAATTGAGACGTGATTAAAAGCATGAATTGTTAAAGTATCTAATGAGTTTTGTAATCTAATGTACCCATTGCCAAAGTCATAATATTATTAATGTTGAACAAACGAGTGTGTCGCTGGCAATGTTTGCGTCGTACAAATTTGTATACGAGCTGAGTAATAATTAGAATATGAAATATATGAGGGAACAGAACCTACACACTGTGTACTGTATAGCTGCTTCCAAATTATAGATACGTATGCTATTAAAATAATCTTAATTTGTTTACAGCCAACTATAGGTACACCATATATTTGTATTCGGAAATTGGGCTGTTGTAAGTTCGCCACAAAAATTATTCCTCTCGAAAAAAAGTTTTGATCCTGTTCTCCTAATACTTTCTGTTCATATTCCACATTGTGTCCTCGTTTTCAGTAGCTTTGTGCTGGATTTTATAATTTAACTAGCTGTGCCCGCGACTTCGTTCGCAAAGTTTCATACAAACAAACTTCATCCCCTATTTACCCCCTTGGGGGTAGAATTGATCAAAATCCTTTCTTAGCGGATGCCTACGTCATAACATCTACCTGCATGCCAAATTTCAGCCCGATCCGTCCAGTGGTTTGGGCTGTGCGTTGATAGATCACTATGTCAGTCAGTCACCTTTGAGATAACTCAAAGGTGATATATTTAGATTATGACTATTTAACTCGTCCGGAACAAAATGGGTCAAATTTAAAATCATCAAAATTAAAATAAAAACCTTTGTCTAATGTATAGATACATGCTTTTTTCGTGGGGAATTATTTATGTAGCGAATTTACAACAACCCGTTTCAAGAAGCTTCTGAGTCCTATTAAAATTTTAATGTCACTCGGTCGTATTTATCGAGCCAAAAGTGTCTCCAATTGCTAACAAGGAGCACATAAATTAGGAGCAACGAAATTTTAGCTGCTTGTTAAGCACAAATTCTCAATGAACTTTAAACATATTGCCGTTACCCGGCGCTGCTCGCCAAACTTTCAACAATACCATCTGTATTTGACGCACTCTACTGACTAATGTAGCGCAGCTTGCGAAAGCTAACGAAGTAAGAAATTAAATACAATACAATTCATAATTGTGTATAATGATATTAAAGCTACGTTTTCTATAGTCGATAATGGCCTATTAAGAAGTTAAAATTGTTCGTTTAATTGGATTTGCTTTGCGAGTTTTACGTCGCAAAGTCGACAGAGTTTTGTAAATGTTAAATACTCGTACCTACTAGCACTCAGCCTGCGACTACGTTCGCGCGAATTTCGAACTGTTCCTCTGTGCTTTAATGCTCCCGGCCTTTCTTTATCTAAATTAAAATTTTAAACTCCTTGCACGTATTATACAAGATTCATACAAACTATCAACCCCATAAACAACCCAATTCGGCTCAAATATCTCAAAATTCCGTCTTAGTGAGCACTTACGTCCTAAAAAAGAAACCCCATGCAAAATAATTTGAAACTCCTGACACTTGAAGTTTCTGAGTTTTCATGGTGAGTGAGTGAGTGGCCTTTCGCTTTTATAGATATTTCGATTTCCGGGAGGAAAGCCCGCGCGTGCCGTTTGGCGTGCGCAATGAGTTATAGCTAGTATTAGGTACCTCGTTTCCGACGTTATTACTTCCATTCTACAAAGTTTGAAAAGCTTCGAAAGAAAGGACGATCAAACGTCGCGTCGTCCCTTACTTGTAAGGTATCAATTTAATCATAAGGAGTTACGAGCTTCATGGCTATATTTATGTCGCTCCATCGCAGGCGAAATCCATTCGGGATGAAATTAAATTAGGGGTAGATTGAAATAACCTGCCCAAGATGCCAATGAAATACCGCCTTGGCTTAAGCGTTTTTGAACTTCGTCAATTTTGCTCATCCGTTATAAAAATATTCATGCTTTTGTGAGTGCTATGTAAAAACGATGTCAAATTGTCAATATAGATTTAAAAACTGGCAACAGAGTATTTCATAACGGTCTGTTAATACCGAAAGAGGTATTAATTTATTCACGTTTTCAGTAAATTAATCGTCTGGTAATCGTTGTGAGTTTTAAGCTATGAAAAAAAAATACTTTTCTCTGTATGCAATACAAGTTTTTAAAGTTAATTTTTTTCTTTCATTAGTTTTTACTTGAAATATTTTCGGTTTAAAGTACTATAAGTTTTCTCTTTATTATTCTAGTCAAATGAGTCTATACACAACCAGAGCGACTCAAATCTATCTTTATTTACTACACGATAAGATACACATTTCCTACTGCGTCCCTTAACGTCGCATCGCGTCGGGTCTCAGCGTGTAATGACGCTTAAATGTTCCTATGACCACCTTCCAGCTCCATCATCAGACCCTGAAATCCAGCACAGAGGGCTTTAATTAGCACAAGATTTCCAGCGTTTATTGTATGGGAAATGAAAAAGCCCCTCTTACATACGAACGAGGAACTAATTAAACTCTTTTCCATCAAATTAAAGTTAAAGTTCCCGTTTACTTTATGACGCAGAGCGTCTAACTCAATGCTTATCCTAAATATGTTATCTCATTGTAAAATTTGAATTTTGTAGGATAAGAAAGTAACTGGTTCTAATTCAGTTTGTATATTAAAGAACTATTCTCATATTATTACCGAAATTAAAAGTGGTATAACATCGTTTACTTGCAAAGAACAGCACAGTTAGTAAGATTGATGAAAATAAAAACTTGATAATGCCAGCCTGAAAGAACATTTGAAACAATTTCTGGCGGTGTAGGTAATGGTCAGTGAAAGTCGAATAGAGATGCAAATAAGCTAAACTTGAATCAAGCACGCTCTACCTAGTACATTGTCCTTTTTTGCATCTTTTCGTATAATACCTGGTTTCTGAACGTTTGCCGAAATGAGGGTTGGTGCTTATTTCGAATTCGAAATAACATTGAAAAGATTGATTGAAAATGTGAAGCCAGGTTCGATTCTTTTTGGGATTTTCCTGTTTTTTTTTTTTTTTTGTAAATTTGTGTTGGGTCCGCCCGGATGCTCAAGGTTATTGAGGGTACTATGCGCCTTAAATTATAAAATCTATCACAAAACTTATACCGAAAACGAAAACAGAATGTGGAATACTGAACAGAAAGTAGGTACTAGGAGAACAGGATTAAAACATTTTTTCGAGGGGAACAATTTTTGTGGCGAACTTATAACCCGTAAATACCAACATCAGAATAATAAAAAAAATACAATAAATAAAAGAAAATCAAAGGTAAAACCAATACCACAAGAGAAATCACATCCTTGACCTACTTAAACAGTGATCAAAATGACCTCTGTCAGTGCACCTTCACGATTGCTCTACCAGATGTATCAGACCACTTACGACTAAGCGAAGGAGACACCGAGGCCACTTAATTAAGTGCCTGTAGAGTCGGCCCGGGGCTTCGTGATATTGCACGTAAACCTCCTTGTATAGCTACGATGCATCAGTGGCGACCGGCCTTATTATTTTTGTTTCAGGGTGAAGCTTCGACTTTTCAGGTTGTAGTTTTGCGTTGGGGGTCTTTTATATAGATTTAGTTTTGAAAAGTATGTGATTGTGTTAGTGGTAGGTACGCACATTTAAAATGATTTCGATTTTTCAAAGTGATCGTCAAGCCTGACATTTTTATGGAGAATTTTTTTTGACGACTGGGTATCTTTTTTTTTTGTTTTTATCTTTGCTCAACACTAGCAATTTGTTCTGTGTCATGGGTTCGTTATCAAACATAATTATAAACCCATACACAAAGATCCAGACCTTGAACAACTACTCGTAAATCATACAAATAATAATTGCTCCGTGCGGGAATCGAACCTGCGACACGCAACACAGCAGCCCAATCTCTCAGCCACTGAACACTCTGAAAAGTGCGGTAAATTTTTATGTCTGCTTATGCTAGTGATCACAAACTTTTTTGATGTGTGTTTTTTAATTTTATGATAAACTAGTGTTTGCCCGCGGCTTCGCTTGCGTTATTTTAGAATTTGAGAAACAATATGGATCGTGTGGCGCCATCTGGAATATGAACGTAATTGTTTTCTCGGCAACAGCTCTCTTCTGTTATTCGGGATGTAAGATACCTTATATCCGTGTCTATACTCCTGACAACGTATAATTATGCTGAATTTTTGGACGATCGATTTAGTAGGTAGTAATGCGTGAAAAGGTAAAAAACAAACATACTTGCATTTTTATTATTAGTTTAGATCAATAATGTTATATCTAGGTACATAGTTTGCAGAAACGTCCTTATTTGAGCGACATTAATTTCAAAGAATCGTGTTTATTTTAAACATTAGACTATCATTTTTGGGTTGATTTACAGTATCGCTGCAAATTGAACGGACGATAGCATTGCTCTTCTCCCTTGCATTCCGCGTGATACTTAAAAAATAACTAATTATCTGACTCGATTGACTCAACTTGTCGTCGTTTAAAACAGAATCTATGCACTGGTTTGAACACCAATTCAAAACATAAATAAACACAATTTTTTCTAATCTTTAAAATTCCACACCTCGAAACAATTACAATTTAAAAAAATATCCAACTTACTACCTACAATTTAAATCAGTGTAGATTTATATCCTAGAAAACTATTGAAAAAAAATAGTAATAATTTAAAATCGCGAATAATATTGAAATAAAAGTATACACATTTTTTTTATTATTTGAAACTCTCAGGACAAATATAAGAAAACTCAAAAAGTGAAAAAAGAAACAGCGAGATTTGATCCAGAGACCCCTTGCACGAAAGTCAAGCAGGATACCAACCAGACTGGCTAGTACGCTGACAGTGTTTTCAAATAGCGGTTCTTATACAAATGTCAACAATGACTGAAAATCAACATATTATAAAATTGCTAATCCCCCAAAGGGAATAGCGTAATTATACATATCCTATTAATAGAAGAGCAGTTTAAGGAATATTTGGGGAAAAATTGACTAAATAATATCCAGTGGTTTAGCTTCCAACTAAAAACAAACAGATAAAAACAACAAAATTTAAAATTGCTTATCTCCCAGGAAAAATAGCGTAATGATACATAGCCTATCAACAGAAGCATTTTATTAGGAATATTTGAGGAAAATTTGATCGACAACTTTACAGTAGTTTAAGAGATAGATCAAATCAAAAAAACATAAAAAATTTCGAAAGAAAAAAAAAGTTGATTTGGCATCAGAATCGATTCCTTATCTCGAAAAAAATACAAAAAGAAAAAAATATTCAATGTACAGGAATGACAGCTCTACGATTTTATTATATGTAAAGATAAAGATAAAGATACCCATTAGAATATTATTGAGTATTCAAGGATTTGTTAAACAACGTGTAACTAGAAAACTATTGAAAAAAAATAGTAATAATTTAAAATCGCGAATAATATTGAAATAAAAGTATACACATTTTTTTTATTATTTGAAACTCTCAGGACAAATATAAGAAAACTCAAAAAGTGAAAAAAGAAACAGCGAGATTTGATCCAGAGACCCCTTGCACGAAAGTCAAGCAGGATACCAACCAGACTGGCTAGTACGCTGACAGTGTTTTCAAATAGCGGTTCTTATACAAATGTCAACAATGACTGAAAATCAACATATTATAAAATTGCTAATCCCCCAAAGGGAATAGCGTAATTATACATATCCTATTAATAGAAGAGCAGTTTAAGGAATATTTGGGGAAAAATTGACTAAATAATATCCAGTGGTTTAGCTTCCAACTAAAAACAAACAGATAAAAACAACAAAATTTAAAATTGCTTATCTCCCAGGAAAAATAGCGTAATGATACATAGCCTATCAACAGAAGCATTTTATTAGGAATATTTGAGGAAAATTTGATCGACAACTTTACAGTAGTTTAAGAGATAGATCAAATCAAAAAAACATAAAAAATTTCGAAAGAAAAAAAAAGTTGATTTGGCATCAGAATCGATTCCTTATCTCGAAAAAAATACAAAAAGAAAAAAATATTCAATGTACAGGAATGACAGCTCTACGATTTTATTATATGTAAAGATAAAGATAAAGATACCCATTAGAATATTATTGAGTATTCAAGGATTTGTTAAACAACGTGTAACGTTAAATGCGCAAAACCTCTCGTGGGGTAACTCAGCCCATGTTACGAAACAATGATTGTTCTAAGACTTTGGAGATTTAAAAAAAATGGTTTTTCATACAAAATGAGAAATTGATCGGGCCCATCAGTATGAAAAATCTTTTTTTTTTTTGTGAATTTCCAAGTCTTAGAACAAATACATTGTTCAGGGGTTGCACTGAGTGACCCCACGAGAGTTTTTGCGCATTTAACGTAACACGGTATAGCCTTTTTCGATAAATGGACTTTTCAACACAAAAACATTTTTTATTTCGAACCAACAGTTCCTGAGATTACCGTGTTCAAACAAACAAAGAAACTCTTCAGCTTTAATATTAAATTTATAGATTACACACATTTAACCGCATTAATAGCAATGCCAACAAGCCATATTATTATTATTTAAATGTATATCACGCGAATTCTGCATGAATGCGGTAACCAACTCCCTCCATAACCGTTAATATTAACTCACGGAGTTAATGTGCACTGATATACAGGACAAACATGAACTGGGTTTAATACAGGCTGTATTTTTAATCTATATATATAAAAGCAAAAGGTCACTCACTCATAGGACACGAAATCTCGGAAACTACCAGTGCTAGGGGTTTAAAATTTTGCATAGGGGTTCTTTTTAGGACGTAGGTACCCGCTAAGAACGGATTTTGTGATATTACGCCCCTAAGGGGTTGTTTTTGGGGTTGACAGTTTGTATGAAACTTTTTTGCTACAAGTACTAGAAGTTTCCAATTTTGCATGCGGGTTCTTTTTAGGACGTAGGTGCTACTTTAGAAAAGAGTTTTTCGAAATTCGACCCCTAGGGGGTTGTTTTTGGTGTTGAAAGTTTGTTTGAAACATCGTTATTACACGTGCTAGGAGTCTCAAATTTTGCATAGGGGCTGTTTTTAGGACTTAGATGCTCACTATGACTGGGTGATTCGGAATTCGAACCCTAAGGGGTTGTTATTGACGATGATAGATACAGGTTTAAAATTTTGCATGGGGATTCTTTTAGGGACGTAGGTGCTCACTAAGACGGGATTTTGCGAAATTCCACCCCTAAGGGGTTGTTTTTGGGGTTGATAGGTTGTATGACACTTTGTTACTACAAGTACTAGAAATTTAAAATTTTGCATGGGGTTTATTTTTAGAACTTAGATGCTCACTATGATGGGGTGATTCGAAATTCGGACTCTAAGGGGTTGTTTGTGATGTTGATAGATACAGGTTTTAAATTTTGCATGGGGATTCTTTTAAGGACGTAGGTGCTCACTAAGACGGGATTTTGCGAAATTTTACCCCTAAGGGGTTGTTTTTGGAGTTGATCTACCTCAGACGAGTTTTGGATAAATCAACCCCTAAAGAGTTTTTTTTGGTGTTAGTAGTTTGTATGAAACTTTGTTACGACAAATGCTGCGAGACTCAAATTTTCAGCGGGAGCTATTTTTAGGATGTAGGTAGATTTGTGAAATTGGACCCCAAAGGGGTTGTTTCTGTTGTTTGAAAGATAGATGTCTCTTTTGGAAGGGGGTTCTTTTAAAGAAGAAGGAACTCAGACGGGATGTGGTGAAATTGACCTCTAAATGGTTGTTTTCGAGGTTGATAGTTTGTATGAAACTTCATTACTACAAGTACTAGGAGTTTTTAGTATTTCACCGGAGTGTTTACGACATAGGTGCTACTTAAGACGGGATTATGACGGGAAATTCCCCCCCTAAGGGTTATTTTTTAGCTTCAGAGTTTGTATGAAACTTCGTTACTAAAAGTGCTACGAGTCTCAAATTATCCCAGGGGTATATCTTTAGGATGTAGGAGCTTATTAAGCTGGGATGTTGCAAAAACCGACTGCGAAAGGGATATTTGTGGTCGAATGAGAGAGAATAGAATTTTAGTTGCATATTGATTTAGATTTTCTAAATGTATTGCATAAAGAGGGTGGCCGGAGAAGAAATTCACATAACCAAAGCTCTAAATAAGCGCTGACGAAGTCGCGGGGGAAGTGCTAGTACTACATATGTTAAGGAGCTGATAGACTTGACCATTCACTTGTAACAGAACATCGAGCATTCGCCGAGCATAGAGGTGAACATCGCTACGAACGTTTTCACGATAGTTGTAGTGAACGCTCAAAGTCACGGCTTGACCACGGTAATAATATCTACAGTATTTGATCTTCATACAAACGGACGAAACGCGAGCTATACCACGTGACTCGATGTCGGGGCGCGCTCGAGGCGCTGACAGTCACGGCCGTACCGTAGTGATGAACGGACGGTGCGTTGTTTTTTTTAGCAAATATGACAAGTAGAAAATATTGTGCTGTGTTTGGGTGTTTAACGTCAACAATAACGCATCCAGGCATAAGTTTTTTTAAATTACCTGCAACCTCTGAAAGGTGAGTACCTACTAACTATAAAATAATTTTACTTACTAGTAGCTAGTAGCCGTGCTAGTAGGTAGGTGCATAATGTGTGACTTTTTAATGGTTATGTATTTTCCTTTATATCACGAAAAAAAGGGTATTTGGGTTAATAAATACAGTAAAATGAATAAAGTAAAGGAAAGTTACTGAGGCAAGTTAAAAAGATAAGTTATAGGCGGTTCTGAATGAATCATGATACGGTAGGTACTTACTCTTGTGTTAAAACTCCAGTGCATGTGTGTTTTGTTAGTTTGTATTATTCAAAGTAAAGTCATGGTGTAACGGCGCGGTGGGATTGTCGGCGGGCACGGAAATGAAGCAGTGAGCTTCATTTACCTACGGTACGGTGTACAATCAACGTATATTCAGTGTACTACATAAACTATATCACAGTCATGAATATTATTCTAGGAACGTAGATTACAGTTTATCTAGGGCTCGCGCGTACATAGTTCGCTCCGTGTTTGAGTGTGCGCACTGCGTCGCACAGTGGTCGGACAGCCCTAACGCATGTTTACGTACCGCGCGGCTGTAGGTATTTATTTCTATCATGCGGCCGAGATCAACTACTGTAGATATTTATACTGTGGCTTGACGGACGGTACAGTGACTGAGCAATTGATTGCGGTGCAGCGTGTCGCGGGTTCGATCAACACACGGAACAAACATTTGAATGAATTACAAGTATGTTGTATTTCCGAATCTGGGTGTTTCTGTATGTGAGTTTATTATGTTTGCAAACGCACCCACGACACAGAAGAAATTCGTGACGTGGGGCAAAGTTTTTAAAACGCAAACAAAGAAAAAAAATCGCTAATAAAATTTTCTTCATGTAGGACAGTCGGCTCGGCAAAAATCTCTCCAGAACGTTCGTTAGAATGTTCGCTAAAACTCATTTAGTTCGCTGAATGCTCATTTCAAGTGAATGTTGTTTACTAGCACCTGGTTCACGGAACCATTCTTAAGGGATCAGCAGAAGTTGGAGTGGAGCCAAGTCGATGTTATACGGTGTCCATTGATCTCGTGCATCAATAACACTGGCACATGCAGGCTGTAAACGTTGAATTCGGATATAAACAGACGATGCATAGCGATTGTTTTGCTTTTTTTGGCTTGTTTCGGCTAAGTGAATTTTTGACTACGCGTAGGTCAACGTGTATACGGTAAGCTGTCTGCGCTTAATGTTTTTAACACTATTCTCACACTCCGTTATTAATAAACGTGGACTAAAGTTACAACCTGGATAATCTTCAGACTAAATAATCATACATTTTTAAGGATTAAAGGAACTTTTTTTTTAGCTTAGTAATATAATCAAATGAGTCGGAAGGTCTCAGAAATAAAATGTCTGAATTTGGCAACCCCAACTCAGAGGTCAAACTTCCGATATTTTGACGCCGCGCCGTTGCAAGCACCATGACCGGAGAATGCGGGTGGATGAAAAAGGGTACACAAATCTGTCTACCCTCTTTCGTAGTCTTATAATACGCCATTTTTCTATTAAAGTCTCTTTTAACAAAATATTTTCATCCACCCGCATTATCCAGTCAACCCGCGATCATAGCGCTTGCAACAGCGTTGAAATATCGGGCGCTCAAAATAATGAAAAATCTGAGGAAAAATCATGGAAGATTCTGTAAGTGACAGTTCTGTTTATCTTACTTCTTACTAATTTTATCTTACTATTTTACTCTTACTAATATTAAAAACGTGAAAGTTTGTTTGGATGGAGGGATGTTTGTTACTCTTTTCGCAAAAACTAATGAACGGAATTTGGATTCAGATTTTATTTTCTCATAGGATAATTTTTGAGTTGTAGCGGATGAAGCGGCTGGAAACAGCTAGTTTTTAATGTTTTACCGTGAAATCTTAAAATAATATTTATAAAAGAAGTATTTAAATAACGAAGCCAGTAGGTATGCTAATTAAGCTAGGTCACAGTAGAAGTGAGTCAGTGAGTTGTCTCCCAGCAGACTGCCCCGGCTCGCCAACCGGTACAGTTAACAACTGTCTTGCTAATGCACTTCTTGCTCAATAACCACTTACTGCGGACTAGTCGTTAGATTTAGTAATATGCATCCAATAAGTTAAATTATATGACATCTACACTACTTAATCTTATAAAGCGGGAAGTTTTTATTTTTATTTTTGTGTGTGTTGTTTGTTATTATAAATAAACAAAAATGACTGTGCCAATTTCAAAAATTCTTTTGCTGCCTGAAAACTATATTGAATAACATAGGCACCCTGAATAACATAGGCTATATTTTTGGAACAAAGTTCCTTATCGCGCGTTGCGAAAGGGTGCTAGAGCTCAAAGAGTAGAGTGGAGTGGAGCGGAGCGGAGCTGAGCGGAGTCGCGACGATTATTTTTTATTGCTACAAAAGATAAGTCTACCCATGCGATGCCACGTATGGGCCGTTAGTACATTAGATGACTTAGTTTTCTAATCAAACCAACAGTGGTCCATTTAAAATATTAAAATCAAAATTAAAGCATTCACTTGATTAAAGAATTCTGAAAGATCTTATTAACTGATTTGATGATTACCTACTTCTTAGGTATACTGTTATTACCCGACTACGGCAAACCCAAAAGAAGGGTTATGATTTTGACCGGTATTTTCATCTATTTGTCTCCATGTCCTAAAACTGTTCGCAATATTACCTACCATGATAATAACAATAATATCGAAACAATGACACAAAACCATATTTAATATCAATTACAATGATGCTGTGGTTTGCGGTCAAATGTTACGCAGCCATTAACTCCGACATATTGTTGACACCTATATTATATTGTTATTAAAAGGGGACGCCATTTTCTTCCCCTTGAGGAAATCTCTTAATCCTCCTTTACGACAACCACGTTTAGGGTGATAACTGTTACTTAGTAAGTATTATAAATTTATTTCGGACTGGTAAAAATATTTTCGGAAGGCTTAGATTTTAAAATGTCCAGTATCTGTATTTGAAATAGAACGTAGGTAACGTTTTGAAATGTTGTTGTCTCAATAAAACTTTATTGTCTCGATACCATCTGACGCAATCTATTTTCGTGGACATACTCGTAGTTGTGTATTATTAGTACATTACTGCCGCGGCCTATAATGGCTACTTTGCTGGTCGCACTGATGATGGCCGACAGCGCAGCCTAGCGCAGCTCCAGGCCGACAGGAAGGCCTAGAGCGTAGCTAAGCTAGCTGGAGGCAATCATAGCGTGACCAGCGAAGCAGACATAGTGGGCCAAGGCTTGTATAGTGCTTTACTCAAAAATGCAAGTACCTAACCTACTTATAACCAGCAAGTGATTTAAATAAAATATATATTAATCAACTAGAAATTTAATTAAAATAATTATGAAAAATACAGTTACTAAAATTCAACACCGACTTTCCCGGTTTCATATTACTTACTAATAGTTTGCGATAATTTTAATGCGATGTTTGACTGCTATATTTTCTTCATTTATTACTTCATTTACTTGTAGCAAAAAAAGTCACTAAATAAAAATAAAAATTCGCTGAACCGCGCTTTTGTTCCTTCTTTGATTTTTTTTTTTTTAAATATGGAATGCAATCTTTTTGGGCCTACCTCTTTATATACAAACAGCTGTGTTTTAAATAAAATCTTTTTGTATTTGTTTTTTTAAAACGTTGAAACGTCAAAATAGCGGCCGGCAATGTTTTACCGACCTGTTAGAGCGGCCAGCAAAAACATTGCTGGCCGCTCCTTGAAACAGACCCGCAAAGTCGACTTTGCTCAAACAAGGTTGTCAAAATAATGACCACATTACATGCATTTTTGAGTAAAATACCTATTACCTTTGTACTCGAATAATCTCCTTTATGATTGGCCGCTGTAACCGAAATTCTATCAGGAGGATAATAATATTATTAATTAAATAGATGGATATAGAATTGTGTGCAAAAGTTATATTTCAAGGCGCTCCATCACCGCGAGCATTCACCTGTAATGTATATATCTATTAAATAAAAATGAATTGTTGTTCGTTAGTCTGATTAAAACTCGAGAACGGCTGGGCCGATTTGGCTGATTTTGGTTTTGAATTATTGTGGAAAGTCCAGGGAAGGTTTAAAAGGTTTTTTTTTTTAATCGTTTCTCAGGCGGTACGGAGTTCGCCGGGTCAGCTAGTATATATAAATAAAAATGAATTGTTGTTCGTTAGTCTGATTAAAATTTAAAACTCGAGAACGGCTGGGCCGATTTGGCTGATTTTGGTTTTGAATTATTTTGAAAGGTCCAGGGAAGGTTTAAAAGGGTTTTTTTTAATCGTTTCTCAGGCGGTACAGAGTTCGCCGGGTCAGCTAGTGTAACATAAAAGTACGCTATTTGATGCTCTATTGTCTTCGAATGTTCGATCTGTAACGTCACATTACAGGTGAATGCTCGCGGTGAGGGAGCGCCCTTAGGTGTTATTCTTGAAATCTGTTTTCATGCGCGCATTTTAACGGATAAAATTAGAAGGTACTCTGCGGTTCAATTGAGAAACAAAGTGTAAATTTTCTCCATCTGTCACTTGAAGTAACGTTTAGCAATGAATTCCTTTGTGTAAATAAATCGTTAATAGTGTACGTTATCTTTATCTGTTTATAATGGGTGCATAACGTCACAATATGGCGTCAGCAACTCCCTTTCATAGTTGAACTGCAAAGTAGTTAGTGACTGAAGAATTACTACTTTAAAGTTAGCTTAAAAAGGTTTTATATTCCAACTAACTCATGCATGCAGTTGCACTAACTCCCGTGATAACACTTTAAAATTCACGACAGTTAGTTACTTAGGATTAACCAGAAATTGCCGCGTGTGGCAGTTAGATAGCATTCCGACATTTATGAAAATGTGCTGCGCAGTCATTTCACAAGGATACATTATTCAGGGTTCGCGCCAACGCCTCGTCTGCTTCTGTGTACGAGTTTGTGCTAGTTCACTCGTTCATTTCGTTCGGTCGTTCGCTCGTACATGCCAGTTTTGAACACATTTTTGTGACCTGTTTTAATTTTTGCCGTGCGTATATATTTGGTTCATTCTGAGAACTACGTCATGTGAAAAGCGAGGTGTGAACGTAAGTACAATTGACAAAGTTGAATCATCACCCATTTTGACAATAAATAGCGATTGTATCCGTTAAATTAATAGAGGTCAAAGTTGTTACCATGGATACGTCTGTTTACGAGCAAGCAGACCTCATTTGAATTTCTCTAAGAAAATAAGCTTATGGTACTCATGATTCAACTTTGCTGATTGTACATAGATTAAAGTACCTATGTCCAGATTCCTCCTAGGCCACTAACGGATCTTACTCATGCGCGATACCTAAAGTCCCTAAGAATTGAAGCCAAAACAAGAAAGAAAAATCACCCTTTTCTTTTTATCCCTACGTCACACGTCAAGGAATTCGGCTCACTCACACATTTATCAAAAAGTGGTTTCATGAATAACGTAAAGTTTTGTTTTGAATATTAATAATCTAAGTTAACAGAGAAGAGAAGAAGGTAAAAATAATACAAGCTGATTTCCACGTTATTTTCTTTTACTGTTTTAAAAATAGTATGAAACATATTTTGCCGAGCAAGAAATAGTCCGACTTAAATATATACCACCAATCGATTGCGAATTCTCTAAATCAACATAATTATTTTATTGAGAGATGGCATCTAGAATTATTTTCTCAACAGTTACTGTATTTTGTTCGATATTGGTTTTTATGTTTCAATTTCACTCGTAACATACGAATCCAATATTTTTGGCCAATCATTGTTTTGGTTAAGACAGATGATTCAATTATCTTTTCGTGACTTTTCAACTTCAAAAAAAAAAAACATGTAAAATTTTCCTTTTGTATTTTGAACACAGCTTAGTGTCTACATACAACATGTTGCTTTTACGGCGGAAGTTTTCAATTCTGCTTTACAAGAACGTGTTATCGTAAAAATCAACTTTCGGTATTCATTATTTTTTAATTGTATTTTAAATTTAAATTTCCAATATTATAGAGGTTACAGCCAATAATGCATAATAATAAATGCACATTATTCGATTAAAGCCAGAATCAACAGTGGCAACCACCAGAAAAGCGCCGAGACAATGAAGTCTCGACGTGTCCCGGAGAATGAATTTACCTGTCTTGGATCCTGCACGAAATTAATCAGAAAAGAATAGTGGAGGAGTAGGAAAAATATGTTTCCACTTCCCTCCATGCAAGCAGGAGACAGAACAGAACAAGGCCAATAGGCACAAAGGGACATTACAACTGGGAGAAGCCCAGTTGCCTAGCACCACGGGTAAAAATGATTACTAATATTAATGGGTCCTAAATTGTGAGCTGCTATATTTGATTCCAATAATAGGTATGGCAAAAACGCTTGAACGCACGGAAGTTTGTTCGAGTTTCGACAAGGTCCGTATAATAAATGACTCCAGATGTAGTCTGAACAGCATCCAACATAATATTGCGTTCGTTTTGCCAAAGAATACACTCCCAAAGAATATGATGTGCTGATTGTTCATATTCACAGTCAGGTGTTGAACATTGACAAAAAGGCGAGGGAACAAGCTTGAAGGAAAACAATTTACTTTTAAAGTTACCATGTCCGGTGAGAAATTGGGCAACACAGTGATCCACCTCCAGCCACGTCCTAGCCAGCCGCTCACGAACGGATGGAAAGAACTGGTAGAGGTGCCGTCCCTTGATAGAATTATCCCACCTATTTTGCCATTCGGTTATAAGATCCTCCCAGACGTCGCTCTGGGGTTTGAATAATCGAGATATCTTATCACGGTCACGGTGCGGTAGAAAATCAGCGTCAGTGGTCTCCCGTGCGGAAAAGTACATTGCAGCGCGTCGTTGCACTTCAAGATCTACTGGTAGAACACCAGCAAGCACCGGCAAAGCTTCAGTACTGACGGTCCTATACGCTTTGCTTAAGAATAACAAAGCCAAGCGCTGACTTTGAAGCAATTTACGTCGTGCCGCACCTATGGTGGCTCTATCGGCCCAAACAGGTGCCCCGTAGCACACACAGCCCAAGTAAGTAGCCCCATAAATAGTTTTTAAGGTTAAAAATGACAAACCCCAAGTAGATTTAGATATTCTCGTTAGGGCATAAAAGTTATTTTTAGCTTTTTCACCAACCGTTTTTATATGTTCTATGAATGTGAAATTCCTCTCCAAGACTAAACCAAGATAGCACACCGATTGTTTTCTCTTAACGGGAACATTATTGAATTTAATACTAGGCCACGATTTAAGGTCACCCTTTAAAATTAGTTGATAGGTTTTTTGTGGTGCAAAGGTCAGACGGTTTCGATCGCCCCACTGAGATATTAATCGTAGGCAAGTGTCAGCCAAATTCTCAAGTCCAGCACGAGTACTTGACTGTATGAGCAGAAGGGCATCGTCCGCATAACCAGTTAAAGAACAACCACTTGGAAGAGGAATCGCGAGGAAATCATCGAAGCCTAGATTCCATAAATGAGGACCGATAACCGAACCTTGAGGATAGCCCATAGTAAGAGGTTTCGATACGGAATGATGTCCGAGCTTAAGTTTAGCGTATCCATTAGAAAAGTACGAATAAAGAAGATTAAATATATTTTTATAGCAACCACGAGCTTTTATCTTAAGTAGTAGCATTGGCCACCATGCGTTATCAAAAGCCCCGGAAATGTCTAGAAAGATTCCTACTACGTACTTGTGCTCGGAGGTATTAACCATTTTTCTAACAGAAAGTGCCGCGTCAACGGTTGATTTGCCGACAGTAAAACCGAATTGATTTTTATGGAATTTGGGTCCGTCCGGTAACAATCGTGGGACGATAAGTCGCTCCAAGAGCTTTCCCAAAGATGGTAATAATGTTATGGGCCGGTAAGACTTAGGGTCATCTGGTGGTTTGTCGCCGCTTTTAGGTATTATTCGTATAAAGCCATGTCTCCATATACGAGGAAAAACACCTTCAGCAATACACCGGTTGTAAACAGTTAATATCGCGTCGGCCGCTGTTTTACACGCTTCTTTTATCATACGATTGGATATTTTATCTTCACCTGATGATTTGTTAAGGGGCAGCTTCCTGACAACATTAATGAATTCGTCAGTGGATGGAAGGTCTGACGCTGGTGATTCAGGCGGGACTGTAGCCCATGCTCTAATCTGTTGGTGGTAGTCAGTATCATTAACAGGTGAATCATTAGGGATAAGAGTATTTAATAGAACTTCCGTTGTTTCTTCAATACCGGTGGTGTGTTTATTATTTACTTTTATATTCTGAACATACGCTAGGTCGACCGATCGATTGGCTTTAAACTCATGATATAAAGGAGACCACGGACCTTCCTTTTCTAATTTATCCACTACTTTGCGCAACAATTTACCCTTAGACTTTTCAACCGATGCTCTGTAACGGGACCTGGCAACTCTAAATGTATTTAAAGCAGAGGTTAGTGAGTCTCCGGTGACTTGACGTTTTTTAAGCTTATTGAGATGTTTACGAGCTCGACGATAACTTTTACGCTGTTCGGTTAGGTAGTCACACCACCAATCACATCTACGTACATTGGTCATAGGTCCGCGACCAATAGCAATGTCAGCACAGTAAGTGAAGGTGTCTGACATAATTTCAGCACTTTCTTCAGCTGACAGCCCTTCACGAGTGAAATCTTTGGCATGACACGCAAAAAGCGATCTAAAGAATTCCCAATTAGCACCCTTACTTTTATACCTAAAGTTACCAATTACATGTGAAGAACCATGAGTAGAAACCGGAACAAATTCGTACACAATCAAGCGGTGATCACTGCAAGACGCGTCCGGTAGGACACGCCACCTATCCAAACGTACGTCGGCACTAGAAAGTGTGACGTCAATACAAGATTCGCCCATTGGGCTGCAAAAAGTAGGTGGTGCATCGGGGGTGTTATGAATGGTTAAGTTCATTTCAGCAATGAAGTCTTCAACAGCGCAACGCCGTACGTAATCCGTGGACCGGACTTTGCCATACCATAGGGACGAAGACGCATTAACGTCTGCGCCAACGATAACTTTGCAGCCCGCGAGTGACCGCAAGACGTGACGGAGGTTATGTATGTGAGGAGCAACAGGGTCTGAATATTGAAAGTAGCAGCTGACAACGTAAACTTTAAAAGTAGCTGATGAGACTTCCGCAACTGCACAGTGAGGCGTCATCAGATTACGTAAAGACGTTACTGTATAGTTAGAAGAACGCGACACGTAAATTCCGGCTCGTGCCTTGCCATCCAACTGAACTACCTTGTGACGTAAGCGCGTGTTTTGGTATTGTTCTTGAACCAATACAATATCTAAGTTATAATCGATAATTAATTTGTCCAGTTCTGAAGTCGCTACCCTATCATTGTGAAGGTTTAGTTGTCCTATTATTAAACTATCCATTTTATTAATAATTAGTGTTGCGTATTAACTGTTCGAGCCTAATTTTATAGGTGGTACACTGCTGGGAGCCGCAACGATGGTCGAACGGTTTTTTAGTACGTTTGCACGCCAAACATACCGGTGTAAAATTTAAATTATCCTTCTGCGGGCATTCTTTCGTTTCATGTGCTTCTGAGCAATTTGCACAGGTAGGCAATTTATTAACGCAGTATTTTTTCACGTGACCAAACTGCTGGCAATGTAAACAACGAACTACATCGATATCATCAAAAAATCGGCAAGTCGCGAAGTCAATAAAAAGCTTCTCTTTGGTACTAATTAAATCAATGATATTATAAAGTCATAGATATGTTATCACGAACAAAAGCAGCGTCAAAAAGTGTGCCGAGCACACATACACACTTTTTATTTACACACATTACATTTCACGACAAGTAAAAAGGATAGCTTGATAAAACCTATAAGAAAAAAAGTGACAGCTAGATAAACAAACAGCGCCTCGCGTCATCAATCCCCCCGCACCGCCCGCACGTCGGCGTCATAGAATAGTGAATTAACTAGGCAGAAGGTACAAACCGTGATTTATGCCTAAAAATGCTATTCATTCATGAGTTCAAATAGTAATAAGTAAGTAAGTTCATTTGTTGGAAATCTAGAAATTACGAAGTAATTATTACTACTTATTACTTACACCTAAAGAAAAAGTTTACTGTTTATAAATTAATCAAATTTGTGCATTGATTTCAATGTAGTAATAATATTTCATTACTAATCAAAAGGATTTATCAAAATTATTACGAGAACGGGAAAAGATTAAGAGAATAAAGTTTGTGCGCGAACGAAGTCACGGGCAAAATCTAGTCATAACATAAATAAAAATCTACGTTTAAGTACCGTATGAAAATATAATAAAAGGGCACCATTTGCACTGTTAGTCAACTGACTCTCTGTTTAGTAGGCATAATCTTACTCTGTGGTCGGTAATGACAATCTATCTCTGTTGCACTTGTTGTTAAAGAATTTGCTATCGCTCTCTCTTTTCTCTCACTCGCACTTTCACTCGCTCTCTTTCTTTTAACGACGCCATATTAAAGAAACGTAATGTTTTATTTGTGAAATTATTAAGATAAATAGTCTTCTTACGAATGATAAGTGATTCCTTGACTTTTAGAAGTCTTGCATGTATCATTTGTGCAATATCTCATCACACACGACGGCATTTTCGGAGGATTTGAGTCACTTTTACTTTTGATTCACTCTGTAGTACGTGAAGTGCCGCTGGCAACGTCGCACTGAGGTCAAGTTGTGTGAATCAGCCCGATATGAGCGTGTGCGGTTGTGGGCGCTTATAACGTATCTACACCTTTTTTACTTATAATATCATTGAATTAAATGCTTTCGTATGGCGTTGTCGATTTCGATGCCTACCCACTTCCGACCATTATCTAATACACGTCTACGTATAATTTTTGTTGACTTAATAAATTCTTCTTCACTAATTGCCAATTCGTCTTTGATATATTGACGGAACAACGCATGCAAAAAAGGTTTGTCTTCCATTGAGGATGGGACGTCTTTAATTAATAAACGTGGCCTGCGGCCTTTCGGTTTTTCAAGTCTTAACCCGGCGGTCTTTATAGCATCAACCGATTGAAGTTTATTTAATTGACTGTCGTTAGCGACACGTAATACAACGCCTGATTTCGCGATTTTTTTCATGCCTACAATTTGAAAACCGTCGTCAGTTGGGTTAATCGCTTTTTTAAGCGCTTCTTTAGTGGCTGAGGAAGTTGCGAATTCAGCTGACCTTTCGTTGGAGGGGTAAGCTATTAAACACGGTAGCGGTGGTCTCGACTCCATCGCTGGAGCGACCTTCGGCAGACGAAGTTTCAGAGAATCTGAATAAGACAATTTATTGGAATCGGTTTTTACAATGACATTATTATTTAATTTAATTTTGTCCAATTCGCGCTCAACATTCGCTAGCTTCGTTTCATTAGAAGAAGACCGTATGGCTAACAAAGAAACAATGGACGTAATCCGCTGTGTCATGTCCATAATCGCGGATTTATTGGCTACATTAATACGAGAACCCTGATCATTCATTCACAAGTTCGTTTATTTTTGACAAGTATGCAGACGCCTGATTAACTAAATCGTAGTAATCTTCGTTCGAGTTACTGATATTCACTGTTACCGGCGGAGATTTTTCGACAGAATCGGTTAAATGTTGTCTCTTAGGTCTTTCTTCGGGTGTTAAGTATGACGGAGACATTTCAGTAAACAAACGTTTAGAATAAGCGGAGGTCGGTGACCTGTGTGGTTTATTTGTTCGACGCGATGTTTCTCCTGGTATCGGATCAGGTGGTTCATCACTGGACAACATGTTAAATTCAAACAATAAATAGATTTAAAAACGAACGTAAAAAGAAAAAATAACGAAGATAAAATTTTGTCGCGGTACCCCCACACCCAAAAAATAAAAAGTACTCACCGAGCGCTGAGCATGAACTAATTTAAAACTATATTTACCAATAAAAGGCGCGTAAAACACTTAAAAAACGAACAATACCACCACTAAGCACAAAAGCACACAGCTAGGATCAATTCACGAGCCGGTAATTGACGATGAAACACGTAAAAATTAATTATTATCGGCAGCGGAACAAATCACTTCTACACTGTGCGGTTGCACGAAAGGAATAGGTTGTTGATTCGTGTTGTTATCAAAAACTGAAAACTTTGTTACCTTGAGACTGTTATTCCGTAGTTATACCTGTTTACCGGCCGGCGTCGGAGTAAAACTATGAATTTTTAATGGCATTACCAACAACGGTATGCTAAGTTCCTCATATTTATTCAAATTGCTTTGTTTTTTGTATTTGTAATTAAGCTTTGTACTACGTAAATCTTTGTTGTTGGTGTTAATGGTTCACACAGGGATTTGTGAACGTAAAGCGAAAACTCTTTGTTCACGGAAATCTTAATTAAACGGATTTTCTGCACGAATTTTATTTTGTATTTTTTTTTAAATTTTTTTTTTCATGGCAATATCATCAGATGAGTCCTTCCAAACAGGGTGGGACTTGAGATGGTCCTTCAATAGCCCTTTACTTTCCAGCGTCACCGTTACCTGATCATACATCATAAAATACGTATAATTACTTAAAATACATACATATAATTATATAAAATAAAATAATTAATACGCTACCCTTTTAACACATACTTAATAATAATAATTGTTTATTTTTTATATTAAAAAGGACATATTTATTTACAATAAAATTATCTTAAAATCTAAAACAGATCACAGTTTGCACATTTGCCTGAACTGGGTTGAACCTGTGTCTGAGGCTAGTCAGTACATAAAAAATCTTATTAGAGTTAGAGTTATAAATAAATAAACAGCGTAAAATCCTAAAAATTTAAACTAACAAAGCGTAAAAGTAAAGTAGAACAAAGTGTTTAAAGATTATTTGCTGACCTAAAGTAAATATTAATGAAGGCGAGGTGGTTTAGTTTTTTAATCTTTAAACTTCGATATCTCCTAAACCAGTCAGTTTGGACCCCATGTTGTCGCGGTTAAAATTGTTGCATATAAGGTCTAGTGTCACCCATTTCAAGGAATGCACCCCATTACAAATCACCCTGTATTTATTGTAGGGACCGGTATCCTTAGCACGAATTTTCACTCTTTTACTTTCCAGTATTTACAGCGTTTCTTGTATGAAAAAATGGAACAGCGCCACTGGTGTGCGAAGAAGGAACTAATTTTCTCCTCAAAAATTGTCAATTCGAAATTGTCAAAGTTCCAATTTACTTTACGTCTCAAATTCTGAAAACTCGTGCTAAGGGCACTGTATACACCTAGATAAGTAAGTACCGTTGTCAATTCTTATAAAGGCGGATAAGCACCGCTTACATCGCATAGTACGATTCTCATTAACTTAATTATGAACACAACTTATAATATTTTACTTTGAAATTCTGTAATAATGTAACTACCTATGAGAAATAGCCGTCAGTTTAATTATCTTTGTACGTTTAAACAACACTGTTAGCTATCGTTTTAAAGTTTTAAACTATTGGCAAGTAGGCAATGGTTTAGAACTCTACAACCAATTCACTTTGTAATCATACTCAAAGAATGCTTTTCAGCATGTCGCGGGCGCGGGTTTTATGGTTTTTTTTTTAGCGTGGTAAAATCATCAAATGAGTCCTCCAACCCCGGGCAGGGCGGGAGGGACTGTCAGACTTCTACTGACTAAAATCCACGGTGTCCTTCATAGCCTGTTATGTTCCGGGGTCACGGTAAGGGAATAATCCCGCGACCCCGGCAGGCTTTGGCCCTCTGAGAGGGGGGCCCCGTCATTATGCTGACGCTCTTTGAGGCGCGCGTGGGACACAACGCGCCGTCGACCCGGGCATGGTCCTTGGTCGGGCAGCGAGTTGCCCTTTACTCGCTGCCCGCATGCCCGCGCCTACGGTGGCCGGAGATCGTCTCGCGACGTCCGTCGCCGAGGGCGTCCTACACCACGGTTGGGGCGGAGGGAGGACTCTGTCCTTTCTCGCTCGCGGCGCGCCTCCTCCTTCGCGAGCATTACTGCTTCGCAGAAGGAGGCGACCGCTTCCCACTCCGCGGCGGGTTTTATGGATACGGGACAATTTATATTTAAATGACCTAAAAGTAGATGTTCCGTGTCTTGGTGTTAGTGTATGTAATTTTCTATGTTTTAAAGGGCTTCACACAGCAGCTATAATGTTAAGATGTACATTATAGCTCGATACATCTCATTACATCTTTCCATAGAAATCGTCAGGAGACCACACACTGAAGCTATAATGTATATTTTGACATCTTCGAATCTCTATGGAAAGATGTAATGAGATGTATCGTGCTATAATGTACATCTTTACATTATGCTGCTGTCTGTGAAGCTCTTCAGAGTACCTACCCGCGATACAGGGAAAATTCCTAGTCTCGGGCAACATTTCTTAAAAAGAAAGCAAGGAGAAAGATTACCAAACAATCGTGATAGCCCAGCTTCTCATTCGAGGCACTTCTAGCTTAACTCAAACTTAAAATGTACACTCAAAAATAAAGCAAAGGTAGAAAAGTTTTTTTTGTAAACTAAAACCACAGGAAAGGTCACCTAAATCCCAGCTTAGGGCGGCTCAAGTTTCACTTTCTGAAATTAGCAGTTTGTAGGCAAACCGCTTATTTGTGTAATGGCAAACTTACCGAACTCAGCGGCCGGCGTTCACAGTTTGTGTTGTCACCCTTTTTAGACGAAATGCTGAATTATAAATATATCGCTTAGTTGAAATTTGTTGCGGCGCGTGGCTTAACAACTTTTGGGCAGAACCTACAGAGTTATTAAATTTATGAATTCGTGGGATACAGAATCAGGCTGTGATTGTTAAGTGGTGTCTGTCGAAACCATAGGCTGCATAATTTATGTCCAAAGGGTGTTACAAGGGCTGCATATGTGCTACATTCACCTTAATTAAACAGCTTCAAAGATAACTGTGTACCATTAGTCAACCACTATAGTCAACCCTAATACTACTTGCCAACCCCAAAAAATGGGAAAGGTGCAGTTGATGACGATAAAATAAGTAGGTAGGGGAGTTAAACTCAAGACGGGTACCCCGCTAAAAAACGGGTATACATGTTAAATTAAACGTCGTTTTTGCTAAACATAGGGAGTGCATACCCGTTTTAAGCGGGCTACCCTTGAAGGCCTTACTTCCCCTACATTTAATCTATATATATAAAAGAACAGGGTTTTTTCCTTTGACTCGACTACAGCCGAAACCGCTAAACGCAGAAACTTGAATTTTGGACGGCAGTTGCAGTCTAACATATACGAGTAGATTGGCAATAAGACGGGATTTTGCGAAAATCCTCCTCTAGGGGGTGAAAAGGGGTGAAAAAGTTTGTATGAAAAATCTTATTCCTTGGGTTTATAAACTTGAAACTTACCACGAATAAGCACATCAGTAAATAAATAAGATTAGCACCACTATTTTTTTTAAACTACCCTCCATTGGTAATCTAGACGATGTTAAAGTTTGTATGGGAAAATCATAACGCGTGAGCTGATGAATTTGAAAATCAGTATTTATATACTAGATAAGAATTAATCAAACACGTGTTTTTGGATTTTTCGAAAATCGCCCCTCAAGTTGGTGAAAAGGGGTATTCAAGTTTTAAGGGGAGGATATTAAACCACTAAATGTAGAAACCTGAATTTTGGATGGTAGTTGCGGTTTATAATGTAGGTGAGCATAAAGAAAGGATTTTGCGAAAATCTACCTCTAAGGGGGTGAAAAGGGGTGAAAACCTATGAATGTAAAATCTTATTCCTTCGGATTATAAACTTGAAACTCGGTACGAATATGAGTATAAGTAAATAAAAAAGATAGTCATTATTCGTTTTTTATAACTACCCTCCATTTTTGGGCTTTCCGAAATTCACCCCCTAAATTTTGAAAAGGGTTGATTAAGTTTTAAGGGAAGGATTTACTGTTTGGCTTCGATAAATTCTAAACTGGGCATAAATTTATCTCCCAATCGAATAAAGGATACGTATTTATTATCAACAACCCCTAGCGTATTTTTAGGGTTCCGTAGTCAACAAGGAACCCTTATAGTTTCGCCATGTCCGTCCGTCCGTCCGTCCGTCCGTCCGTCCGTCCGTCCGTCCGTCCGTCTGTCCGCAGTTTAGCTCAGAGACGCACAGTGCTAGAGAGCTGTAATTTGGTGTAAATGTGCGGATTTGTTGTGCCAAAAAAGTGGTAAAATAAAATCTCGTAAAATATTTTTTTTTAGGGTACCTCCTGTACTTACACGTAAAGTGAGGATTTTTTTTTTCTCGCGTACCCCTTAGTGTGGGGTATCATTAAATAGGCCTTTAAAAAATAATGATAGTTTCCATTTACAGTTTTTTGATAAAAAAATTCGTTTGTGAAATATTAAGCTTTAAAGTGCTAAATTTTGCTCGATTCGAGTGTCCCCCCCCTCTATCAGCTAAACGGTTATGTTTGGGGGTGTGAAAAAATTCACAATAGTAGTATATATAACGAAGTTTAAAAGAAAATTATCATGACTAAGTAGGCTTTACAACTTTACGAGTAATAGTCGACCAACTTATAAAATGTACTTGGAAAATAGGTTTTCTTAAACAAAATGTATCGGAGAATATGTACTTCAACTGCAAATGTAAGTTTGTCAACTTTATTTTTACAGCTTTAATATGTATGTTTTTACGGTATGTTTTTTGGGTATAGGTAGGTTTTTATCTTCAACTATTTTTAACTAACTTCTTTCTAAATTCGTCGTAATCTTTTTTTCTTATGTATTTTCCCTGATTTCTCAAAGACTCCTGGACCGATTGTGAAAATTTTTCTTTTTAAAATTAAATTCAGCGAATCAGTTTAGTTAGTTCGCATATTTTGATGGGCAACTACGGAACCCTACACTGTGCGTGGCCCGACACGCACTTGGCCGGTTTGTTGTTTGTATTGAATAGGCCCTGAAACTAGTAGAGATTTTCCAAAAGTATCTTATAAGGAGGGTGAGCGGGAAGTAAATTCACTGAGTTCGAATTTAAAAACACGCGCAGACGAAGTCGCGGGCAAAGTGCTAGTCGTTTAATATTTTAATAAACATTTATTTATACGTAGGTATTTTGATAAGAACGTTGAGAGCTTTAACGAAAGCAATCTCATTAACGTAATGCATTTCGCATCGACATAAATTGTAGAGTTCAATCAATCGGAAATGTTTTATTTACCTACCATGCCTTAATATTATATCTAATTTTATTATTTTACCTTTTCGTGGTGAAATCAATAATCGAGTCCGCCCACCCCAGGGTGGGATGGGAGGGACTATCAGACTCTTTCTGACTAAAATCCACGGTGTTCCTTCAATAGCGGCACCTGCGTTGACCCCGGCAGAGTAGCTTACACTGGGCAAAAGTATAATAAGTCTGGCTGGATTCAAACCCACGACTTACACCTCTTTACTCGGGACCGATACCACTTGGACCACCACTGCTCTCCAATGATCCAATAATTGAATACCAATTTTTTTTGCAGAAACATAATTTCTATAATGACATTCAACGAATTTAATTTGCCTGAAATCCATAAAACCACTTGTCATCAGAATTACTTCGGGAGATAAATCGAAAAATCCTTTTTACGACTTCCAATAACGAAAAGGAGAAATTCGGTGCTGTAGGAACGCGCAAGACATAAATCATGTTGGGGTTCGATATTTTATAGGTTTTAATTTTGGCATTTTATGTTGTGATAACATCTGCGGACGTAACGGGCGTGCCAGCGGCGACCCGCGGGCTCTTTACGAGGTCCGGTTTATGACCCCGCGGCTTGTGATCCCCTCGTTACAAACTAAACCGAGCTATTTTTCCACTGATCCACGACATTATTAGCTATCTAATTGAATGTGTTAATATGAACCGCTCTGTTGTTGGTTATTGATTAATCGGATTACACTAAAGGCTTTGACATACTGGGCGCTCGGCGTGGCACCGACGCGCGACGGTTGCGTGACCTGTCTACGCCGACACCGTGTTTCTTTATGATAGCATCGTCATCACACAAAACACGGCTCGCTAATGTCGACGTCGCGCCGAGTATCGTGTGACAAGTCACGCCAGTCTTGGCGTGATGACAAACGACGGTGCGGCGGGCGGGGCGGGGCGGCGGCAGAAGCGCGGTGATGATTGCTAGGCGTTTCTAAGGCCCGACGCTGCGTTAAACGGGTCCCCGCGACGGGCAACCGTCGCGGGTCCACGTCCGTGGTCCCGCGCGTGGCCCCGTCCGGGTTGCCGCGCGGAGAAACGCGCGTGGACCCGCGCGGGGCCCCGCACGTGGCAACGCGCGTGGACACGCGACCGATTTACGCAGTGTCGCTAGTTCATTTGAACGGTGTGCTGGTATAGTCTTTGTTGACTGATTTGACATCAAATTAATAATGTTGTATGAAAAGGAAAAAGTTTCTGATTACGTAACAAACCTATGTGTTTAAGGATAAGAAATCACATAAAAAAAAAATCGGCAGAGCAATTTTTCACTAGATTCTCACTAGAAGAAAAAGCGCGATATGTAAAAAGTTGATTTGGAGTGACACTGAAGTCGAGTTGGATGTTTATAATTTCCTATTCTAACTTTTTTTCTTCCTATTATTTCATTTAAACCTACAAAACCTTTAACTACAAAAAAATTTGAGACTGAGGGATTTTTCGCAGAGAGTTAAATAAATAAGCAATTTTCATGTTTTGGTAAAAAAACCGAACTTCTCGGCTAAAAAAAAATTGCATTATTGTGCATGTATAATCTGTATCACCTACTCTCACCATATTCCAAACAGCACCGGAGGAATTTTTCGAAAGTCTTTATAAAAAAAATTTGCTCTCTGTTTGCTCCAGTTACATGCACCGTGCATGCTCCGCACGTGGCTCCGCGCGGGTCCCCGCACGGGTCCCCGCGACGGAGCACTTTTGTATAGAAACGCGCGTGCATCCGCGTAACGCAGCGTCGGGCCTAAGACAACTACAGGACACTTTGCTGACGGGATTCGAGGTTAGCGTGTATCCTACAGTGTTATATACGCGCTTTCGACCCGCCAGACTCGCGTCGCGCCAGCGGCACGCTACCGTCGAGCTCGCTGTGTGTCAAAGTCTTTACACTTGATTTACTTAAGTTCGTGTCATATTTAATATACAATACAATTTAAGCTTGTGATACTGACTACACAGTCCTGAAAATACGACGAGTTCATTGAGAAAAATCCGTATTGCATACCTAATGAAATGAGACTGAACAATCTCAGTGGAAGGCAACATTATTTGCGTTGCGACTGGACAAAATATTTCATCAAAATGCAAAACAGCACAATTTCCCCGCAGCGGCCCGCGCGCTGGAGAAAGAACTGAATTAACTGGACGTTGGAAAACAGATAACTTAATTTGCATAACTCGTTCACACGGGGCATCGTCAGATAACCTAATTTTAGCTGACGGGTTAAAACGGGCGGAAAAAGTCCAGCAAAATGTTGGTCTTTTCATGTCAATTATAAGTATTAGAGCAAGCGATTGGCTACTATTAGGAGTTCCTTTTTTCGGAACTTGTTTAGTAAATTGCTGTTTTGTTCCCCATTTTATTAGGTTAACTGTTATTGTGTACTGTACTGTGCATATAAATGGGGAAAACTTTACATATGCAGTAGTTTTCATTTTGTTCTTGCTTCGTTTAAGTATTTTATTCGAATCCTTTGTTTCGCAGTCAGTCGACCTTTTGTGAAATTTAGAATACTTATTCTTGAAAAAGACGGACTATTTGGCAAAGCAACTTATTTTTTTTTCATAATATTCACATTTCGTTGCCAATAAACGTACTTTATACATATTTAATATCATAGTATTGAAGCATCTACAATTTTAAACTAAATAGAGTTTATTTCAGTGCCGTAAAACGAGGCTCATTATTGTTTATTTCATTCAAAACTTGTCTGATGAATACCACATTTTGATGAAACTTATAATTAACATAAACTAGCTTTTGCTCGTGACTTTGCTTGCGTTAGTATAGATTTTGAAAATGAATTATTTCTGCGTAGCTTAGCTTTTATTATTATTTGAAGTAAACCGAATAACAGAATAAATAAAAAAATAGTATAAAATTCACCCCCAATTTTTCTTCCTGCTTCTTGTTTTATGCGAAAAGAGTTGACATTTGTAACTGACTCAAGGATTCCACTATAATTATCTCTGTATTAAAAATTCATTAGGTATCGCTTCTGAGAAAAATGAACAATCCCATTTTCACATGTTTTATTGTATAATAGTCAGTTTTAGGATTATACACTTATAGAAACTTAATAATAAGTTAGTTAATAATATTTCGGTGCTTCGAAAGCATATTGAAAATCGTTTTTTGATACACATGAGCATTTATTATAGGTAGTTCTCGGCTCCAAAATATTTCGAATGCAAAAACAAACACTAAGTCGAGTACACGCGCGCCTAGAAAAAAAAAATTGGTAATTTACCATTTTGAGAACATGTCCTTTTGCACCTCGGTTTCCATTTTCAGAATTAGGTTTTTTTGCACCTAAACCACGGGACCAAGCTAACAAGGGATCCATAATAGTTATCTACTTAGTAACTACAGTAATTGTTGTGTAGTCCTGTGTCCAAGTAAATAACGTTAATAAAAGTATTCAGAATTTCGTGAAAACAGCGTTTGTTGGCTCCTACTAACTTATTCTATTCATAGAAAAAAAATCTAATCTATCTCCTATCAACAGTATTCAGTCTTTGATCGAAACACATAGGATAGCTTGGCAGTTATACGTTTCTTATTTTTCATTCAAACACGCCGAGCGAGCAGTTACCATTTAAAGGTCTGACGTTTGCCCCCGGAGAACTCTTTCATCGTGCCGTGTGTTTGTGAGGCCATGCAGCTACTAAACAATCAAACTTATATGTACGAAATAAACTTTTTTGTTGTCAAAAAAAGTACCTGGCTGTTTTAACTTTAAAAGTACCAAATAATAAAAAATAGACCGTTTTATAACGAATGTTCCATAGCAGTTCTAATTTCAAAAATGGAGCTTCGCATTGTGTTGTTTGGTTTTTATTGAAAATTGATTGCGTCTTCGCCCGTTAGTTTTTGAATAATTAATTTATAATGACACATTGCAACACTTAAATAAAAGTAAATTACGTGGTAGTTACATGGCTATGTCGTAAAATGTCTACAAGAACCATCTCAATAAGAAATTTTAGATTATGAAATTATTGCGTTTCACGTCTTCCTTAGTAACTGCTTATAGGTAAAGGCCATTTTTTTGGTAAAATCATCATAAGAGTCCTACTCGCTCAGGGTTGAGGGACTGTCAAATTCTTACTGACTAAAGATCTATCCTGTTCTTTCAATTGCCCTTCACGTTCCAGGATCACAGTAACTGCTTTACATGTCCCGCGATCAGTACAGGAATTTGCACAAAATCGTCATCTTTTCATTTCAAATCATCTTTGAAGTAAAAATTAAACTTTTAAAGTGTAATTATCCATCACCAGTTCCCCTCATTCGTAGCTCATGAACTCAGAGTAAACACGTGTTGGTCTGTGTGAGTGTGCGACACCTGAAGATATCCGGCTCACTTGTTTGTGGCTCATTCATGCGCTACACTTCACAGATAGCATACAGATAGCGTCGTTGGCGCTCAGATTGAATTGCTCTTTGAAAACTTTTTTGTTACTTTCTCTACTTTCTTCAAGTTTGTCTTGAAATGATTCATTTTAGTGACCGACCGAAATTTCGGTTTCGGTTTCGGTTTCGGCCGGTTTCGGCCAAAATATCTAGTTTCGGCCTTAGTTTCGGTTTCGGCCAAAATATAGCCGAAACTTTCGGCCCCGCCGAAACTCAAGTGTTCCTGCATTTTCGTGTGTCGTTCGGTAAAATTCGTGGCTAACACGTACTTGCTCGCCGGCGGCGCGGCGGCGGGGCCCCGGCTCTGTTTGCCACCGTCCGTTTATTCGTGAGACGAGGTTATGTTTTTGAGTTTACTGCCAAGAGTAGGTACCTAAGTCTTGTATATTCATGTCATAAAAAAATAATTTGTTACGTAGCTGTAGGTTAATGATTAAAAACTTATCAATCGTCAAGGTGATTAGAATTAGGATTAGGCGGTATTCGAAACATAATTAAGTTAACGGTTTCTTTTTTGAAATAATGCAATTTTTTTAGTCTAATGTCTCAGTTATTTCGTATTACTAAATTAATATAGTGCGATTGTTGAGACTTCAAATCTAGTGAAACATTGATTTTTTTATAATTTCGAATAGGTTATGGACTCAGTAGAAGTTAAATAACATAGAAAAATAGCAATTCTTAAGATCGTCTATCTATCTATCCATAAGTTTGCCGTATTTCATTATTACCCAGAATTTGATCCTTACTATTAACACTATCAAATGGTATACCAATACAGGTTGTGATTTTTTTTTCAAAATTAGCGGGTTCGACTTTTGGCCACGATTATTGATTTTTCTAAAATCCAATGATACAGTTATTACATAGTTTTCGGCAAAATCGGTCTCGAGACTCTATTCAACGTTTTTCGATATTCCTCATATTTAAAAATATAGCCATCCACGCCCAGTTGAAAAGTTCGCTCTGTGTATTTGACACTTTTTCTTGTGCCAATAAATGTAAAAAAAAAAACAAAAAAAAAAACATAAAAAAATTGAAATGTTAAAAGTTTTAAAAAGTTTCGGTTTCGGTTTCGGTTTCGGCCGAAACTGAGAGCTAGGCCGAAGGTTCGGTTTCGGTTTCGGTTTCGGCTGAAAAATCAGTTTCGGTCGGACACTAATTCATTTTAATAAAGTGATGCTGTTATGTGTGTCAGCAAATTTTGACTCGAATATGACATTATTATGTATCATTATATTGTTAACAGCAGTGCAGTGCAGAGCAGTGGTGGCCCAGTGGTATCGGCCCCGACTTACGAGTTGTAGGTCGTGGGTTCGAATCCCGGCAGGCGCATTACTTTGTGTAATTTATTTCATCACCTATGCTCTCAAAACGGTGAAGGAAAACATCGTGAGGAAACCGGCATGTCCTAGAACAAAAATTCGAAGACATGTGACATCCACCAATCCGCACTGGGCCCGCGTGGTGGATTATGGCCCACCCCCTCTCACAGAGAGGAGGCCTGTGTCCCAGCAGTGGGAACATTAATAGGCTGATGATGATATTGTTAACTAGAGCTCTCTCGATCAGCTAAGTCTCAGAATCCCTTGCTGCGTTCAGGATTCAAAATAGCAGTTTTATTCGCTAGGACGGTATATATACCTAGCAGACATCGTACACTGTGGAGCCAGAATGAATTTTCATTTCATTTTGCAAGCTTTTTTGTATTAGGCGGAGACCTCTCGCGCCCAGCATTGGTCGCAGCCATGCTGCGGGGCGCGACGGAGTGGGAAGCGGTCGCCTCCTTCTGCGAAGCAGTAATGCTCGCGAAGGAGGAGGCGGGCCGCGTGCGAGAGAGGACAGTGTCCTCCCTCCGCCCCACCCACGGCGACAGACGTCGCTAGACGATCTCCGGCCACCGTAGGCGCGGGCATGCGGGCAGCGAGTTAAGGGCAACTCGCTGCCCGACCATGGACCATGCCCGGGTCGACGGCGCGTTGTGTCCCACGCGCGCCTCAAAGAGCGTCTGCATAATGACGGGGCTGGGCTCTCAGAGGGCCAAAGCCTGCCGGGGTCGCGGGATTATTTTCTTACCGTGACCCCGGAACATAAGGGGCTATTGAAGGACACCGTGGATTTTAGTCAGTAGAAGTCTGACAGTCCCTCCCACCCTGCCCGAGGTGGGAGGACTCATTTGACGATTTTACCACGCTAAAAAAAAAACTTTTTTCTATCTTTCACATTACTTATATCTGATTTTAATTTTATGTCCCTTCTTACTGAAATCTTTACTTATATCAATGGTGTTGCGTTATTTACCATAATATAGTGTCATGATACTGGAACAAGAGTGTACGTGGTTTCCTATAGCAATAATTGACAAAACTCATAAACTTTTTACAAAATTCAATATATACCTAAAACTACAATTTCCACCTGGTGAACGAAATAAGACTTATTTCATATGGAGCGAATGTCTATCTGGATTATCATAATCTAGTTGTTGCGTATAATGCGACAAAGACATGCTTTTTTATTTATAAAAAATATTTATAAAAATAGCGTGTCTTTAGAATCTAAAGATTTAAAATTTAAGCCTAAGGGTGACTTTTACCAACGGTTAAACATGTTTAAAATTTTATTTAAGCACAAAATTATATTGAATTTTGTGCTTAATAAAATTTTAAACATGAAAAACATGATAACCTATAAAAAAATTTAAACAAGTTTAACTTTTGGTAAAAGTCACCCTAAATCTAAGATTTATAATTATGATCTTTGTGATTTAATATAAAGTTTCATTATTTATCCTTAAAACTTATAACCCTCTTACCTTCTCAACAAAATTTTAAAGTCAATAAGCAATATTACATTGTTAGCATGTGCTCATTATTCATGAATCCTCTTTGAATAACATTAACCTGCCTGCACGATGCAACGCTAACCCTTGTTGGCGTGAAATTATAATGAGAAACGAGAATTCCTACTGATATTATAATAAATAAGAAAACATGTATGTTCGTGTAGTTATAACCTTTCTTTTATCTGGTAAAAATCATCAAACGAGTCCTTCAGCTCAACCCTTATTTTAATTCCTCAGTTAGAGGTTATCTGGCTATTGAAAAATCTGTCAATCATCCTTAGACAGTTATAAAACCTTGATTGGACTTTTTTAGTCCGGGAGTATACGCTCCCATGAGATAATTAGTTAACTTCAGGCAGGCCAAGCCACAAATTTAGCTAGTCATTTTATGTTTACAACTTAAAACAAGAATCAATTCAGCTTCCCATAAACGAGTTTCTTATTGCACCTCTTGAAACCCGAACAATACTAATTTGGGTAGGCGCAGCACCTCCCCACTCAACATCCATTGTGGGCTTTTAAACTTTCGCATCCACTCACAAAAGCAAGGAACGAATCATCTAATTAGACATTACGTCTGTAACATTTCTGAAAATCCTTTGTATTGCAGAATTTTATGCGTTCTTTGTTCCAACAGCATTTTTAAAGGCGTTAGCTGTGATGGAGTTTGAACTCTAAAAGTTTTGTCGTAAGGTTGTTTTTGTTGATTAGTGGTGGTGGATATTGAGGTGGTGACAATCGCGGAGCGCAGTAGGAGCTGTTCGCTAACGAGCCCCCCGCCTCCTCATTTTCATTTTATCGTCGCCGCCCTCCACGGCGACTATTTACAGTTCTTTTGCACCACTGTCATAAGGTAAGTATCTCATTTTGTAATATCCTAATGAGAAATTTTGAATGTCTTTATTTGTATAGCATAATGAAAGTGACTGTAGAATTTTAGATACGTTGTCGGGAGAGTTTGTTTAAGTGGAGGTGTGTTGGGTATTCGTGAATGTACAATGAGTATTTAGGTCACTAGTTCTGATATACTTAGACACTCCCCAACTTCACCCTAGACACGTTGACGCGGACAGCTATAGTAGAGAATAAGAATTGGCAGAAACGCCCACTATTAAAGAGTTTTCGATTACTGGTCTAGATGACGCGACAGCGACTACTGAGCATGAGGTCCCGGGTTCGATGCCCACGTCAGGCAGTGTTAATTAATTTTCGCATCAGGAATTACTAAGTAGCCGCGAAAGCCTGAATTTGTGTACTTACGATTGATAGTAATAGGTTCGCCCCTATTACATAGTGCTTAAATAAGTATATCTGGGGAAATGTGGGTGTACTTATTGGGTACACCTCTATACCATGCCCTTTGGGTTTACAGTCGTGATGTTTGCTGATGAAAGAACTGTAATTTTTCAGTAGCTGTTGGTCACATTACAGCATATCGCACAGTGTGTCGCGGGTTTGATAAACAAAACAAAATATGTGTATGCCCTACAAGTAGTTGTTTCGAGTTTGAGTGTGAGTGTAAGTATGTGAGTTTCATCATCATCATCATCATCAGCCGGAAGACGTCCACTGCTGAACATAAGCATCCCCCTTAGACCATCACGCCGAACGACAATTCGCCACTTGCATCCATCGGCTGCCCGCGACTTTCACGAGTCGTCGGTCCACCTAGTCAGCGTAGAGAGGCCTGCCTACGCTGCCGACTTGACTAGTCGTTTGAGTCCTGTCTAATGTGAGTTTATAAATGTTTGTAAAATGCACCTACAATACAGGAAGAAATTTCTAGTAAACAAAATATTTTATGTTTTATTGTTTCTATCACAAAAAAAAATTTTTGTTTTTCCGAAGCCACTTATTTTTACTTCAACTTCAGCTGCACTTTTCCATGACACAGGAAAACAATTAGCTTGTCATCTTCCCCGCTCAGAAAGTAGGTTATAAGTTCATCGAATGAGCACTCTGCTGGCATTTCATTTAATTGGAACAGAATTCTTGAAAAAGAAAAATAGCCGTGAATAAAATGAGGCGGGAAAAAATGGAGTTGTTTTCGTAAATGGTACTCGTAACATTAAATCTCAGTAGCATTGTGATATTGATTTAGTAATAGCATAGCATAACCAATATCGTAGCAGCAGTGGTAGCCCATGCGGGTGGCGAGTAAAGGGCGACTCGCTGTCCGACCATGGACCAAGCATGGGTCGACGGTAGCGATGATCACTCGTTTTCTACACAAAAAAAAAACTAGTATAATGTGTAACTTGATCGACATGCACTCGAATTAAAAATAGAACATAATAATTATTATTATAACAAAATAGTAAATTACTTTTATATGATCGATAGGACCTACATATTTTTGTTAATTCATTTCTGTTGACAGTACCTATTAAATTAGTAGTATGCATATATATTTTTTTTTTTTTTTTTTTAGCGTGGTAAAATCATCGAATGAGTCCTCCAACCCCGGGCAGGGCGGGAGGGACTGTCAGACTTCTACTGACTAAAATCCACGGTGTCCTTCATAGCCTGTTACGTTCCGGGGTTACGGTAAGGGAATAATCCCGCGACCCCGGCAGGCTTTGGCCCTCTGAGAGGGGGGCCCCGTCATTATGCTGACGCTCTTTGAGGCGCGCGTGGGACACAACGCGCCGTCGACCCGGGCATGGTCCTTGGTCGGGCAGCGAGTTGCCCTTTACTCGCTGCCCGCATGCCCGCGCCTACGGTGGCCGGAGATCGTCGCGCGACGTCCGTCGCCGTGGGCGTCCTACACCGCGGTTGGGGCGGAGGGAGGACTCTGTCCTCTCTCGCTCGCGGCGCGCCTCCTCCTTCGCGAGCATTACTGCTTCGCAGAAGGAGGCGACCGCTTCCCACTCCGTCTCGCCCCGCAGCATGGCCGAAACCAATGCCGGGCGCGAGAGGTCTCCGCCTATCGCAGCCGTGAGGACACGTCGGTGCACCGCCCAAGCTGGGCAGTCCTGCACCGTATGCTCCACCGTGTCCTCCGGGCGATCTTCGCAGTGATGACACCCAGACGTTTCCTCCTTCCGCATTAGACACAGGTACCTCCCGAAGCACCCGTGCCCGGTGAGGACCTGCGTCAGGCGGAAGGTAAGGACGCCATGACTTCTCTCCAACCACTCCTCAAAGAGGGGTCTTACCGCCGCAATTGCGGCGTGCCCAAATTAGTAGTATGCATAGAAAATTTTGATAATGTAAATAAAGTGTATACTTAATCGTAATCGACAACAATTTATTATATTTCTGTTCAACATTCACACTCTTATTTATGAATTGTAGCAGTCAACAGGCTAATAGGCTAAAAACAATGGGGTGCAGTTATATAAAAAGAAACGTGAGTAATTAAACTTTTGGATTGCTAAAGTACATAAACCATGCGATTACCCCAATATGTATGCGACTGTCCTTTTGAACGCATACGATTTTGATTTTGGCCCTTTTGAACTAAAACAGCGAGATTATTTTTTTTTAATTAAAGAATCTCTCCACAAGAATCAGATTAAAGTACCTGATTCTTGTCTTTGCACTAGATAAAATTATGAGTATTGTATTCTGTTTGTAGTCAAACACTGTAGCATTCGCACCACGCCGAAATACCGTGATGGCTTCTGCTACACTGGGAAGACCTGGATGAGAGGTCTGACGAGTAACGCGATAGAATTAAGATGTTCACTTTGATCTAGGCAGCCAACAGTAAGGATATATGCAAAGTACGTACCTCAGACTGCAACTGACACTCGTTGAACTTCCACCTTTCGAATGTCCATGAGCTGACGATGGGGGCCAGGGTTTACACAGGTAGATGAGATTGGTGATGATCACACGCGGCGTCGGTTAGATTTAAAATTCTGCCTGGTCGCGCGGTCGCGTGCGTTCCGATCGGCGTCCGTTATGAACTGTCAAATTGCTCTGAGCGTTGACGTATACGCACAATGCATGACAACCAAAAAGTTGGTGTCTCGTTACTGCTGGTGATGCCCAGAGACAAAATGTGAACATCGTATGTGTTTTTGAAAATAATTTTGATGGAAACGAAACATCCCGCCCACCAAAATACCTATGGTATTTTCTGGTTAGAATGTAGGAGATAATATTAGAAACGAGATTGATTAAGTTACGATTTAGATTGCTAGAAGAAACGTTTTGGTTAAGATTATCTTACACTACGGTTTGCTAAATTAAGATCTAATAAACTAAATAATATATGTGTATAATTTGCTGTGATTGAAACTAGTCTTCTGTTGGCAAAGGACATAGTTTCACTAGAGGTCGATTGATGGTTTGGTTGTTTGCGTTTTTTACTAATGCACTCCGAGCTACCCCATCAACTCCAACCTGGAGTTCTACGACTCTCGCGAGATTCCATTGCAATGGGCTACGATTGTCGTCCTTGACTAACACCATCGAACCTATCGACAACGGTTTTGAGTGTTTAGTCTATTTTGCGCGTTGTGTTAGCGAGTTTAAGTATTCAGTTTTCCACCGAGACCAGAAGTTCTGTTGAAACGCTTGTATCATCTGCCACCGATGAAGCCGATTTGGATTGAATTGCGATAGATCCTCATCAGGGACAGCTGTTAGAGGCTCTAAGGTTAAAAAATGACCAGGTGTCAAACATGAAAGGTCGTTGGGGTCAGAGCTGATCGGGTAAAGGGGTCTCGAGTTTAAAATGGATTCAATTTGAACGAACAGTGTCGTCAACTCCTCGAACGTGAGAACTTGGTCTCCCACAACTCGATATAGATGCGACTTTGCTGCTTTGATTTGGATTTCCCAGACACCACCGAAATGTGGAGCACCGGGTGGATTGAATTTAAATTCGATTTTCTGCTCGTTAGAAGCTTGTTGCATTAAAGACGAAAGTTGATTTTTAGCGCCCACAAAGTTAGTACCGCAGTCCGCATGAATAGTGTTACAACGGCCGCGACGACCTACAAAGCGCCGTAGCGCAGCTATAAACCCATCGGTTGAAAGCGTCGACACAACCTCTAAGTGGACTGCTTTGGTTGCGAGACAGATGAACAAGCATAGATATGCCTTGTCCATCTTAGCGCCACGATGGGAACCAAGTTTAATGCGAAATGGTCCGCCGAAATCCACACCTACCACCGAGAATGGTTTAACTTGATTGACTCGATAAGATGGTAGATCGCTCATGAAGGGTTGAAGCGGCTGTGGGTTTGTTCTAAAACACTGAATGCATTTGGAAAGGCAACGGCGAATGGTACGCTTTGCAGCGATGATCCAAAATTGTTGAAGTAGCAAAAAGTGTGTGGTGTTTATACCTGGATGCAAGTGTGTACGATGAGTGAAATTGATGATTAGAAACGTTAAAGGATGATCAGATGGTAAGAAGGCAGGATGCCTGTGTTCGTACTCTAATCCGGATCGAGAAATCCTGCCGCCCACCCTTAACACTCCCTGATCGTCTAGAAACGGGTTCAGTTTTTGGAAAGGTTTTGATAACACCTTTTTCGATTTTAAGTTGGAGATTTCTTCCGAGAAAGACCGACCCTGTACGTGTTTGACTATTTGCATGAGAGCGTGATGGCGTTCCATATTGTTTAAGAATTCCTTACGATTTGATTGATTTGACATACGAGAATTATTAATAAAGCGATATATGTAAGCGAGAACATTAACAAGTTTTGATAACGATGAATAACGATTCAGTAAAGATTCGATAATTGGAGGGTTATTTGTCGCGGTCTCATCGGTCACCAAGACAACCACTTTGCGTTCTTCAGCCTTTATAGTAACGTCGTCCTCGTGAAGTATTCTGCCTGTACTCGAAGGCCATGACTCGTGATTTTGTGAAAGCCACGATGGCCCCGCCCACCATAGCGAATTGTGAAGAAGTTCACTAGGAAATTGTCCACGTGAACAGACATCAGCAGGATTATCACCCGAGGATATGTGATGCCAACATTCAGGAGGTGTAAGGTCTTGGATTTGACTCACCCGGTTAGCAACGAATGTGGTCCAACGAGATGAATGTGAGCGTAACCAGGAGAGGACCACCGTTGAGTCTGACCATAAGTAGACAGCATCGAATTGGATCCGACCTAGGTAAGTTTCGCGAACGAGTGTGTAGAGATTAGAGAGGAGAACTGCCGCGCAGAGTTCCAATCTAGGCAACGATGTGCGTTTTAGCGGTGCGACACGAGCCTTTGAACAGACCAAGAAGACATGGGCTGTACCGTCCTTATCAGTGACGCGTAAATAAATAACAGCACCATACGCTGTCTCGGAACTGTCACAAAACCCGTGAAGCTCGCACGATTTTGCTTCCGAGCATGTTATTTTACGAGGGATTTGAAGTTGGGACAACTGTGGTAATTGATCTATATATTTATTCCATGTATGAATGATCTCATCAGGCGGCGTTTGGTCCCATCCAATACCGAGAATCCAAAGCTTTTGGATATATGATTTGATTTGAATTGTGATGGGGGATAAGAAGCCTAATGGGTCGAAGACTCTAGCCAATTCGCTGAGAATGGAACGTTTGGTACATGGACGCTCGGATGGTTTAATGTCGAAAAAGAATGCATCCAGTGACGGATTCCATTGCAGACCTAGAACTTTTAAAGTTGAGGATTCGGAATTATCGAGAGATACAGAGCCAGTTAGACAATCCTGGCTGGGAAGATCCAACAAAAGCTGCGCCTTGTTACTAACCCATTTTCTAAGATGGAAACCACCAAGTTTGAATAGAGCGATAAGTTGATTTTTTGCTAGTTCAGCGGTTTCCAGCGAGTCACATCCGGTTACTACGTCGTCAATATAGATATCCGACAGGATGATTCGCTTCGCAACGGGGTACGAGTCTCCTTCGTCTTCAGCAAGCTGTTTCAAGGTACGGCATGCACGAAAAGGGGATGAAGAAACACCATACGTAACGGTGTTCAGACGGTATTCTTGGAGATTATCGTGAGCAGAGGCTCTCCAAAAGATACGCTGATAGTCACGATGGTCCTGCCAGATTAAAATTTGACGGTACATCTGTCGGGCGTCAGCCATGAAGACAACGTTATGTTCTCTAAACCGCAAAAGAATATCCATAATATTTGGCTGTAACTTAGGACCGGTAAGTTGAGAGTCGTTTAAGGAACGTGAGTTAGTGTCCTTGGCAGAGGCGTCGAACACAACACGGAGACGGGTAGTGGCGGAATCGGGACGAAGGACACAGTGATGCGGTATGTAGTATTTTCCCATGCTGAGCTCCTCCACTGGTACCAATGTCATGTGTCCGGTTTCTATGTAATCTGACATGAAGTCCACGTATTGGCTTTTTAGATCGGCGTCACGAGACAACCGGCGTTCGATAGCGTGGAACCGTCGCAATGCAACCTCACGAGAGCCCACGAATATGGGTTCCGAATCATCTTTAAAGGGCAAACGCACAACATATCGGCCAAAGGAATCACGAGAATGATGGGATACAAATTTTTGTTCACAGAGCGTTTCATCTGGAGTCAAGACTGACGCCTTCGGTATAGAATCCAGTTCCCAAAAATGTTGAACCAGAGAATTCAACTCGTTATCTATGTTTAAGGATGTCTGCATTAGGGTGCTGGAAGCTAAACGAGTTTTGCCTAACAAGAGCCACCCAAAAACGGAGTTAAAAGCGGTGGGTTGGTTAACATTTCTTTTGATTTGTTGGTTGAGAAGTGAATCGGTGAAGACGTCGGCGGCGAGCAATAGATCGATAGCTCCTGGAATATCGAATCCGGGGTCTGCTAGTGGCAAGGATTGAATATGTGACCATCCAGAAGTGTTTAATTTTGCGATGGGTTGATCGCCACATATTTTCGAAATGACATGCATGTCCAAATCAAAGAATATGGTATCCTTAGTACCCACTGCACACTTCACATCACCAAGAATAGACGCTGGTGCCTCGCCGAGTCCACACACGGTTGTGTTAACTGAGGTCGGATGTAAGTTTAAACGTGAGATAGCCGACTGAGTAATAAAGTTACTTTGACTTCCGGTGTCAAATAAGGCACGGAATGGTTGCATTGTACCAAGAGCATCCCTGACGTGCACTATTGCAGTCGCCAGCAAAACAGTTGTATGCATAGGTGACCTTGACACCAACGACGATGCGGTTGGGTGGGATTCAATAGGTTTATCGCGATGGAGTAAGGTGTGATGTTTCCGTTTGCATGTGCGACATGAAAATATAGATCTACAATCCTTCAACTGATGGGATGGCTTCAAGCAGTTGAAGCACCAGTTCTTCTCAGTAGCAATCTGCATTCGTTCATCGTATGATTTTTTAATAAATTCTGAACATGCCGTAATGGAATGAGCATCACTACAGAAAGAACATTTACTGGTATACGGAACCGAATTACTTTCGTTTTGCTTTTGACCGGTAGCAGCTACCAGTGTGTGCGCCGGGGTGGACCGTTTTGGTTGCGAATGTGAAGTCGAACTTCTCTGCGTAAGTTCGTTTGACTTGGTTGTGTTAACGAAATGTGTATCGCGTAATGACGCCTCGCACTTAGAATGAAGGAAAGCCTTTAATTGTACGTAAGTAGGCAGTTCGACATCCGAATGCTTTTCCTCAAATTCACGTCTTAATTTCGAGTCAAGTTTGGATAAAATATGATATACTAGAATGAAATCCCATTGACTAACCGGCAGATTAACTGTTTTTAAAATACTTAAATTCTCTTCAAACAAATCAAGGGATTTTCTGAACTCGTGACCGTCGTTGAATTTAAAATTTACATTTAAGATGTCTCGCCAACACGTAAAAGCTAAGTCGCGTTTATTAGTAAAGCGCGCGATGAGTGCTTGGTACGCGTCTTGATAGTGTTCGTGAGTCATCGGGAACGGTTTGATCACTGTCAACGCATCGCCGCTAAGAGATGATAACAGATAGTGAAACTTCTCCGTGTCAGTCAAAGAAGTTGATTTGTGTATCAAAGCGTTGAAAGTATCGAAATATTCCGGCCACTTCTTGACGTCACCGCTAAAAGTCGGAAGTGTTATCTTGGGTAACCGAATGTTTGAAGAAGCATTGCCAATACCGTGAGAATTGTTTGAATCACCTTTAGAAAAGGTGCGATTTATTGACAACACTTTATAATACATTTCGTCGAAACGCTCCTGAATTTCGTTATTTTCATTTTCAGGATCGTCAAGAATCTCCTGAATTGTAAAATGCGCATCCTCAAAATTAGCCGCAATGTTCTTTATTTCCTGATGATATGATAAAAACAAGTCCCGCTGAGAATGGTCACTAACTGCTAACATTCCAATCTCTAAAGCCTTAGTCAAACGCTTATACGCGATGGTTCGTTTTCTACGCAAGGATGGTAAATCCTCAATAGTATAATGGATGTCGATTGATTTTGACTTAGACTTCTTCAAAGTACCTAATCTATTTTTCTTTAGAAGTGACATTATAGGCACTATGTAGGTTTATACGAAAAAATAACAGAATAATTAGTAGATAAGTTCCGATTAGGCGTTTAGTTACTTACGTACCCAAATAGTAGTAAATGGATGAGTATTTTCGGTTTTAAAAAACTAACTAAAACAATATTGTTCAACGTAAACAATACCGGATAGATAATTTTGTTACGTTTAGTTCCGGTACAATACAAAAGCACTGCAAACTATATTTTGTTCCGATATTGTCATTCAAATCGCTCTGTAAATGAATACAATAGAAGAAAGGTAACGATTAACAGGTATAATTAGCTACCGAGTAGATAACTTGAAGTAAACAAGTTTTTATGTCACATAAGAATGTTCTGGATACTGTGCGGTACTCATTCATTCATCTGTTCATTCACTTGGCAACGGAAATATTCACCGTGCCTATGTTGGTTTTACCGTTCGAGTTCGACCGTTATTCGAGCGAGATTTCAACCTACCCTCACGATTTGAGAAAGTGACAAAAAATTATTCAATGGAATATTTTACGATTTCTGTATTGTAAAACACGATTTATGCAACAAGATTACCTACGTTGTGATTGCGATGTATGATGGGTGCAAATAACCTAATATCGAGTTGCGAATTGATTAATTGTGAGCGAAATAAATTGTGCACCGATAGAAATGTGATTGCACAACATAACCCGATCTCACAATCATTCGATGAGTAATGGATACTCAATATTTTAATTATTTTACACTACGATTTTGTAAATCCTGGTTCGATGGTGATAGCTCATGAACGTTAAGTAAACTAATGGATTCGATAGTAGGTAATTCTATGGAAATTGTGGAATAGCTTAGACTGCGTTTTGTGCCTGTAGTTTTTAGTTAAAACAATAGATCGATTGAGATATTCTAAGCTACACTTTTAACCAGAAATACCACAAGTAAAGATGGCGATTTACGATTCAAAAATGGAAGGTCCCGGGTTTCGGCACCATAAAATGTAGCATTCGCACCACGCCGAAATACCGTGATGGCTTCTGCTACACTGGGAAGACCTGGATGAGAGGTCTGACGAGTAACGCGATAGAATTAAGATGTTCACTTTGATCTAGGCAGCCAACAGTAAGGATATATGCAAAGTACGTACCTCAGACTGCAACTGACACTCGTTGAACTTCCACCTTTCGAATGTCCATGAGCTGACGATGGGGGCCAGGGTTTACACAGGTAGATGAGATTGGTGATGATCACACGCGGCGTCGGTTAGATTTAAAATTCTGCCTGGTCGCGCGGTCGCGTGCGTTCCGATCGGCGTCCGTTATGAACTGTCAAATTGCTCTGAGCGTTGACGTATACGCACAATGCATGACAACCAAAAAGTTGGTGTCTCGTTACTGCTGGTGATGCCCAGAGACAAAATGTGAACATCGTATGTGTTTTTGAAAATAATTTTGATGGAAACGAAACAAACACTTATCGATAATAATAAAAAGATATAACAAAACGAAACTATTTATTTACAACACATTATTGAACTGCAGTGCAATAACAGTGTAGGAAGTGAAGAAAGCAACAACTGACGGCAACATGGACATGTTGACGTCAATATTTCCGCAAATGTACACGCGGACAGGACGCGTGCGCACGCAGCGGAGGAGATCTTTTGTCAACTTGTAGTATTCCTCATCTGAAGAAGAGAGAAGGTATATTTTTGTAAATGCAGTTTTACTATTAATATCCTGGTTGCAACTGTCTGTTTATTTTCAACAGAATTCTCTTTTTAACCTCTTGTTTAATTATGTGTGTGTTCGTGCCACCGTACCTCATAAACATGTGAACCGATTAGGCTACAGGATTTTTTTTTTGCATAGGCACTTTGTATATAAGAAAAAAAACCGGCCAAGTGCGTGTCGGGTCACGCACAGTGTAGGGTTCCGTAGTTGCCCATCAAAATATTTATGCGAACTAACTAAACTGATTCGCTGAATTTAATTTTAAAAAGAAGAATTTTCAAAATCGGTCCAGGAGTCTTTGAGAAATCGGGGTAAATACATAAGAAAAAAGATTACGACGAATTTAGAACCTCCTCCTTTTTTTGAATTTAGTTAAAAATAGTTGACGATAAAAACCTACCTAACCCCAAAAAACATACCTATAAAAGCTGTAAAAATAAAGTTGACAAACTTACATTTGCAGTTGTCTCCGATACATTTTGTTTAAGAAAATATGATCTCCAAGTACATTTTATAAGTTGGTCGACTATTACTCGTAAAGTTGTAAAGCCTACTTAGTCCTGATAATTTTCTTTTAAACTTCGTTATATATACTACTATTGTGAATTTTTTCACACCCCCAAACATAACCGTTTAGCTGGTAGAGGGGGGGGGACACTCGAATCGAGCAAAATTTAGCACTTTAAAGCTTAATATTTCACAAACGAATTTTATTATCAAAAAATTGTTAATGGAAACTATCATTATTTTTTAAAGGTCTATTTAATGATACCCCACACTAAGGGGTACGCGAAAAAAAAAATCCTCATTTTACGTGTAAGTACTGGAGGTACCCTAAAAAAAAATATTTTACGAGATTTTATTTTACCACTTTTTCGGCACAACAAATCCGCCAGTTCACCAAATTACAGTTCTCTAGTACTGTGCGTCTCTAGGCTAAACTGCGGACAGACAGACGGACGGACGGACGGACGGACGGACGGACGGACATAGCGAAACTATAAGGGTTCCTTGTTGACTACGGAACCCTAAAAATGTTTTATGAAAATACGTTCAGAGACGAAAGTCTCTTATTAGGGTCATCAGCTCTATTGCGAGAGAGAGCTATTGAGAGAAGAATATCTATTGAAATTGTTGTATTCGACTTTTGCTTGTATAATTATCAAATAAGACTTACTTTCGGAAGTATACACACCAAGTTGACAAAGTTTCTGTCGCAGCTCCATGTAGTTGTTCTGAACTTTCTGCCCACCAAGAGATACAAGAAATAGCGCAACGAAGAATACCATAATACTATACACGTTCATAATCATTGATGTCCAATCCCTAATACCCTGGAAAAAATAAATGTAAGATCATCATGTCGCAATAAAAGTGGCATTTCATATTTATTCATACGAGTACATACCTCAACGGTAGCCATAGTGACGGAATACGTCAATATTATGTAGTACGTAACCACTATTAACAGCATGATTGCCAACTGAAAACAATCACACATATTAACAAGCATATATTTAAAAGATATTTATGAACTTTGCACGGATCGGCACTATTTCAGTTTTCTTTTCATCTATTTAGTTTATTTCATATTTTTCATATTAGGAATTTCTCAGTTGCAGCCATAGAACCTAGTTGTTCCTAAGTAATTGATGGCAATAGGGTCGCCTCTTATACACAAACATAACTGTCGACATGTGGGTGTACTATTGTATACACCTCTACTTAGCCCTTAGGGAATCACAGTGATGTTGTGTAGATAGATGGCACCCTGGAGATGCTTCGATAGAAGGAAAGAGAAGAGAGGAAGGGAAGAGCTAATTACATTCTGACTGGCCTGTTGGTCTAGTGGTTAGTGACCCTAACTGCTATGCCGGTGGTCGTGGGTTCGATTCCAACCCAGGACAAAAATGGTTGTGTGATGAGCATGATATTTTGTTCTGTGTCTGGTTGTAATTAATATATAAGTATGTTATCAGTTGTCTAGTACCCATAACACAAGCTCTTAGCTTGGGACTAGATGGCGTTGTGTGATAGTTGTGGAATATTATTATTATTCATAAATAACTTACCTGATCGCTAAACATTGACATGCATAAGTTAGCACTGTCCTTAATATTTTCGTACGCTTTCACCCATACGTTCAACTTGTCATGGTTAATGGCTACATCCGAAAAATTCTCTGCTAGTCCCACATTAGCTCGATTTTTCCTGATCACTGTTAATTCACTATCTATTGATCGTGAGACTGCTTTCAGTTGCTCAGAAATCACGAACAAAATACAATGTAATATGGAATATTGGAATATATAACGGAAGTCGGAAATGCTAATGATATACTGGGTTAACGTCGTCAGTATAAACCCCCTTAATTCAGTTCTGTTGATCACACGAACATAAGCGAAAGAAATTATTTTAATACCGCAAAACAAAAGCACTCCAGATGTTAAAGTTTTTTGTGCCTTTCTCATCTTTTTGTTAAAGGTGTCTTCATTGAATATATTGTAAAACATATCAAAATTCAAAAGAAGACTGTAAAAACGCTTCGAGTAATATAATGATGCTACCATTATGTATATGGAGAAAGCGTTGGTCGTTAAGTAATATATCCTCTGAGCCCTTACTTGAAATTCACCTTCACACGTAAAATTGTAGGCAACACTAGCTGTTATGTTGAAAGATTCAAAAACAACCCACAGAACTACGATAAAACGAGTGCGTCTTTTTAAACACAAATAATTTCTGAACACAGTTGTTACGTTTTCTATTAACAAGAGATATTTTAATGGAGTAAGGTTCATTTTTCTTTTATGTAACTGTATTTATATATGATCGAATACTTTGAGGGCAGAAGCATACGTGACTGAAAGTAATTGAAAGGTGACCAGTGAAGACCAGTCATCGTCAGTTATTTACATTTAATTTAATTAAGGAAATACTGGTGGTTTAAGTAATTGTTTGCGTAGAACAGTCATAAGTTATAACTACAAATAAATAGACACAATTACTTCTAATATTAGAAAGAATGTGGAACTTCGAGATAATTTTATTTATTTATTTTGTCTAATTATCAAACTTTATGCACCATTTTCTACCACATTTATCCTGGGATAAGATGTAAAACTAAGAAATTATACTAAACAGCATTCTCAAATATTTTAAATTTTATTTAGTAGTTATTATGTGCATTTTGCTTTTAAAATGTGAAGAAAAATGTGCTGTTGGAAATACATATTTAAATGTGCATGTTTGTATTAGAATATGTCTACAACACATTATTAAATTGCAGCGCTATAACAGTGTAGGAAGTGAAGAGAGCAACGACTGACGGCAACATGGACATGTTGACGTCGAGAGTTCCGAACACGTGCACGCGGACAGGACGCGTGCGCACGCAGCGGAGGAGATCCTTTGTCAGCTTGTAGTACTCCTCATCTAGAAAAGACATATCACAGTTTTAGAAAAGAAAAAAATAATAACGTGAAAACTGGTGTTCATGCTTTTTTTTATTAAATCCTCAAAACAATGCCATTTTTGATATCAGTGACTCAGTGATAAAATACTAATACACAGGTTGAATTTTTAGTTTTCATCAAAATCGAGTATATTTCCTCAGTTTCCCTGAGAGTAGAGATTTGGTATCAGCCTAACTACAAAATCAATTTTAAACAAAATGTTTGTCTTTGCGTCAGTTCCATTGATAAAATTCGAAATTATCAAACAACTTAAAAAAAAAATTGTTTACTTTCCAGCGTGTACAGCGAGAGTTCGCAGAGTTTCTGGCGCAGTTCCACGTAGTTGTTCTGAATCTGCTGGCCAGCACGGGAGATCACGAACAACGCGCTGAGGAACACCACCATCGATAGTAGATTCGGCAGTAAGGATGTTAACGTCGCAAAACCCTGTTGTGGATGGACAAGAAATTGAGAAGAAAGGATAATGACCTTGTAGTACCATTTTTGGTACTGGTCACTAAGTGCTACAAACTTTTCCAACTCTCAACCAAATCGTCGTAAAAAACATTTTATGTAGGTAAATAATTAAACTTTGAGTTTAGCAGTGTCGTAGAGAGAAGTATTAAGGCTGCTTATTCTGAAAGTTGGCAACGTCGCAAAAAACTGTCAAATATTTACAAGTTTTAATTAATTTGGCAATTTTTCTGTATGAAAACAAGAAATATCGCTCTGTAGTGCACTAAAAAAATGATATAGGAATGCAATTAAAACACTGAATTTGATGTTGTAACCGTTTCAGGTGTATAAAAGGCACTTGGAAAGCTTCCAAATGCTTTTTTTACATCTAAAACTATATATTCGGTGTTATGATATTAATTATTGCATTCCCTTATCAATTTTTTAGTGCACTACAGAGCCATATTTCTTATTTTCATTTAGTAACAATGCTAAATTAATTAAAACTTGTTAATATTTGACAACCATTTGCGACGTTGCCAACTTTCGGAATATACGCTCTTTAAGCTGTTTTTTCCATAACTTACACGTCACTCTTGAATATTTTACAAGATGTTCGAGACATTTGAATTCTTTCTTACCTTAACACTTATCATAACGATGGTATACAGTATTATTATGTAATACGAGGTCACTATCAAAAGCATAATAGTCAGCTGAAACCAATAAATCAGTATTATTAGTTTAAAATGGTCTTCAGAAATTCCGACAACTAACATCTTCCATCTTGATTCTGTTACCTGTATGCTAAACATTGAGTTAAATAAATTAGAGCTGTCGTTAATATTTTCGTACGCTTTCACCCATTTATTCAACTTGTCATGGTTGGTGGCTACGATCGGTAAATTATTTCCATGTCTCAGATTTACTCGATTTTCCTTAATCACAGACAGTTCGCTGTCTATGGATCCAATGACAGTTTTCAGTTGTTCAGAAACGACAAACAAAATACAAGTCAATACAAAATATTGGAAGACGTAGCGATAGTCACACATGGAGTCGATGTACTGAAATATCAAGCTGGTAATTTCCATGTCATAGTTACTGCCACTCACCCGGATGTAAGTGAATATGAAGCTTAGAATACCACAGTACGTCAATACGACAGATGTTAAAACTTTTTGCGCTTTCAACATTCTTTGGGTGTAGGATGCACTATCAAAAATTTTGTGAAACGCATCAAAATTCATTAAGAGACTGTAAAATGTTTTAGAGTAATACAGTGAGGCTAACATAACATAGATGGAGAAACTGGTAGAAGAAAAGAAATATATCCGTTGAGCCTGAACAAGAAAATGACTTTCAGATATTATAAGGTTGAACACAGCACCAATTATGATGTTGACAGATTCTACAAGTACCCACATAATAGCAATAATACGAATACGTCTTTTCAAACACAAATAATTTCTGAACACGGTTGTCACATTTTCTATGAACAAGAGGTATTTTAAAGGTGTTAAATTCATTGTAATATTTTATCCAGTTAACTTGCTTGATGAAGGGACCACAACTGCGGAATTTTACTACACGTTCTCACTTACTATACGATAAAGCCTTTAATAAAAGGCTTTTATGAAGATATAATCAGCGTTTGTTTTTAATGTGTTTGTTTTTAATCCAATTTCCTAATGCGAAGTGGTGGAGGCAAAGTAATTGTTGGTGTGAAAGTGAAATATAAAACAAGTTCCGATTTTGATGAAGATAGAACGACAAAAAATATTGCCAATAAAAACAGGTAGATATTGTAAGATTTTTATTGTAACACTAATTTACTTAACAAAAAAAATTTTTCAAAAAAAATGTAACCGCCTTCAAAAACAACCACAAAAAAGTGTAAAATAATCTACAAAATAACTTTTCTTTCGGAAGTCGGTGCCTTTGTTTTTTTTCTTTTCATTGTCTTTTTAGCCACCGACTTCCGAAAAAAAAGTTATTTTGTAGATTATTTTACACTTTTTTGTGGTTGTTTTTGAAGGCGGTTACATTTTTTTTGAAAAAGTTTTTATTTCACTCTTTTTAGTTTAAATATTCAACCCGAATTCTTGTCAAGAACATTATTCTCTTACATGTGCACTATAATTTTGTAATCCTTCGCACCAGTACTTACAGCACTCATGTACACATTAAGCTAATAAAATTCCATATCTCAAAAATTACTAAACCGATTTTGTTGAAACTTGCAGTATTCTCTAAGTTAAATGATACCTAGTACAACAAAAAAAGAATTACTTAAATCGGACTTGTAGTTCCGGAGATATGCGAACACAAAGTAAATCAATCGATGCCTACTCCTTACTGTTAAGGAGTTGTACCTTCCATCATCAGGTCATCCACCTGAGATGATGATTATCAGATGCAAATACTTGAACAGCTTTAGAAAATATATGAAAATGGTACTATGTGCCTATAAAATTTGAAGGTTGCCCTCGATTTCCCTAGGATCCCATCATCAGATCCTGACCTGGTGATCATGGGACCAATTGGAAAGTATACCCTTTCAAACAAAAGAAAAAAATTCCAAATCGGTCCAGGCGTCTTCGAGAAATCGGGGAACATACATAAAAAAAAAAAAAGATTCCGACGAATTGAGAAAATCCTCCTTTTTTTGAAGTCGGTTAAAAACAAAATTAATTGAAATTATTAAAAAATACGTGTGGCACTCCGGGACTGCCGCGGTAAAGCTATTTATTGCATGACACTTTTATCAACTTATGCAATTTTAATGATTTATTCATTTTATTTATTACCCTAGTAGGTAATTAGGCTATAGTCACTGGTCAGCCACGTATACGTCAAGAGGATAGTCAAACAAAAAAAATATTCATTCAAATTTTATTCATTCACGTTGACATGACAGTCAAGTGTGTGTGTAAATGTAAGTTCGGATGTTTGTAAATGCAACACCAAAGGTAAAATGGGGAAATGTTACAAAAATAATAGTAATGACAAAGCTATTTTCTCTTTATAGTAGTTTATGTAACTGGTACATAATGAGGGGTATTATACACGAGTGTGAGTTTAAAAAACGAGCGAAGCGAGTTTTTTAATAGTATCACACGAGTGGTATAATACCTAGTTATGTACAGTTTCATACACTACTTTATCTACTCTCATTGAACACGAAAATATCAAATAAAAGATAAAAATTAATAAACACTAATAATCATCCACCATGTCATCCACCGAAACACAAACGTCAAAATCCCAACATTCCCTTAGAAAGCGCGCGCAGCCACAGATAAAAAAGTAAAAAAATGTATCTATGATCAGTAATCTGTATCATAATGAAAAAAAATTAAATTATAACATTGTTTTGTTAGACAAACAGTGTTATAATTTAATTTTTTAATTTCATTACGATACTCTATGGTATAAAGTATGTCGTTATAAACTCGTTTTGAGTTTTGTATTTCGAAGTTTACGATATGAGAGTAGATAAAATTAGTTACTAAACCAAAGGCTTCGAAATAAAACAAAAACAAATCGTATTTTGAAATGAATACATTTATTTTTCATTATAATTATTATTATATACAGGGTAGAGTGACTGGTGGTAGTGAAAAAAAAAATCAGCTGTTCAGTACATTTATGCATGTTTAATGTACTGAACAGCTGATTTTTTTTCACGATTTCGGCTTTGCTCCCATAATAAAAGTTGTTTGTTATCATGAGCACAATCGCGTATTTAAGTATCGCTCACTAATTAACAGTCGCCCTATGGATGGCTATATCCGTAACTACGAGGAATATCCAAAAATATGTGGAGGAGTTCCGAGGCTGATTTAAACATAATAAAAACTAAATCATTTGATTTTTGGAAAATCGTTAATCCTGGCCAGGGATCGATACCGCTGATTTTGGTATAAAATCACATGCTGTATTATTAAACAATTCGATATTGTCTCACAGTGTTCTAAACTATTTCACCATTTACAACTGTGTTTTTTTTATATTTCCTAACAAAAAGCTATCATAAAAAAAAACAACTAGAAAAAAAAGTTACTCTACACAAAGTACAAAGTAAAATATATCATAATATTTGTCTTCTACAGTACATTATTGAACTGTAACGCTATAACAGTATACGTAGTGAAGAAAGCAATGACTGACGGCAACATGGACATGTTGACGTCGAGAGTTCCGAACACGTGCACGCGGACAGGACGCGTGCGCACGCAGCGGAGGAGATCCTTTGTCAGCTTGTAGAATTTCTCGTCTGGAAAGTCGTTTATTATTAATTAATTCTATTTTTTTATTTGTCATTAATTAAGCCTGGGTGTTTATGTTTCTTTTCAGTCTTTTTATAAACCTTTTATTTCTCCTGTATCGTCGGTGCGTTTACAAACAAAGACACTCACTTACAAAAACAACTAGAGCTTTAATTTTTATTATTTTATAGTTTATTATCAAAATTTAAAATCTTATAATGCTGGGATATTAACTGCCTTAAGAAATCGAATTGGAGATGTTCTTATTTTAATAGTTATTTCTTGAATATTAAATTATGAAACAAAGACTCACTTACAAAAACAGCCAGAGTTGAGGCAGTACCACGAGTTCTCAACGCAATCCAGTTTAGGCTGTGGGAAAAAGACAGAGCTACACAAGTCGTCTAGCGCCATCTCTTTCCCACAGACTAAAGACTCACGTTTTAAGAGTTTATGGTAGGCCACTGAAACAACTACTTGTAGGTCATACAAATATTTGTTCTGAGCGGGCATCGAACACGACACGTTCATCAGCAGTCGAACACTCAGCCACTGCGCCTATTGTGCCGTCAAAACTGTGCCCGCGTCGTATGTTTGGGATCTAGACGTGGTAATGCATCTTCTTAACATAGGATATATTCTTCTGAGATAAATAACTGAGAGAAAATCGCATTTAGAGGGTAAATGCTGGTGTCTTTCTTTGTTTTTTTTGGGCAAATACATTGTGGAAAAAAAGTTGCATTTGCTATGTTAACTTTGCAAATTCAGGCTTAAATGCGCTTACCCTTTTACTTCCAACGTTTGATATTCAACCAATTTAGGGGGCGATTTTTGAAAAACCCAAAAACACGTGTTTGATTATTTTTATAGATCTATAAACTTACTTTCCAGCGAGTGAACACAGAGCTCGCAGAGTTTGCGTCGCAACTCCACATAGTTGTTCTGGATTCGCTGATCAGCATAGGAGATCACAAGCAAAGCACCCAGGAATACCATCAGCGAAAGCAGTTTGGGGAGTACAGCGGTCAACGTCGCAAAACCCTATGGAATACAGATATTAGGGAGTATTATTTTATACAAGCAAACATTTAGGTCCCATTTAGCCACGAGCTCCTCCTATAATCCTATAGGAGGAGCTCGTGGCTAAATAATTACAGCCGCACAAGCCCATCTTCGGGTTAAGATCGCTTGCCGAGGTTGATCTGTGGATGGGTGACCATCTGCTATAACGCGTTTCTCTTCGTGACTCAGAAAGCATGTAAAGCCTCTGGTCCCAGCTGTCATTTATAGATCTTTGATAGTCGTTACTGTTAGTCAGAAGCTCATAAGTCTGACAACCAGTCTTACCATGGGGTATCGTATTATCCAGTTATTACGTTGTGGAGGTCCGATATGCAGTCGCTCCATGTAAAATACTTATATATCTAGCTGCATCTGGTTTGACTGGAAGCCGACCCTAATAAAGTTGGGAAAAGGCTTAGGCGGATGATGAATTTAGGGGTCCTATAAATATTAGTATTAATTTTTGTTCATGGTGCTAGGCAACTGGGCTTCTCCCAGTTATTATGGTTAGTTTAGGTAGTTATAATACAGTTCTTTTGTGCCTATTGTCCTTGGCTTGTTCTGTCTCCTGCTTGATAAGGACGGAAGTGGAAACTACGTATTTTTCCCACTCGTCCGATATTTTTTTTTCCGTTTTCTACATTTTTACAATGAAAGTATCTCTAATCTAAACATTGAAGCTTGTACGTACCTCTACGGTAAGAAGAGCGATGGTATACATCAGTATTATATAATAGGCAGTCACTATCAACAGCATAATAGTCAACTGAAACCAATCATAAGAACGTTTACATTTTTGACATGAGTTGCTTTGAAACTAACTTGTGTTTCAAAGTTGGAGGCCATTGTGAAACATACATTTTAAACTCCATTGAGTTTAAAATGTATGTTTCACAATGGCCTCCCTTTTTTGGTATATTAAATCATCATTGGAAAAAGATATAGAATTAGAAGATTAATAAACAATATTACCTGAATACTGAACACAGAATTGTATAAGTTAACGCTCTCATTAATATTTTTGTACGCTTTCACCCATTTGTTCAACTTGTCTTGGTTGACGTATAAACTCGACAAATCTGCGTGTTCCACATCCTCGCGTCTTTCATTTATTGCCGATAGTTCGCTCTCTATTGATCGAGTGATTACTCTGAGTTGCTCAGAAATCACGAACAGAATACAATGCATTACAAAATATTGTAAGACGTAGCGGACGTTAGACATGCAATAGCAGTATAGCAATATTATCGAGACTACCCATTCCATACTGCCACTTTTGTTAGGAACCCGAAAGTAACCAAATACAACGGTGATGAAACCACAAACCAAAACCACTCTGAGCGTAAAAACTTTTTGTGCCCTCAACATTTTTTTGTAATAGACACCGTCATCAAAACTTTTGTAAAAAGCGTCAAAATTTAAAAGAAGCATGTAAAATCTTTTACAGTTATATAAAGATGCCATCAACAAGTAAACTGAGATACCGGCGGACAAAAAGAAGTATCGATTCCCATTTCGAAATGGTCCCAAGTTGGCCACAGTAGCAAATGAAATGTTCAATGTTTCAATGAATACCCAGAAAAGTACTATGATACGAGTACGTCTTTTCAAACACAAATAATTTCTGAACACGGCTGTCACATTTTCCAAGACCAAGAGATATTTTAAAGGAGTGAGATTCATCGTTACAATTCGATGGAGTTCATTGAGTTAGTCGACACGTTGTGCGAGTATACGATTATTCTTGAAAATACGATAGTTGCCATGAATGTGATGGATGATACAGTAAATAGGAACAGTTATTTGTTTTTAATCTAATTCCTTAATGTCAGCGATGGTGGTGGAGTAATTGTTTTCATAATATCTAATATCGTAAAGTGCGCTTCAGCTGGAAGTAATGATGAGGACAAAACCACAATAATCGAGACATTGTTAATTATTTTAGCTGAGCACGGTTGAGAGCTCATCAGCAGTGGTGTTGTGGCGCAATATTAATAGCGGCCAGGCGTTCATATTGCGGATTGTAGCTGTGAACGGGGTTTAATGGTCGGTGCCTTGTTGTGATTATTTCAAGCGAAATACACATCTGCACTTGAAACATAAAAAAATGTACATACAAATTCGTTAAGACTACTCGTCGCGTCTTAATTATGCTGTACAAAAAATTTACTGTGAAGGGCGGACAGATGGAATACACGAGTGACCTTATAAGGTGGACACTGGACGTGTGGTTTTAAAACCGTTAAAGATTTGTACGTCTGTAAATCGCTGATTTTACTGCAGTTTATCAATTATTGCTGTAAAATACCGTCAACAGATGGTTGTAAGTAGACCGTACTTAGCCGTAGACCGTAGTAGCGGCATAATTAAAAAAACAAATACAACAAAAAAGTTTAAAATAACCTTTCTTTCGGAAGTCGGTGGCTTTGATTTTTATTATTTCATTGACTATTGCCACCGACTTCCGAAAGAAAGGTTATATTAAACTTTTTTGTATTTGTTTTTGAAGTCGGTACTTTTTTAAAAAAAGTTTTTATTTTACCCTTTTTAGTTTATTTATTAAATATTCAACTCAAATTCTTGTAAAATACAAAGTTTTCTTACATGATGTGCACTAATCTTGTAATCCGTCACAACGAAAAAATCCGTATCTCTAAAACTACTGAACCGATTTTGATGAAACTTGCAATGTACCCTAAGTTGGACAATATCTAGTACAACAAAAAAAGAATTACTTAAATCTGACTTGTAGTTCCGAAGATATGCGTGCACAATCATAAAAACATACATACATACATACATACACTTATAAAATTTTGTACATTTGTTCAGACGCTGATATAGACTAACATATCTGATAATTCTGATAATATTACATACATACGGGTCGAATTGATAACCTCCTTTTTTTGAAGTCGGTAAAAAAAAGCCACAGCGCCATTCACAGCCATCTCTTTTGCCCTCATTCAACAGCGGGTGGTAAGCGGGTCATTCGCCGCTGACTTGCACCGCCCGGCGCGCTGACGCAGCGCTGGCGCGGCTGTTTGCACAGCACTGCACTGCCTGTCACGCGGTAATGGATATTGAAGTGTTCGACAAAGCTGGATTTTTGTTACTCATAAAAAAATAACAGCTCCCTTGCGTAATTAAATGAACGAACGGCTATACACTGTGACTTTCTAGTCGTCTTACAAAAGTAGCCCAGTTCATGTAACCAATGACTAGAACACGTTTATAATAAAAAAATAGGTATTTAAGAGATTTGAAATAAAATTTTAATTCGTTATTACCTATGACGCAAGGCGTAGTTAAAAACACCCTTGTCTCATAGAAAATTGGAATGGAATGATCTGCCCGACTATTGAGCTGGGTAGGTATACTCTAAGGCTTGATACGTAAACATTTTAACAGAGTGTTTCAAATTTCTAATGTAAGTACCTATTTCTTAAAAATAAAAAATATTACTACGGTTAAAAAAAAATTTCGCCTGGAGGTATTTTAGGTCGGATACATTAAGTGGATCACTTTTGTAATTAATTACACAATTTGAATACCACAAAACTTCTATAATATAAATCACACCGCTTCTAGAAAAGGTCCTATTCCACTACTAAAATTATCTCATGCACAATTTCTCTTCATAGCAATAGGAGATAAAGTTGGGTTTTACAGTGCTACACTGGCGGGAAATAACGTTCAGTGCGGACGGGATGAGCACAGATATTAGCGCAATTACACACGCGAGCACGCGCAGCTACACAACGGGGTAAAGGTGCGGTTACACGAGGTGTAAGTATTAAATTGATATCTGAGGCACTTTTTTAACCTGTTAAATTCATCAAATGTATATTCCTTGGTGAAAAGGACCTTTCTTTTTGTTTTTTAAATTATAGTTTGACGTTTTAACAATGCAAACTTGTTTATCCAAGTCGCTTCAAGAGTGACTTGGAAAACAAGTTTGCTTTTTTTTTAAAGGTGTTATAACTAACAAATGAGTCCTCCCCCCCTGGGTGGGGCAGAAGGGACTGAAGGACTCTTACTGACTAAAATCCACCCGTGTTCCTTCGGATGCCCTTTACGTTCCGGGGCCACGGTATCCTAGTTTAAGAAAAAACCCGCGACCCCAGCAGGCATATGGCGCAACACGACGCGCCACCGACCCGGACTTGGTCCCTGGTCGGACGGCGAGCTACCCATTACTCACCGTCCGCAAGCCCCCTCTGCCGTTGTGGCTTCTGCTGATCAGAGGGACACGCGTTGGAGCGTCCACACGACAGGCTATTCGCATACGGGCAAAGAGATCCCTTAGGCACACAGTCCCTAAGGAAGAGTTTTTGCCCGCATCCCAGGGTACACCGGCCCGAAAAACTGGTCTTCCCCCCGGACGTATACGAGAGGGAACTTCAGTCCACGGGCGCACGTGGAGGTTTTCTGTCTTAGTACCCCATAACAAGTTTGCTGGCAAAATAGTCGATGTTATCTTGACTTGCCATTTGAGTAAAATAGAATTGAATAGAATCACAGCTGTGAAGTGTGTGTGCACCTTAAGGTCACATGAGTTACATGCGGCGGAGTGAGCGGCGCGCCGCAACGCGTCGTGTCATGCTCCGCGTAGCATGCGCTACTGATGTGTGCAGTCCTTAACAAATTGTGCGCTCGACGAATATTGTTGTTAAACTTGCAGGTTCTTGTCTTTATACAGTTTTAAATGTGTGTGTAATTGCTCTAATATTTCATAAATTAAGTTTTTTTAAACTATTATAGGTTAATAATACAAGTGGTTAAATGAATGTAATTTTACAGCTTAAAAGATTTTTTTGGAAAAAAAATGAATTTTGACACATTTTATAAAAACAATTTTGTATGCTATGTTGAATCTTAGCTAAACATGCTTGAACTCTTACCATATTTTATTTTACACCATTGTATACCATGTTTAAAGCAAATAAATGATTGATTCAAATGGGTATTAAGTAACGAATTAATATAATATCTTTAAACACTTTCACACATATCTAAGTACCTATTCAAGGGCACGCCGCAATTGCGGCGGTAAGACCCCTCTTTGAGGAGTGGTTGGAGAGAAGTCATGGCGTCCTTACCTTCCGCCTGACGCAGGTCCTCACCGGGCACGGGTGCTTCGGGAGGTACCTGTGTCTAATGCGGAAGGAGGATACGTCTGGGTGTCATCACTGCGAAGATCGCCCGGAGGACACGGTGGAGCATACGGTGCAGGACTGCCCAGCTTGGGCGGCGCACCGACGTGTCCTCACGGCTGCGATAGGCGGAGACCTCTCGCGCCCGGCATTGGTTTCGGCCATGCTGCGGGGCGAGACGGAGTGGGAAGCGGTCGCCTCCTTCTGCGAAGCAGTAATGCTCGCGAAGGAGGAGGCGCGCCGCGAGCGAGAGAGGACAGAGTCCTCCCTCCGCCCCAACCGCAGTGTAGGACGCCCACGGCGACGGACGTCGCGCGACGATCTCCGGCCACCGTAGGCGCGGGCATGCGGGCAGCGAGTAAAGGGCAACTCGCTGCCCGACCAAGGACCATGCCCGGGTCGACGGCGCGTTGTGTCCCACGCGCGCCTCAAAGAGCGTCAGCATAATGACGGGGCCCCCCTCTCAGAGGGCCAAAGCCTGCCGGGGTCGCGGGATTATTCCCTAACCGTAACCCCGGAACGTAACAGGCTATGAAGGACACCGTGGATTTTAGTCAGTAGAAGTCTGACAGTCCCTCCCGCCCTGCCCGGGGTTGGAGGACTCATTTGATGATTTTACCACGCTAAAAAAAAAAAAAAAAAAAAAAAAAAAAAAAAAAAAAAAAAGTACCTATTCAAAATTGTAACAATAAGTTTGTAAAGCCATACCACATTTTAAAAGAGTAACCACGGAGTTCCTTGCCGGTTCTTCTCCATGGAATCGACCAACCCGAACCGAGCACCTGTTGTCGACGTTTTATAAGTGCCTTCATGGGCCCATGTGAAATAAAAATATTTGATTAGTTTCAGTATCCCTGAAATTAATCAGTATATAGTATAAGATCATTGCATCATAGGCACGAAAATCATGACAATGGATTAAAAGAATATTAATTTGTGAATTTTATCTAATTGTCGATTTACAGAATGTTACAGCCTTTAAGGTAAAGGTTTAAACCTTTTATCTTTTTGTCCTTTTTCGTTACTCAGAGGGTCTAACGCATTACTCCAGCGAGTACCATATAACATTGACCCCCGGGAGCTATCTGTACTTAATTGTCTCCCCATGGCACCTAACGACAGCCGGTGGCAACTTGAGCAGTTTGGGACCAAATGATCTCATCTGTATGCCTTGTTTGATCCAAATATTATGTTGTTGATACCTATCAAAAGGGTCCATTCTTCCGATGTACGGTTATAATGTGCTACGAAGTTTTCGTAGCCGACTACGGATTTGCTACGAGTTCGTGTAGGGTTATATGTGCTACGAAGTTTTCGTAGCCGACAACAGATTTGCTACGAGTTCCTAACCGATTACAGATCTGGCTACGAGTTCGTTTTCGACTACGGATCAGCTAGGAGTTTGTAGCCGACTACGGATCTGCTACGCAATTTTTGCTACGCAAAATTTTACTTCTAAAAGAGCGTACTCGTAGCTTGTAATATTATTAATTTAATTATTATTTGAACGCCGGCTCTCTTCGTTAGTAAAGTAGTGAAGTTGTTAAGCTTCGTAAAAGGCCAAATGACGAGCACGATTCAGCAATAAACCTTAGCATAATGCAAGTAACGGCCCGAGAGATACTTACCTGACTGTTGAGAGAAAGTTAAGGGTTTACTGTGAAAACTTTATATACTTTTACCTACTTGAAAATTAACTTTTTCATAATAATATGTAACCGGTTTGTTCATAACAAAGACATTAATTTGTTTCAAGCTCATTAATTTCCGATCCGTTTTTATTTGCATTCCTATCGTATTTACAGTAGCGAACGAATCTTTCATAGGTTGTTATTTTATCAAATTATTTAATTAAACTTGTATAGGTATGACCACTGTTCGGCATCAGAGAGCGTTGTTTTATTTTATTAGGCATTGGAGGTAATTTTAATCTGTCAATTTATTTTTTCTTCAAATAGTGATAAATGTAAACAAATACCTGTAATTTCTATCTATCATAATAAAGAGTATTCTGTATATCTATCGTTATAGTAATTATTATTTACGTTTTATTAACTAACACAATTTATTGTTATACCTGCTATATTGTGTTAGTTATTTATGTGTATTTACTTATGGGGCGTATTTATGCAACACGAAAATAAAAAAAAATATTATTATTATTACTCCTACCACAATAAACTCTTATCCCTGCTCGTTAAACGCAAAAGATTACGTAGCCTAATAAAGTGGTTTTAAAAAATAATCCATGCATATATACGCGGTTGGTAACATTAGTACAATATTGACAGAGGCAATCGGGACCGCGGCCAGCCGTGACTGGGACAAAGTGCGGACCGAAATGGCCGGCCGACCACCGTCCCACGTCCCGCCGCCGTCCCGCCGTCCCGACAACCGGGCCACTAATGGAGGCAAAGTGGGCGATTACAATTACGACTCACCGAGTGGAAAGTTGAGCTTTCACAATATTACTTAGGTTACGTGCTAAAACCCACGCTTTTATACTTTTCTTCAAGTTTTGCATACAAGTTCTAATGGAGAATTTATGAGTCCTCATATTAAGTTATGATGTCCTCTCTTTGCTCCCGGAGTGGCGAGCGTGCTTTAATATATAATTATCTTAGTTGGAGGGAAATTTATTGTTGTATACGTGCGTAGTAATATTTTTATTTCATATTATTTGTGACTTTTATGAGCTTATTTTACTGTGAATTGTGTATTGTAGACTTTCTGGTTAAGGTGTAAATATCTGAATTAAAGGTGATTGGGAAGTGAAAGCCCGCGAAATTCAATTTTTTGTGACTTTTTTTTGTAAAAATTACAAATTTGCTAATTTGGATTTCGCGGGATAATACTACGGTTCCACCTTAAAAATAACACAGTACTGATAATCTCTAGATTTCGCATACAATATCTTGTATGCGGAATCTAGGACATCCTAGACTAGTTTTCAGTACTTGGAATTCGGCCATCCACGCCCTGTTGGAAAATTCTTCCTGTTTACTTGTAAACAACCACAGACGATTGACTTTCAACCTTTTAAAAGCTTACTTTTTGGTCAAAGGTTTGGCTCACTGTCTTTGATTTCACGGAATTGTGACGTCATGACAAAGACGCAATCATTTCACGAGTGAACAACTTACAAAATGACTGCTATCTTCCGTAAAAGTCGATTTGCTTCAACGACCTTCTTATAAATTCACATGTTAAAAATATATGTTTGTACTGGGTAATTTTATTTTTCGTATGAAAATCTTAAAATGAGGAACTTAGAAAATGATTTTCTATGGAAAGAACAATTTGAACGCGAACAGGATTTGAACCTGCAACTTCTGGATTTTGTACATCGGTTGATAAGAGCCCAACCGAGCCACCGAGGTTCCACCTATAACCGTCGAATTTTTAAACCATTTGTAAAGTCTTACGGTGCTATTTTCTTTCCATAGAGAATTTTGTAGAAAATCTTCATCTTGTTTCTTTATCACGAAATCAAACTACGAAATATTCAATGAATTATAATAGCCATAGCACGTACGCGGCGTTGTTTGCGTGAGGTTCGGTAAGTATCCTATAATATCATTAAAGTATCCCACGGCAACGATATACCAGAATAAAATACGAGTAATAATATTCAATGTGCCAAATTCCATCCACATCTATTTAGTGGTTTTTGTTTGAAAGAGTAACAACATCCTCACAACCTTTCGAATTATAAAATTTAAAAAAATGCATGAATTATATAAAAATATATAAAATAAAATATTATAAAACATATAAATCCAGACCAACCCGGGTAGCAAGTGTGTTGTACTGTTATAAGAAAAAGAGGTTTCAACATCTTTTACGGGGTCGTTCGAATGGAAAATCGCTAATGAGGCTGAACGCAACTCAAAGAGGACATACTCTCCGTGCCTATTGCGAGGCAATTGGGATATTTCTTTTATTATAAAACGTCTGTTTTTCCTTATTTCTACTTTACTTAGCTCGAAAAAATTTGCATTTGTTCCTATTTTTTTTCCTTAGCCATTTATGTCCCACTGCCGGGCAAAGGCCTCTCCCATATCCTTCCAAGTGCTCTTTTTTAGTGCCACTTCGGGCCAGCCATCGAGGTACGCATCTTGATAGTTCCTATTTTTAATACATAAAAATAATTTTGGATAGGTAGGTACCCCTTTATTAATAAAACGAGAAGTAAAGTTAATAAGAAATGAAGCCACCAAAGTTAAAAAATGTATAGTTAATCCGAAGATTATCCTGGTTGTAACTATAGTCCACATTTATTAAGAGACCAAATCCGTTCTGTAGTTTTTGCGAGAAAGAGTAACAAACATCCACATCCATCCAGACAAACTTTCACGTTTATAATATTAGTCGGCTCCTATTGATCGTAGCGTGATGTTAAATAACCTAATTGTGTGCAATTATGAGGCGCGGGGCGGGTATCAGGGCGAGCATCAAGGCGGGCAGCGGAATCCGCTGGCGGGTAACGCAAATACATAGTTTTTGACTGAGGGCTGAAAATCAATAATCAAATATCTATTATAAATGGACCGCCATTTTTATTCCTTAGATATTTAAAAAATCATCCCCTTATGGGGTGAAAATCGGAAAAAGTGTTTGAATTATGTAAATATTTCGATCTATCGCTTTACAAAGTTGAAACTTGGCACATATACGGTCATTAGTTAGTTAATCAAAAACTTATATTTTTTTTTAATAACTTTCGTTACTGTTTTAGAGAGTATTCAAATCTTATTGGTGATATACCTACACCCTTTTATCAAATAAAATACACCTAAAACCAAAAATATAATATTAGATAAAATAGGTTCTTTTTAGAATATTATAAAAACTTATAAGAAAAAACTTATTACAACACGCTGCTAAAAATCATCACTGTAGGCAAAATAAATCTAATAACGTTTTAAACTCTTATGTCGGATTTGACCTCCGCAATGTTAATAAATAATTATTGAAACTCTGCAAACGCTCTTTCAAACAATTCCGTAACCCAATCATCTGATATTAATTTCTTTCCCTCCCTCTACTAAACCAACACAGAGTTACGAAGACAATTACAATATTAAACTGAAGATTAATAACGAATAATTTAAAAAGGTAGACAATGAATAAATGTTCCCTTTTTCTTAATAATTCCTCCGTGCGGAAAATCGCAAAAGGGTTTTAAAGTGCTACGGATAAAGGGGGGGTGGCGCGGATTAAAAGTAGAGAGGGGGGATATGCGGGGTCGGTGTGAGCGGGGGGGAGGGGGTGAGCTCGTTAGCGACAATTTTTCTCAAAGCTCTCGCCAGGGAATTGTCACAATTCCGATTGTGACGAATTACGCCGGGAACAATATGGCGCAGTCTTTTTATTTATTAAATGAAATAGAACTTCACAGCTATTTCGAGTGAGATGAGATCAATCGAGTATCCTTTTACCTTTTTTTACGTCAATTTAATACAATCATTTCGAGCAACGTTTTATTGTTATGTTCCATCTTGGAGCGCGACTTTTGTCTCCATAATTTATAGTTCATAATAATCATAAAGAAAGTTAAAAAATAATTCTTGATCTATTGTTCTCATCATCCATACATATAATTATGTACAATCGACAAAGTTAAATCATGACCCATTTTGATAATATTTTTTTTTAAGTCCGTCAAAAGTGTACCTAATTCTTTGTCAATTGTGTCGATAGCTCGTTAATAAAGCTTTCTGTTCGTTGTACACCAGTTTTTTCTCCCGTAGTTGTTGCCGATTTATCCCATTTTTTAAATTCCATTGAATCCTACGACATGACAGTGTGTACTTTTCAGAAGAAAAGTTTAAAAAAATGTCATCTCTGAGCGAAATTTCGGCCCACATTCTAAAAACAACTCGTTTCGACCCGTATCACTCTTGAAGTTGCGTTTCGTCCCAAATTACAACTAACTAATAACGTAAGTTAAATCTTTAAACTTCAATCCAAAGTAAATATAAACTTGAAACTTCAATCCAAAGTAAATACTTGAAACTTCAATCCGAAAAGCATTTTATCCAAAAAGACTCAATTTTTAATTCAATAAGGTTCCGAGAACTCATTAAATTAATAGGATCATAACATGGTTGTACTACAGGTACATACGTGTATGTTAAAAAGTAGGTAGATATATTTTACAGGCTCCGTTTTAAAAATATTTCCAGCGTCAACGCCATTGGCTATGTAATCCAGCGTGATTGTATTAAACCGTAATTTATTTTAGTTCGCGTCGAAGGCGTGCCATGCGGCTGTTAATTACAAAACTAATTAAAACTGCCGATTCTGTAATTAATCTCCTCGCCGCCGAGAAGGGGACGTCTGCTAAAAATACCTATCTATAAACATTGTAGGACATTATCGATGTCCCATTACACAAGTTTTCTTGTTACTTAGGGAATTTGTCTTCCTTATGGGGCTTTGTTAGGTGTGGTTTTGGAAACTGGACTGTCTGTTCATTCCTCCTAGGTGTGATAAAAAGTGAATTAGGTAGGTGAAAAAACAACGGCTTAAGCAAGCTGTTTTTTTTTATAGCCTCTGAAAAGGCTTTAGACTTTTATATTTATAAGTCCAGGTTTCCTCACGATGTTTTCCGTCACCTATATCAGAGATGTCCAAATAAACTAAGAAAGAATATATGAATTCTTAAAGACGTATAGGTTCGGGCACGCCGCAATTGCGGCGGTAAGACCCCTCTTTGAGGAGTGGCTGGAGAGAAGTCATGGCGTCCTGACCTACCGCTTGACGCAGGTCCTCACCGGACACGGAAGTTTCGGGAGGTACCTGTGTCTGATGCGAAAGGAGGAGACGCCTGGGTGTCACCACTGCGAAGATCGCCCGGAGGACACGGTGGAGCATACGGTGCAAGACTGCCCAGCTTGGGCGGGGCACCGACGTGTCCTCACGGCTGCGATAGGCGGAGACCTCTCGCGCCCGGCATTGGTTGCGGCCATGCTGCGGGGCGAGACGGAGTGGGAAGAGGTCAGCTCCTTCTGCGAGGCAGTAATGCTCGTAAAGGAGGAGGCAGGCCGCGAGCGAGAGAGGACAGCGTCCTCCCTCCGCCCCAGCCGCAGTGGTAGGCGCCCACGGCGACGGACGTCGCTCGATGATCTCCGGCCACCGTAGGCGCGGGCATGCGGGCAGCGAGTAAAGGGCAACTCGCTGCCCGACCAAGGACCATGCCCGGGTCGACGGCGCGTTGTGTCCCACGCGCGCCTCAAAGAGCGTCAGCATAATGACGGGGCCCTCTCAGAGGGCCAAAGCCTGCCGGGGTCGCGGGATTATTCCCTTACCGTAACCCCGGAACTTAACAGGCTATGAAGGACACCGTGGATTTTAGTCAGTAGAAGTCTGACAGTCCCTCCCGCCCTGCCCGGGGTTGGAGGACTCATTTGATGATTTTACCACGCTAAAAAAAAAAAAAAAAAGACGTATAGGTTCTTGCCTGGGTTTCAACTTGCAACCTCATTTATGTGAAGCGTGGTGCTAAAGCCCCGGGCCGGGTGATTATGGCAAAGTTTTTTACAGTATACATTTCTTTATTAAACTTGTTCCATACTTATTGTTGCTACCGAATTTTAAGATTTGATTTGATCGAAGGCTTAAAAAAGGTGATGAGTCCACACTATGTAGATGGGGTAAAAAATATACAACATCAAATCGATATATATAGGTACGTAGAACATCAAACTTAGTTGTCCAACAAAGTTCTATTTTAGTCATCCAAATTAAATCCTCAAGCAAACGAAAGTCCTCGCGTTGTTCAAACAACAAAATCTATATAAAAGCTCTTTGCTAATACGTCACAATAGGGTTTTAATATAATAATAAAATACGGAGTGGATGATAAAAGGTATAAAAGAGAACAAATTGATTGAGAGTCGCTAGTACGAACGACACCGCACGACTGGTAGGGCTGTCAACTGATTGATAAAACCAGTTTGAATTGGAAATGAAATACAATGCAAATAAGTACCTGTACCCTTAGCACGAGTTTTCAGTATTTTAGACGTAAAATGGAACTTTGACAATTTCAAATTGACAATTTTCAAGGAAAAAATTAGTTCCTTCTTCGCACACCAGAGGCGCTGTTCCATTTTTTCATACAAGAAACGCTGTAAATACTGTAAAGTAAATGAGTGAAAATTCGTGCTAAGGGTACTGTTACCTTACAATTCATCAGTAGAACTTCAAGATTATTTTTCTCCTTGCTGTCTAAACAGATAACCGTGACCCTGGAACATAAAGGGCTACTGCAGCAACGCTATGGAATTTAGTCAGTATAGTAGTAGTAGTAGTATTAGTACGAGTCTGACAGTCCCACCCAATCCTCCTGGAAGAAGAATTATTTGAAGAAATCAAGGGTGAATAGGTTAGGGCAAACGTGCTTAACCGTCGACCACAACTTCACTTATTTCCATCAGGCGAGTTATTAGTCAAACGCGAATCTATGATTAAATAAAAAAATACAACGTTAAAAAACCGTTTAACGGTACGGTTGATGCATAATACGGTTGATGACTGAGCGATTGGCATTTTTCCATTAGACGGCACGGCACCGGCACCGAAGCCGGCGCCGGCGAGGTGTCGGTGCGGGGAAGCGAAAATGTATGATCGCCTAAGTGCAAAAGCGAGCCATACGTTTTCATACATTTTTGCTTCACCGGCACCGGCACCGGCCCATTGGACTGATGCGCTGCGTGTCGCGGGTTCGATTCCTGCACGGAGCAAATATTTGTATTATCTACAAGTATTAGTTGTTCCAAGTCTAGACGTTTGTGTATGTGAGTTTATATGTTTGTAATCGCACCCACGACACATGAGAAAATCCAAGTGTGGGGCAAGATTTAAAAAAAGCTACAATCATCTTTGACAACCCTATAACCCCCAGAGCGTTGGTAGCGGATCTAATTACAACGTCATCTCGGCGTTCTGACTCTAGACATGAGCTCTGAGATCGTGTACCATTTTGTACGATGCAACTGTGACAGCGAAGAGTCCCATGTTAATGCGTATGCGATTTACAATCATGTTTAAAGTGGGTTAAGATCCAGTTTCAATTGTTCGCAGTTAGTTAGTAAATATTAAGTATATTGGGCAGTGGTTGGTGGCCCAGTGATATTGGTTCTCGACTTACGAGTTGTAGGTCGTAGGTTCGGACCCAGCCAGGGTTACTTTACTACGGGGAAACAAAACATCTTGTGGAATGCGGCTTGTCCAATAACAATTATTCAAAGACATGGACTTGCGTTGTGGATTACGGCCCAATCCCTCTCACAGAGAGGAGGCCTGTGTCCCAGCAGTGGGAACAGTTATAGGCTGATGGTGATAATGATGATAAATTTTAACTTATTTTATCAGACTGTTTTAGAATATACTTCTTTTCAGCTTCAGTAATGAAAAATATTGGAAACATTTTTAAATACATATTTCTTTACTTGATAAAATCATCATCATCCAATGAGTCCACCCTTAGTGGAGCACCTGTGGAAGGGCCTGTCAAACTCGTACTCTTTAAAGTACACGGTGTTCCTTCAATAGCCCTTTACGTTCCAGGGCCACAGCAACCTGATGAGACAGTCCCGCTGCCAGTCTCTCGGGCACATAACCGACTGACAGTGTTGAGAAGCATTCTGGAATGGAAAGCATTTATTCATATGTTGAAATATGTAATTTAAAAGAAAATGTTATGTTTTACATCAAAGCTTTCAAACTAAATGAAACCTTTGATGCTTTTCGCAATCCATTAACTTGGTTAGTATAAATAAAAATCGTTCAATATTTGCTTTACTTTGATGAACAAAATTAAAAATCTACACGATAAAGTTATTACTTCACGCGTGAGAACATTCTGTAGCTGTTCAGGAACACCCTTTATCAGCGTGGAGGGATGTTGAACTAATCTTATAAGTATTGGGATCGTGTCAAGCTGTTTAACACAATCCGCGGGAAAAACTTCCTGAAGAACCGAATTGTGTTAACTCTGAATGGTGCCTTTCACCGCAACATGAGCATTAAAATATGAAAGCAAAGCCGATCACTAGACCTCCAGCATTTCATGAAAGTAGTTCAAAGAAATATAATTTTCATAAAATATCAAAATCTTCCACATATTTTTCTGTTCAAATAAAGTATATTCGAATACGGACTTGGAAAGTGTTCAAACTTTATGAAAATGCGTTTCTCTATGAATAGAGAGTGAGAATAATCTCAATTTGAAAAACTGAGCTAGATCTTTTTTGGTGGATTATTAAGTATTATTTAATTACATGAACGTATTTTTTAAGTATCAAGAAACATTCATTTGACTAATTCACAGTTGAACTTCCTCATTATAATCCATTCTTCTTTTACATTCATTCAATGCACTTCATTCCGAATTCAAATCAATCCTTTATCATCAACCAGTGTTCAAACTTTATAAAAATACGTTTCTCTGTGAAATGAGAGTGAGAATAATGCCAATTTAAAAACTGAACAAAATGTTTGTATTTATGTATATTTTAATTACAAAAACGTAGTTTTAAAGTATCAAACAACATAAAAAGAACATTAATTTGACTAATTCACAGTTGAACTTCCTCATTTTCATTCATTCACTTCATTCCGAATTCAAATCAATCCTTTATCATCAACCAGTCCCACTTTCATTCATCAAGCATAAGAAGCGGTTGTTTGCCGGCCTAAACTGTCAACAAGTTTATTACGAACCTACCTACTTTTTCTAAAAATTCTGTGTTGTATCAAGTGTCGAATAAAGGGTAGTGGACTCTGTAGTGGAATGCCGCCACGGAACATCGTCGACGGTGAAGAACAGTAAGTACCTTTCTCCTCAGTCCAATTTTCCACGCGATTGTGCATGATTAAAGACTTGCCTACGGACATAGTTCCATCGTGCGTGCGTTTCCAAACATTTAGGCCTCTGCCTCGAATTTTGCGGTGGCGATGGCGGAACGGCAGCTTGGCGGTCGCGCGGGCATGATAAACCAAAAGATGACCCACTGACCGAAAAACCAAAACGCCGCTGTTTTTGAAAACAGCTGGCCCATTTGATTTTTTCCATAGTATCCTGCCATTAAGTACACTTTTTTTCGTTTGAAAGAAACTTTTTTCTCAAGAGACATACCTAGTTCATACATAAAAAAACTTTAGTCATATGTTACTTGTCGTTCGAAAAATTGTGTACAATAAAGATAGGTTTTAGACAATACATAAGACTGAAAATGATAGAAATCATCAAGAGTGAGACTTGTGACGTCATTAGGCCCGTAAAATTATACAGACGGTGTGACTTTTTGTGATTTTTGAAAGCGTTGCACTTTCGTCAATTTTGGTTTACCAGGGAAAAAATACGTGTCAAATGTTTTTGATAATAATCTGACGGACTTATAATATGTATTTTTTTTTAGTTAAACATATATTTCAACCTCTATTTTGGATACCGTCTTGTGACCTCAAAACTGAGACCCTAAAATAATTTTCAATTATAATTGATTGTGATTGAAGCAAGTTCGCGCAATATCGAAATAGTTTAATTACATCTCTCAAAGTCTGGTTATCACAGGCTTAAATCCCTATTAATTTTGTTACAAGACAAAGATTGATTGCGCCGGTTGTCTTCATATACCAACAAAATAACGATCAAATATATTTTAATCTAACTTTTCGATCAAATAAAATAATCTATCATTGTGTTAAAAAATTTAACTATAAGGAATATTCAAATTTTAATCCCGTCTTGCATAAATTCTGAACAGTAATTATATGATTCCCGCTAACACTACAAAGGTATATCAACCGTAAAGATAACCAAGTCAACCACTATTGTTTATAACCATATCTCACGAACGTAAACCCCCGAGATCGGTGTAAGTTTCGAAAGCTGTGATTAATATCCCTCAAGACGGGATAATCTACTATTATATACCTTTACAAACACAACCGTATCGTTTTACAAACTACGGCAAAATGAACGTCGAATTTATACCAAACATTCTTTACCTACGTTCATATTACGTACGCATATTTAGATAATTAAAAGCGGATCCTCGTAACGGCTATTTGATGAAAAGATTTGAATTGCGAGTGGGTATATAATCCAGCTTTGTGTCCGAACATTAATATAAACGGCCTCAATTACTTATCTTTTATCCTCCACTCAATTTGATGACTTTCCATTACTGAAATCGTAATCCTTCAAGCGAGGCTCATAGGGACTCAAGCAGAAAGAAGATTTTCGAGAGATTTAACGACATAGTAATATGACGGTTATGTAAATACTAAACTCGAATAATTCCGTTTGTGTGATAAGGTAATGGACTCACTAGGTGCCGTATTTGGGATGTGTTATCAAATCGACCCAAAAGTTCGCCTGGGTCTGCCCCGTCTGATAATACCTACTTGGAAGGACCGTTTTCCATCAGACCGGATTTTGGGAATAAAATTAGCATACAAACGTGTTATGTACGGTAATGTACTGAACCGTTTTGGAACTACATCAACTTTCCGCAGCTTTTATTTGTAGGTTTATAGTTTTTGTTTGTTTGCTTATGTTTTAAATTAAAACCTGCCTAATAAAGATAAACCATTCATGATGTAATTTAAGGTTTGTTAAAATATGATAAGAATCTCAAATATTAGGGTTAACCATGAACACAAAAAGTTTCCCAAAAAAAAGATGAATATAAAACAATTTTAGCAAAACACAAACGAAACTTACGAAACACGTCCAAACTATATACTCAATACAATAAAAGTTAGTCGGGCATTTTCCCGGGCAAATATTCTCGCAGTGCGTACAACTGGGGGCGATTCGGGCAAGTGTGGCCAATTTACTTACATTTTTGTGTGGCCTCCATATGTGGCTAGTGGGCCCGCCGCTCTTAATTGCCAGTGTCGGAACCCTTCTGCGGGTTGTAGATTGCGCTGCGGTGAAATAATTCACAGAACAACTTCTGTGTGAATTAGCTCTGGCTATGTGCTGTGATATTGACTTAGCGCGACCGAGTTTGGATGTAAAGCGTGGGAATTGCGCTGTGCATTTTGTATTACGTAGGATTTGTAAGAGTTTAGCATTTGCGTGTTAAAAATGTGAAAATTTTGTTGGTTAAAACTAGTTGTTGATTTTATAGAAATTAATTATTTTCTAACTTAAATAAACTTAACCTATTGTCGGCTTAGGTGGAGAACTACAGCCCTCATTTTTTTTATTTTGGGGAAAAACAAATTCATTTTAATTTTTGATGAATTTTTTGTGTCATTAATAAATGTGAGACAATTTTACCGTGGGTAACTTGTACTACTACTATCACATCCTTAGTAGGATAACAAATCGTGAATGGCAACATTAATTGTTATATATTTTTCGCCCGGGCTATTTCTTGAAATCACTACTACTATAGTGTGATAATTATTTTCAAAAGAATAAGCGGCTACCTCTTATTGATTTTGTTACTAATTTTGTGTACTTTAATGTACGGTTAATTAAAATATCTATTCAAGTAATATAATAATACATAGCCCTTATGTTATTAATAACAGTAATATATTTAAAACATCTGATTAGCAAACGAAATCAATTGATATACTTTTTTTTACTGTGAAATATTTTGTTAAATTCAATAACGTTTAAAAATAAATTCTAAATAAATTACTCAATATTACTTCTAGTAGGTACTATTTTTTATGTTTGCTTATTTTATTATTTAGCTGCAATGTACCACGTTCATAAAGCAATAATTTTTGTTGGAAGGGGTAGAATTCTAAGTTTATAAAAATAGATGTACCCCCACAATCGTGGTCATTACGCTGCAACTTTAAGAGTTAAGACGTGTCCTGAGTGGTGTATTGTTCGATAAGTGACGAAGTAAAGGAGATTATAAGTGTGTGATACTGAAATCTAAGCTACTGATAATGTATGTTGCCGTGGAGTGTCTTCTCCGTTCTTCTCCACGACTAATCGTACAATGGAAAATGTAAGTGAGTTCATAGTACTGATATTGTATGTTTTATAAATATGTGTACTCATAATCTATGATGCGAGGAGTTTGTTCTCCATTCCTCTCCACGAAGAACTAGGATATGCGAATGGAAGTAGCTAGTTTATAAATTCTTGTTATTCTCTGCTTTTTTACATTTTTTTTTTTATCTATTCTTATACCTGTAAAACTCATTGAAGATCCTTTACATAATAGTAAATAAATAAGTTACCATCCTGATATCCCAAGCCTGATAAATAAATAAATAAGTTTTTAAATAATAACACCCAGATATACATAGGTAAGAACATCCTTTTTCTAAACCAGCCATCGATTTTTTTGTTTATTTTTTATTACTTTGTAAGTATTTGGTAAAATTTGATAGATTCGGGTACTTGATGGCATCTGTACATTATCTGAACAGGATTAAGTACTACATAATTTATTCAACCGAATTTTCGAAACAAAACTAAGTTTATCGCGAAATCTATCCTGCAATATATATTCTTCTTAGAAAGCCTACTCATAACTACTTATAGGTGTCCCACCCGAATCATGGTACTCTAATTAAGACTTGCCTATATTATTATGATACTAACAGCATAGCTGTGAATAACCCTGTACGGATCAGACTCGCCCTTAATGCTTGTAAGCGGATTACTTACTAATTGATCCTATCGGTTGAGACGAACATTGACTGCCTTGATCTCAGATTAATGGTTGTTTTATAGGTATAATTGTGTAATGGTTTGATGGGAATTTCGACCTTATTGTGTAGAAGGTGAGATAAATAATAAATAAATAAATAATATTCCACAACTATCACACAACGCCATCTAGTCCCAAGCTAAGCAGAGCTTGTGTTATGGGTACTAGACTACCGATAAACATACTTATATATTTCTAAATACTCGTACATACATAATTATAGACAAATTACACCCAGACACAGAACAAATGATCGTGCTCATCACACAAACATTTGTCCTGGGTGGGAATCGAACGACTCTCGGCATAGCAGTCAGGGTCACTAACCACAGACCAACAGATGTTTTATAATTGCTTTTCTCATAGGCCTAGAGGCATAGGCCTCGCCGAAAGAAGGCGATGTCTCACCTTTTTCACTCAGCTACCTTCTTCAGCTCATCTCGGTCCATCTTGCTAGGTGTTGTCCTACTTTTTGTTTACCTACGTGCGGTCTCCATTCACAAACCTTTCTGCTTCGGCTATCGTTGAAGTCGGTTCTGCGACAGATATACCTTAGTCACTTCCTGTATGTAGCGACTTTAATTTCCTAATTAATTACCAGTTACCACTATTCTAATTTGAAATAGATAAGGTGCTATAGTAGCTCAGGTGCCATTGTCAGCGGGTACCCCAATGTGGAATACCTCCTTGTCTTTAGTTTATTTAGAACCCGTCAAGAACGTCCGTCAACTAGTACCAAAATAATAGTTTCGTTTCTTCGGTCTAAAAGTTATGGTTATTTCCTCAGATCAAAGAAATAGACAGATAGAGCGCTCAGAACACGCGAGTGGTTCCACCAAAGTTAATACAAAATCAAAATTGAATCACTGTACCAAGCTACGCGTCGTACCAAGCTGCGCGTCGTTGTTGTTGTTTGACAAAATATGCCGTCACGTGTCTTTCACCATTGTAAAAGTTGTTCTCAAAAACAAAGAAAACATTATGGAATGTAATTCGATTTGATTTTGTATTAACTTTGGTGGAACCACTCGCGTGTTCCGAGCGTTCCATCTGCCTATTTCTTTGATCTGAGGTTATTTCCATGTATAGTTTTTTTAGGGTTCCGTAGTCAACAAGGAACCCTTATAGTTTCGCCATGTCCGTCCGTCCGTCCGTCCGTCTGTCCGCAGTTTAGCTCAGAGACGCACAGTACTAGAGAGCTGTAATTTGGTGTAAATATACGGATTTGTTGTGCCGAAAAAGTGGTAAAATAAAATCTCGTAAAATATTTTTTTTTAGGGTACCTCCAGTACTTACACGTAAAGTGAGGATTTTTTTTTCTCGCGTACCCCTTAGTGTGGGGTATCACTAAATAGGCCTTTAAAAAATAATGATAGTTTCCATTAACAATTTTTTGATAAAAGAAATAGTTTCTGAAATATTAAGCTTTAAAGTGCTAAATTTTGCTCGATTCGAGTGTCCCCCCCCTCTACCAGCTAAACAGTTATGTTTGGGGTTGTGAAAAAATTCACAATAGTAGTATATATAACGAAGTTTAAAAGAAAATTATCATGACTAAGTAGGCTTTACAACTTTACTAGTAATGGACGACCAACTTATAAAATGTACTTGGATGTCATATTTTCTTAAACAAAATGTATCGGAGACAACTGCAAATGTAAGTTTGTCAACTTTATTTTTACAGCTTTTATAGGTATGTTTTTTGGGGATAGGTAGGTTTTATCGTCAACAATTTTTAACTAAATTCAAAAAAAGGAGGAGGTTCTGAATTCGTTGTAATCTATTTTCTTATGTATTTTCCCCGATTTCTCAAAGACTCCTGGACCGATTTTGAAAATTCTTCTTTTTAAAATTCATGCGATAAGTTTGTGAACAATATCTCTAAGAACATGTTGAGGTTAATAAAACTGCCTCATTCTGTTGTAAAATGTGTGTAACATACAAAATGCTACATCGTTCCAAAAACTAGGTAATTTAGATGTGCTGAAAAATATGTACATAAAGAAGCTTATCACATGATAATAATGGTTAAACAGTGAAATAAATAAAATAACTTACTATATACATTACTAGATTTGCCAGTGTTCATACATAATTTCATAAATAATAACGATCAAAGTCTGGATAAAAATTTGCAAAAACTATGTTGCAACATGACTCTTTTTAGTGCTGACCGTAAACCCAATATTCACAAAACGATTAAAACCTTCATTCAGCCTAATCGATACTCGCAACATAATCGAACATGAAAAAAAAGTAAAACAAGACATAGAGCATGGACTGATTTATCTGCTTTTTGACTATAGAAAGCTCAGTCCATGCAATAAGTCTATGAATCTAAATCTGAATCATTTTATAATATTTCAAATGTTCAAGTATTATTTCGTTTACGCAATAATTTATTTATCGGTGTTTCATTGGAGGCTAAACATACCTTTGTGTCTTCTAAACTTAAATTCAATCATATGGTTTTACTTATACTCATTTTGTGTTTTCGTTAATTAATTTCAATTTATCTTTTTAAAACGGATCTAAAAAACGTGAAAAGACAAACACCGGGTTCGGATCTAATGCTGAGAGATGGGAGTATGTACTTCTAAATGATTCCTTGCAGTAACAAACAATTAGAATTTCCAACGGGGCGTGTTTGGCTAAATTTTAAACTATGAGGAATAGCGAAAAATCCTTAAGGAAGTCTCGAGGCCGATTTGATAAAAATTAAATAACAACATAAAAAATAAATTTTTGAAATATAAATTCAGCAATCAAACTATCAATATTCTGTGAAGTAGAAACATGCGACAAACTTGAGGTATAAGGCTTTTTTTCCAATAAATAATGTTTCGCTACATGTTCACAACATAGTGTACTTATTTCAAATTTTTATTATCACTTCGTGGTGTAAATACATTAACGATTTTTTTGAAATTCGAACTTTAAGTGAGTTTGCGCGAATTTTGATTTTATTCTGCTGTACAATGACTAAATTTTTGTTTGTATATTAGTTCATATTTTACCAAGTTATCATTACTTCACCGAATTTGATCCTCAGCGACATCGAATAGTGTAAAAAAAATTAATACCTAGCATTTTCTTTTTTTATTTCAAAAGCTCGATTTCTGACGTGTAATACTTACATGACCAAACCAATCTCACGAAACAAATTTGTACAATAAAATAATTAATTTGGCTATCTTTTGTTTGGAGCCGCGAGAGGGAGAGGACAGCGTCCTCCCTCCGCCCCAACCATAGTGGTAGGCACCCGCAGCGTCGGAAGTCGGCAGACGATCTCCGGCCACCGTAGGCACGGGCATGCGGACAGCGAGTAAAGGGCAACTCGCTGTCCGACCATGGACCATGCCCGGGTCGACAGCGCGTCGTGTTCCACGTACGCCTCAAAGAGCGTCAGCATAATGAGAACTTAGAGGGCCAAAGCCTACCGGGGTCGCGGGAGTTATTTCATGACCCCGGAACATAAAGGGCTATTGAAGGACACCGTGGATTTTAGTCAGTACAAGTCTGACAGTCCCTCCCGCCCTGCCCGGGGTGGAAGGACTCATTTGATGATTTTACCACGATAAAAAAAAAAAACTTTTATATGGTAGGAAACAAACTCATTTATAATAAGCCTATCAAAATCCAAGGCATTCTATATTCATTCAACATTAATAGTAGATTATTAACCAAGGGCTGTATGACAGCAATTGCATACGAGGTTTTTGGCGCCTGAGCGAAGCGAAGGCGCTAATTAACCCGAGTATGCAATTGATGCTTACGCCCGAGATAAATACTCTGCTTTACATATCGATTGTGAGGTAAGTAAACAACAAGACAGCAGGTTTCAATGAACATTTATTAAGAAGAAAAAAATGTGTATTTAATTAAAATTAATAGTAAAATTATTACAATTTGTAAGAGATATGGTCACGTTCTTTTTAGGTATATTTATAGTTTGAATATGAGTTTGTGATGATAAGACTTGAGTTTGAGTGACTTGAGGTTCACTTGGTTAATAATCTACTATTGAAAAAGAACTCAAACAAGAAAATTAATTATTTTCGCGATGCTTTCGCGCCTACTAGTAGACTGCCTTTTTTTTTTCACGCACGCAAGCGCGTCAAATCTTGCTGGCCAGTTTGATTTTTAAATCGATTTCATCTAACATTACGATGTGGAAACAAATAGTTCCATATTTAAAATAAAATCTTCATAAAATAAATTGTCTAGATTCCGATTCGAGTAATTAATCGATACCGAGAAAAAAAAATAACTTTTTAAAAATATTCTTCGTGCAGTATGAGTATGACAGTTCTTTTTTCAAATTCCAAAACCTATGCTGTAATGATAGTCATACACCCCGGCATTCAGGGGTGTAAGGGTGTACTTACAGAGCAAGAGATATGTAAAAATAATTATATGATTGTACAAAATAAAATGTACAATAAAAATTAGCTAATAAATTAAAAGTTATTACATATTTTGATTATCGAGTACCACAGCGAGTGCATTCCTAATTCAAAATTTTTGAATTAAATAATTGCCGCGCATTCAAACATTTATTATCTGACATTGTTCCTTTGTCTATTATTGTTTTTTGGGAATGACAATGTACGTAATATTATTATAAAAGCTTGAAACTATATTATAATAGATAATAATTGTATTCTAAGCATAAAACAAATTATTTTTGTTAATCGATTTCCTAATTTCCTTATTTTTTTCACTCGAGTTGACAAAAAAATCAATTATGGAATCGATTAGAATACTCGCTTTCACACATCATTACGATTAAAAAAAATAACATGGTTGTCGATTACGAATACAAATTGAGTAGTGGTAATGAAAAATACGTGTTATTGGCCCTGTATTAGAGAATTACACCAAGATCTGGTCTGGTATAATATTTGGCATGATATTTATCTTTATTATTATGGAGTTAAAGCTCGCGTGTGTGATCCAAGTGCAAAATAAAAATGTAAACAAACAAAAGTGGCGCGAAAGTTCGAGTTCAGATATCAAATTTTTCATTACCACTGCTAATTTATGTTGAAATACGTATGAATTCGTTACAATACTAAATGACGAGTTATTCATTCCTCCTATAATGATCCGTTGGATGTCCGAAAACCACGTTTTTTTATGATTTTTAGCCCCACCCAGCACTGCCATCAAAATGGCGAAGATCGTATTTACACTTTTGGATTTTGTTACGGTAAATTATGAAAATAGGCGCTAAATGTAGAAGTTTTAATTTCGTGAATAAATCAGATTTTTATTTAACATTCTTAATTAATGCGCACTCATAGGATTTTACGCAGAGAATATTATATTTTTTTAATTTATAATGAGGATGTCGTATGACTACAACGTCTGCCCCTTTTGGACCCACTATTGAGCCAGCGTAGGTTTACTTGTCGCGCCCCTTTCGGGGGCGCTACCGAACTCTACGGTTAAATTGATTCGTATCATAGATTCTTATAAATGTTTGATGGCGTTTTCTTGAGTATTTGTTTATCTGTGGCCAGTAACAGATCCGTATTGTTTAGGACCTAAAATGTGACTATTATTATTTGACGGAATTATGTAAGACCTAAATGCCAGATTGCTGGCTGACCGTAATCATTCTTTTTAGGGTTCCGTAGTCAACAAGGAATCCTTATAGTTTCGCCATGTCCGTCCGTCCGTCCGTCCGTCCGTCCGTCCGTCCGTCCGTCCGTCCGTCCGTCCGTCTGTCCGCAGTTTAGCTCAGAGACGGACAGTACTAGAGAGCTGTAATTTGGTGTAAATATATGGATTTGTTGTGCCGAAAAAGTGGTAAAATAAAATCTCGTAAAATATTTTTTTTTTAGGGTACCTCCAGTACTTACACGTAAAGTGAGGAATTTTTTTTTCTCGCGTACCCCTTAGTGTGGGGTATCATTAAATAGGCCTTTAAAAAATAATGATAGTTTCCATTAACAATTTTTTTATAAAAAAATTCGTTTGTGAAATATTAAGCTTTAAAGTGCTAAATTTTGCTCGATTCGAGTGTCCCCCCCCTCTACCAGCTAAACGGTTATGTTTGGGGGTGTGAAAAAATTCACAATAGTAGTATATATAATGAAGTTTAAAAGAAAATTATCATGACTAAGTAGGCTTTACAACTTTACGAGTAATAGTCGACCAACTTATAAAATGTACTTATATCCATGTTTTCTTAAACAAAATGTATCGAAGACAACTGCAAATGTAAGTTTGTCAACTTTATTTTTACAGCTTTTATAGGTATGTTTTTAGGGGATAGGTAGGTTTTTATCGTCAACTATTTTTGACTAAATTCAAAAAAAGGAGGAGGTTCTAAATTCGTTGTGATCTTTTTTCTTATGTATTTTCCCCGATTTCTCAAAGACTCCTGGACCGATTTTGAAAATTCTTCTTTTTAAATTCAGCGAATCAGTTTAGTTAGTTCGCATAAGTATTTTGATGGGCAACTACGGAACCCTACACTGTGCGTGGCCCGACACGCACTTGGCCGGTTTTTTAAATTGATTCCTATCATAAATTCTTATAATTTGATGGCGTTTTCTTGAGTATTTGTTTATCTGTGGCCAGTAAGTAACCAGCGAAGTATTTTGAAAGACCTAAAATTGTGTCAGGGTTTCATTTTTAGGACCCCTGCACTGAATTTTATTTTTTCGATCAATGCATTATCTGTTTTTTTATTTAATCTAAGATCATGGTTAGAACTTTTGTTTTATTAACTGTCTACGTGCAACTCTGAAATTGTGCCACGGGAATTTCATATTATCTACTGGGAAAAAGTATTTAGTCCAGACTTTTACCAAAAGTTAAACTTATGTATAATTTGCCCTTAATGTGTAAAATCGGTAACCCGTTCTATATTATGTAATGTACTTAATACTTCATTTGTATAGTACTATTACTACACTTGTCTCAGCTCTCAGATAGTTCGACATTTATTTCCTCAAGATCTTTTGAATCACTCTCAGAGGGCCAAAGCCTACCGGGGTCGCGGGATTATTTCCTTACCGTGACCCCGGAACATAACAGGCTATTGAAGGACACCGTGGATTTTTTAAAAGACTGACATCCCTCCCGCCCTGCCCGGAGGACTCATTTGATGATTTTACCACGCTAAAAAAAAAAAAAAGATCTTTTGAATCACATAAAACATGCAATGGTTGTACATATTACAAAGTTTAATGACATTCCAATAGTGCTAATATTCAGCGTAATTTATTTATTACTCTATCACACCAAACAGTTGAAAATATAACGATGAAATTTGGTAATAAACATTACTATGTAGTCCAACAGAGGAGTGTCTTTTATGACGTCATATTGTATATGGACAGCAAAAAAAGTTCCCAGGATAATAAAATACCATTGTTCTTTTGAATTTTATTGTGTATTTAGTTTTATTATTTAAGTTTATTGTAAGATCGGTGTAACGATAGTTTATTAATTTTAAAATTCAATTCTTAGGCAATTTTTAATATGTTTTAACCAATTCGAATGACATTATTGTGTCCCTGAAAATCAATTTGATCTAACTATTGAAACGAAAACTAAAACTTGTGTGATAGTTGTGGAATATTATTATTATTAAAAAAGGGTTCAGTTCAAAGGTATCAGGGTTGGCAAACGCACCGGTGGCGGCGGCGGCGCGGCGCGGCGACGCGGTCAATTTTGATAAGAATAAAAAAACAATTTGTACAATGTACCTAATTCTTTTGATAACCGTACTTTAGAATTGTCAGTTTTGACAGATGAAAATCATAGATATACTTAATTCCATGGCATAAGCGATTTTATTTCTATTTTCTACAATCTCAAAGTATAATTTAGACATACAGGCGTTGGAAGCTGCTGGCAATAGCAGTTTAACTTAAATAATAGTAAAACTAAGAACCACCCTCTCATTGTGTTCTGTAATAAATAGTTCAGGGCTACTTACAGGGATACGATCCCTATTTGTTCCCTTTTTTACAATGAGCCGTTACAAGGGTACAGTCATAACCTGTTGGACTTTAAGACGGCTATCTCTTGGAAAGGACAATGTCGGAGAGTGTTTTCCTGGTTAAACTTTTATTTAGTATCCTCAGATCAAAGAAATAGGCAGATAGAATGCTCAGAACACGCGAGTGGGTCCACCAAAGTTGATACAAAATCAAATCGAATTACATTCCATAATTTTTTCTTTGTTTTTGAGAAGAACTTTTACAATGGTTAAAGACACGGCATATTTTGGCAAACAACAACAACGACGCGCAGCTTGGTACGACGCGTAGCTTGGTACTGTCACGACTTTGTATTCGATTTTGATTTTGTATTAACTTTGGTGGAACCACTCGCGTGTTCTGAGCGCTTTATCTGCCTATTTCTTTGATCTGAGTTAGTATCAGTCTTTTGTAGTAACCAAAGATTAAGTGTAACTGCTTTCTTTTCTCGTTGAGGAGCTCGTGGCTATATAACGGCCGCACAGGCGACGCTTGCTTAGATTGGTCGCATGTTTGGTTAAAGTACCACCTGTCAGTTTCAACCATTTTTTTTTAATTATCTTATTTATTCCAGGGATTTTTGTACACATAATATGACTGTGACGATGTTAGTATCAACCCTTTTTTTTATCTTATTTATTTAAGGGATTTTTGTACACATATTTATGAAAGTGACGATGTCAATCCTGTCGTGCTTTTACTGGAGTAAACTTACTTAATCAATCAAAGTAGTAGAAAACCCTTTATTTTCTGGTCACTTATTGAAAGTAAGTGTTGTGGTACAGACGCCAGCAGATCAACCTACTTCAATAGATATTCAACCTTATCACAATAGTGGAAAGTTAATTCAATTGATAAATATGTGTCACATTGGGGTAAGTTAACCTGTAACATTTCTGAAAGCTAGCAAGACAGACTTTTTCCTGCAATCTGCCAATCAAGTATAGTACATTTATATTGAGAAATCTGGTTTCGAAGACAAGGGTATTTGTAGCACTGCGCCACCATGTAGTCGAACTCTGGTATCACGCCATCCACCGAGATGCTGCTAAACGCTATGTCGAGGATGCCCTTAATAGGTGACACGATGAGCGACAGTGTCCTCAAACATGCTTAGTACATTATGCACTCAAAATGTCTACCTTTTTGTTTCCTTTTAAAGTCAACAAATGAGTCCTCCCAACCCGGGTAGGGCGGGAGGGACTGTCAGACATGAACACTAAAATCCACGGTGTCCTTCGGTAGTTTTGTGTACCGGAGTCGCAGTATACGTATGTCCCGCAACAGCGTATGTCTCACAACAACGTAATTGTCCCGCAACCAAAATGTCTACCTTAGACACGCGTATTTTAAATAAGATATTATATGCACTGGAATTTAAGCAGCAATAAACGAATTTACTCTTTCATACGAAGATCAATTTTAGATTTATAAAAAATATATTTGTATAACCACGATAGTAGGCCTTCGTGTTTGCTACCACGTCGGAAACAAAAACGCTGTTAAACAACTCGCCGAAACGAACACGTTGGCAGCAATACGTGGGATAACAAAGCGACAGCCCCTACGTATTACAAGTGTAAATCATCTGCATCGTAAGATCATGTCTCTGGGTACGTAGGGCGACGGCTAGAAACAAACCGTTGCCCGAAAACGTGGGATACGTAAGCGATGGAAACGTAGCGATGGGAACGCAAGACGTGAGTAGCAAACATGGCCGAGTCTTTAAAGTAGTAGAGAACATATCGAAGATCACAAACCTCTCTGTGCTGCTTTAATCCAGTCATAAAATATTATGTAGGTACGAGCCCGCCATTTATTCAGATTAAACCTTAGGGTGGGAAATCTGCGAGGACAGCTACGTCACAATCTTAGCGGGATAGAAGAAAACGATTGTCGCAACTGAGGTCCGGGCACGCCGTGATCGCGTAGGTAAGAACCCTCTTTGAGGAGTGGCTGGAGAGGCGTCACGGCGTCCTCTCCTTCCGCTCGACACAGGTCCTCATCGAACACGGGTGTGTTCCGGGAGGTTCCTGTGTCGGATTGGGCAGGAAGAAACGCCTGGGTGTCACTGCGAGGATCGCCCGGAGGACACGGTGGAGTATACGGTGCAGGACTGTCCCGATTGGGCAGAGCAACGCCGTGTCCTCACGACGGTCTGGGCCAATACTGGGCGTCTCGCGCCCGGCATTGGTTGAGGCCATGCTACGGGGTGAGATGCCTGGCATTGGTTGAGGCCATGCTACGGGGTGAGATGCCCGGCATTGGTTGAGGCCATGCTACGGGGCGAGATGCCCTGCATTGGTTGAGGCCATGCTACGGGGCGAGATGCCCTGCATTGGTTGAGGCCATGCTACGGGACGAGATGCCCTGCATTGGTTGAGGCCATGCTACGGGGCGAGATGCTCTGCATTGGTTGAGGCCATGCTACAGGGCGAGATGCCCTGCATTGGTTGAGGCCATGCTACGGGGCGAGATGCTACGGGGTGAGATGCCCGGCATTGGTTGAGGCCATGCTACGGGGCGAGATGCCCGGCATTGGTTGAGGCCATGCTACGGGGCGAGATGCTCTGCATTGGTTGAGGCCATGCTACGGGGCGAGATGCCCGGCATTGGTTGAGGCCATGCTACGGGGCGAGATGCCCTGCATTGGTTGAGGCCATGCTACGGGGCGAGATGCTACGGGGTGAGATGCCCGGCATTGGTTGAGGCCATGCTACGGGGCGAGATGTCCGGCATTGGTTGAGGCCATGCTACAGGGCGAGACGTCCGGCATTGATTGAGGCCATGCTACGGGGCGAGACGCCCGGCATTGGGTGAGGCCATGCTACGGGGCAAGATGCCCGGCATTGGAATAGGCCATGACGAGGCCACGGTAGGCGCGGGCACGGACGGCGAGTAATGGGTGACTCGCTGTCCGTCATAGACCATGATCGGGTCGACGTGAGTCGTATTCCACGCGTGTCTCTAAGAGCTGACACATTATCTTGTACTTGAAAATTTCGGGAAAATAGGTAGAATAAAGAAAACCATCGTAATATAAATAGACAATATTATTGTATAAATTTTTGTATACATATTAATATGTATAACCGAATTAACTATATTATTATTAATATTACACTGACTAGATATTTTTTACTAAACAATTTGGCAGTTTCGTTTTTCAACTTCCTGAATCTTGTGAGCAACCTGTGGACAAAGAAAGATACTCTAAGTTAATAATTTCGCTTCGGACAAGTTCGGGATTGATCGGCTCTGATTTCCTACCGCAAACTCAAAGCGAGAGTAATCCCAGTGTAAGAACGAGGAGGCGCTAAATGACTTGTATAGCTCTGTCTCTTTCCCATAGCGTAATCTCGCTTTAAGACGTCATGGTAGCCGACCTATCTCCCGATTACAACGTTTTAAAACCAGGCTTATTCCGGCGAGTGAAACTGACAGAGCTATAGCTCGTGTCAGTTTCACTCGCCGCGAGTCGTCTAGCGCCATCTCGTTCACTCACTGGAACAAGCCTGGTTTTAAGATGTTGTAATACACCCCCTTATCGTTGTATTTAACAAAGGTTCAACACACTGGATTCATCATCATCATCGACGAAAAGACGTCCACTGCTGAACATAGGCCTCTTGCATTCATAGCTTGCCCGCGATTCTCACGACACATAATGGATTAGAGTCAGATTATCTCGATTATAAAACTAACCTAACGTACAACTCGTCATAATCTAAATCTATCTATTTAAATAAAAATGAATTGTTGTTCGTTAGTCTGATTAAAACTCGAGAACGGCTGGGCCAATTGAGCTGATTTTGGTTTTAAAATGTTTGTCGTAGTCCAGGGTAGGTCTAAAGGGTTTTTTTTATTGTTTCTGAGGCGGTACGAAGTTTGCCGGGTCAGCTAGTCAAATATACAGGGTGAATTTTTCAAGTGGGCGTGGATGGCTATTTTCGAAACTATGAGGAATATCGAAAAACGTTGAAAGGAGTCTCGAGGCCGATTTTGACTAAAACTAAAACTGCATCATTGGATTTTAGAAAAGTCTATTATCCTGGCCAGGAATCGAACCCGCTGATTTTGGAAAAAAAATCACACCCTGTATTATTACACCATTCGACAGTGTTGCTAATAAGGATCAAATTCTGGGAAGTAATCATGTACGGCAAACTAGATCTCTGACAGTCGTTACTGTTAGTCAGAAGCTCTAAAGTCTGACAACCAGTCTTACCATGGGGTATCGTATTACCCAGTTACTGGGTTGTGGAGGTCCGACAGGCAGTCGCTCCATGTAAAATACTGATATCCAGCTGAATCTGGTTCGACTGGAAGCCGACCCCAATATAGTTGGGAAAAGGCTAGGCAGATGATGATGAATCAAAAATTGCCCTCACCGTGGTCCGGGCAGTAGTGTCGTCTGCGTCTCCGTCGCCGCTGAGCGTCGCATGCGTCCACACACGTTTCCTCTGCAGAAAGAAAACAATCATTATTTAAAACACCAATAATTTAAAACACCTCCACCCGTGTCCCGGCCACTGCTGCTGGGACTGGGCCCTAATCCACCATGCAGGCCATTGGTAGATGTCACATATCTTTGAATTTAATATGATTCCAGAACAAGGCCGGTTTTGAGATCAGTGGTGATGAAAAATATTACACAAAGTAATGCGCATGGCTGGGTTCGAATCCATGTATATGTATAGCCAGGTCTCACCATCGCAGCAGGCGGGGTTGAGCGGCGGCGCGGCGTCGTCGTCGTGCCTCGCGAGCGCACGCAGCTGCAGCGTGTATGCGCGCGCGCCGCCCGACACAGCGCCCGCGCCTCCCGCGAACGTCGCGTATGGACTTATCTCGTACACATCTGTTAGCAACAGGTATTTGATCAAAGAAACTATTCGGTAAACAGGCAGCATTGAGCTGAAAATCAGCATAATATCTCAATCGATTGAAAATGTCATTTTTAGGATTCCGTACCTCAAAAGGAAAAACTGAATCTATATAGGACTCACTCTCTTTCACTTTATTGTCTATTTGTAAAGAGCCCTTTTCTCAGAAATGCGTGAAGATATCAAGCTAAAATTAATATCAAACCCTTTCGAACCGAGAAAAAAAAACGTAATCAAAATGTACGGCTTTTTACGTTCCCTTTTTCTTTAAAACAATTTTTAGTGCATAACAGAGCCATATTTCATATTTACATACAGTAACATTGCTAAATTAATTAAAACTTGTTAATTTTGACAACTATTTGCGACGTTGCCAACTTTCAGAATACGCGCTCTTAAATCACTGCAACTTTGCAGAGACAACAAGATTAGCATAGCGCTACGCCGCGGCTACGAACGGCTACGCAATGCTACAACATGCTACGCAGTTGTATAGCACATTATTGCGGTTTCCGTAGATAAAAAAAAAATGGTGATGTTGGGGATTTATTTTGAAATAATTTAAGGTATACTCGTAATATCAAATGTTAGACAAAAGCAGCAAATCTTTTATACAGAAGCTTTAGATTTTTCTGAATATTAAGAGCCATTTTTATCAGAATATAATAAAAGATATTTTGAATCTTATAGAGTTGAACAATGTGATATTAGAGCCCTCTTCACTAAGCTTAAAGGGATCTTTTAGAAATTGGAACCGGAGTATTAAATATTAAACCCCCAAGAGTAAGTGTTCTGAAAGCCTGTAAAAGGTTTTCGACGCATAAAATTCCTAGCAGCTTTTATTCTAAAGGTTTTAAAGAAAATTGATAATGAAGTGTATTACTTAAAGCTATGTTGAACTATTTGATCTTTTATTAGCGGATTCTTTAAAACTAACGTTGTTTACTTTGAACTCCAAATCTTTTAAATATATTTTTTAATGCACTGATTGTGTGTAAGTGTGTATATTTATACTTTTTAGTTTATAGACTTACTTCTTTCTTATATGTTTTAAACATAAACATAACCTATTATCTTTTTTATCGAAGTGATGTCTGTTTAAAAACTTATCAAAAGTTTTTATTTTAACTTGCATTCATACGCAGGTTAAAAATGGTTGTTGTAAGTTCGCCTCAAAAATAATTCCCCACGAAAAAAAAGTATGTATAAATTAGCCAAAGGTTTTTGTTTTTTTTATGTTTGATTATCGTTAATTTGCCTCATTTCTCTTTTCCGTTTGGATAGCAGAACTATTAAATAATAAAATCCAGCACAAAACTACCGAAAACGAGGACACAATGTGGAATCTGAACAGAAAGTACTAGGAGAAAAGAATGAAAACTTTTTTTCGTGGGGTATTTTTTTTTTCTGGCGAACTTACAACAACCCGTTAAAATATTGAACTCTAGGCGACAATTTTGTTTCCATTCAATTTACCATCATCGTTCCGATCCGGAAATTTTTCACATCAAGATCCGGTTTGTAGCACACGTGTACGAAAACAATGATACGAAATAGATAAAACTACTTCCTACTTCCGAAATTGATTTTTAGCTAAACAGTGCTTTCCGAGGCACGGGGGCGAGAACTTTCAAACTCCGGGTTGCTAGTTACTGAGAAATTCTTATAGAAAATCCCAATAGCATTTTTTGCCCGACCCGTGAATCGAACCCAGGACACCACGCGTAGCAGTCCAGCTTACGGCCACGAAACCTACAGGGCAGCTAAGATTGAACGCATTTCTTATTTAAAATGAAAAACCTCTATGGTAAAGGAAAATAGAAGATGAACCATAAAGAATATAATACGAGTAAAAGCTATTATTTTAATAAAACCCAATCTACTGTTAAATTCAAAGTGGAAAAGTTATCAGTTATCAATTCATTGAATTGTGTTGACCACTCATTGTGTTGCATTTAACAATTTGGTAAATGAAACCAATGTTTTACGTAACTAACTAAAGCGTTATGAAATCAGGTTATCGATTGATTGTAGATACTCATAGTAGCAGGTAGCGCCGCGGCCGCGGGTTCGAATCACTCTCGGAACACACATTTGTTTGGCCACCAAAGGCATTTTATATATTATGTGACTTTAAATATTTATAAACGCACTTACGAGGCAGGAGAAATTCTTAGGTAGAAAATATGTAAACATAGGTACTCGTATTTTTATAAACAAGTTCAAATTGTGTTCGTGGGTCGATTTTTACTTCCCATAGTTAAACCTTAGAATGTGGCATGCAACACACGGTTGGCGCAGACGCTGAGCGATCGACAACTGCGCAACGTGTCGCGTGTTCGATTCCCGCAAGGATCAAATATTTTTATGCTATGCAAGTAGTTGTTCCGGGTCACGTATTTCCAAAGCCTATACCATTTCAGTCACGAGTCAGACTATAATCGATGAGCTTTTGTTTGTGCATATTTCTCAACAAAACCTAATCTATCTCAGTAAAAAACTTGACTCGAAAAGATTAGCTTTTGGATTTGATATTTTCAAAGAAAATGCACGGACAAAATCTAGTACCGTTTCAGTCACGCACGAGCCAAACTCTAAAAAAAAAAAGACCAGGTTTTGTTTATGCATGTCGCAGTGAAATGAGGATATCAGGGATTTCACGAAATCCAATTATCAAGAAAAGTATCTAGTGATAATTATGACAAAAAATACTAATATAAAGTCAGACAGAGATCATGTCATTTCACTAAACTAAGTAAAATGTTAGAAAATGTCGACGGAGCACCGCTTCGCGGTGCTCCTACTTCTGGGTGGCTTAAAATAAAATAACCACGAAGGGGATGGCGGGGTCTGAAAGACCCCGCCATCCCCTTCTAACCTAACCTGTCCGAGTCGGGGTGCCCACAGTCGTATTTACGATATTCAAGTAGGTACTATAAAATTTAAGAAAAGTTAAATTCCGAGGTAAATTTACTCATATAGCTAGTGAGCCTCTACTCGACAAGGTTTTGTTCGTATGTAATGTTTTAAAGTAACTCGCCAAAAGTCTAGCTATTCGAGTGATATGCATTATATAGAACTAGATTTTGTGCGTGCATTTTCTTTGAAAATATCAAATCCAAAAGCTAATCTATTTGAGTCAAGTTTTTTACTGAGATGGATTAGGTTTTGTTGAGAAATATGCACAAACAAAAGCTAATCGATTATAGTTTGACTCGTGACTGAAATGGTATAGGGTTTGGAAATAGGCTTCCGGGTCGGAGTGTTTGTGTACACAGGAGAAATATCTAGTGTAAAGCAAAGTTTAAATAAAAATACCTGGCGGGTCTGGTGGTAGCTTGGTAGCTTGATGTTGCGGCGCCCTGTAAGTCCCACAGCTGGGCTTCTCAGCGCTCGTTGACACTCGAGCTACAGCTCCGTCAGTCCTGATCGAGAAAGCAGATATTACACATCTCATATATTATCATCATTAGCTCGAAATCATCCACAGCATGATATAGACTTTTTACTGCTGCCATTGTCATCCTTGGTTCATTAGTTAGTGTTCGGTCGAAATTTCAGTCTATACATAATTTATAATCTAATTAGATTGTGGAATCTGGAAGGACGACGTTTCGACCATTTGATAAACCTAGAGAGTGTTTGTTACTTACGACTCGCTGTTACTTTTTTACTCGGTCTCCCTTACAAGTAGCTATTTGTACATGTTTGACAGCTCGGGGGGGGTATTACAACGTCTTAAAACCACGCTTATTCCGGCGAGTGAAAGTGACAGAGCTATATAAATCGTCTAGCGCCATCTCGTTCACTCACTGGTTCAAGCCTGGTTTTAAAACGTTGTAATACCCCTGGTGGCCTCCAGTTTACGCGATCCAGTTTAGGCTGTCGGAAAGAGACAGAGCTATACAAGTCATCAAGCGCCAACTCTTTCCCGCAGCCTAAACTGGATCGCGTTAAGAGCTTATGGTAAGGCCTCTGAACTCGGAAACGTGACGCTTTACGAGGTTTTGCCTCATACATTTTATGTTTGTATTATATCTATCGATGTATGAATGTTTCAAACGTGACTGCCAAAAAATAAAAATGACGGATGGCACCTGGTACAAAGGCAGAAAGCCGTTTGCGCAAGTATACTGGTACGTGTATGGCGGGCTTAAAACGCATAATAAAATATATGGTCAAATTGAGAAACCTCCTCCTTTTTTGAAGACATTAAAAAACTGAAGGATAAAAGACAATTAAGAGATGGTATTCACCTTTGCGAAGTACGACACCTGAGTAGGTCTATCAAGTTTTTTTGCCCTAATAGCTAACCTAAATAACATATGAAGACACAGGTAAAAATAAATAAATACAGTTTTTTGGCAGATAAATGGACGTACCTGCTGTATATTCATTTTATAACGATACAATTAGCATTTTAGATTAAAAATTGTCCAGACAAATCGCCTCCCGCAGTGATTTTAATAAATATGCGTCGCTAAATTAAATTGTAATTGTAAATTAATGCTTACAAAAGATGAAATTGGTTTTGTAATGAACAAAATATGTATTTCCTTGATCTAAAAATATGATATATTTTAATGTAGGTACCTTTTCTTGTTTTAGGTTTCCCACCCAAATTGTCATTTTATGTTCTCCCGCATAGGACCCAGCGAAACAGCGAAAGAGAATGCCGACTAAAACTAAAACCAACACTGTTGTTATAAATGCCCTTTCGTTCTAAACTTTTTAGAAATTTCCGTAGCCCTGACTAGGTATATGCTCAATTCAGTACGAAAATGTGCATACTACTAACACATTGTTCCAATTAATTAACAAACAACGCATACTTCAGATTCCATCTCTCATTATCCAAATGGATATTGACGATATATTTCCGATGTACAGGCGAAATTTAACGAATGGTATCTAGGTCACGTTTAGTTCCAACTCAAACGTTTATATGAATATAGTCATAGTCAGTGAATATTCATACAATGTAGAGGCATTTATTACAAGTCGATCGTAAAACACGTTTACTACCGCGCCTGTTGACTTACTAACTACTGTGGATTATTTTATGGCTCGTATATTTTCAGTGTTGCCATTGTTTTGTTAAGTTTTGATAATTACTGTGCAGTTTGTGTGCAACAAGGAGGACCATTAAGTCCTGCGTTGGTAGCAAATGCAGCAAATTTTTTTTTCTTTGCATGAAAAACGTTTTACGTTTCATTTTCTGAGTTAACGAAGTCTGTGAACTACGTTTTTATTTAAAAGAATACTGAAATCTTGTTTTAATTTCCGTAAAATTATAAAACCAACTTTGATTTCAAAGTAGTTCGAAAATGTCAATCATAATCGAAAGCTTAAATTATTGATGGACGACTTGAGTTGTAATTGGCACCATTCCAACAAAGTTGCCAAACAATATAAATTTTCTTTGTACAAACGCCAGCAAATCAACCTACCAATGTCTGTCTTCATTGGATTTTCAACCTTATCAGTACTGGGAGTGGTAGTGGGAGGTTAAAGTTCGATTTGGATAGGTTGACCTGCTGGCATCTGTACATCGAAAACTATGGAACGTCTGTTACAACGTGAATTTTGTTATCTGTTGTAGCGATTGATTCATTTACAAAGGTTTATCTGCCTAGCAACCGTACATAAAATTGAAGCAGCTCAGTTTTCATATTTTATACAACATGAACATACCTACTACGTGTTCAGACGGACCGACCAAGACACGCCAATATTTTCCATGTAAAGCAATCATTTATTAGAGTTTCAGCATGATGACAGAGCCTGCCAGGGTCGCGGAACTTATCTCATTACCGTGACCCCGGAACATATAAAGGGCTACTGAAGGACACCTTGGATTTTAGTCAGTACAAGTCTGGCAGCCCTTCCCGCCCTACCCTAGGTAAAAAAAAATCTATTGTTATTAAAAATGACGCCTAAAACTAACCACATTGTTTGTTTTGCTGTCACTAATTGAAAAGTTCCTTCGATTTCTCCACGACCCCATCATCAGATGACATGATGATCATGGGACCACCTAGAAAACGTATCATAAAAACAACAAAAAAATGGGACGCCAGGTCCCATTTTTTTTGTTGTTTTTTATGATACGTTTCGTTGTTGTCTTTGAGAAATCGAAGAAAAAAACCAAAATTAAGAGTTCGACAAACGACAACTTGTCTTGAACCTCCTTTTTTTGAACACATCTATAAAACTAGAAAGAAAAAAGACTTATAAAAAATACAGCTCAGTAATATTTCCACACGGGTCCATCACCTCGTTATACCAAACGTAATACTACGTGAGCAGACAAACGCGATGTCGCGTCAATAATTTCCACGTAAAACCTGACGTTGAACGAATCACGCGCTTCAAAGGAACGTTGAAACGTCATGTCACACGTCGACTCTTAAGACTAGGACTGAAAAGGGTCGATGGAGCGACACCCGCTTATGTCAGCACTTTGTCACGCACAGCTCGGGAACGTTAACGATCTACCTTTATTTTTACTTTTACTAATATTTTTTTACGTGCTCAGTTTAATGATTTGACTTTGATTGCGATTTTTAGATCGTTTTGATGTCTGTCTAGTGACCTGTCGATGTTGAGTTGAAAATAAATTATTCTTTAATAGATACTATGAATATTTGAAGATAAATAAAATAAAGAAATGGTACAAGATGTTTTTTCTGGGGAGTCATTATTTTTTGCCTCCATATTTCTTGAAGAAAATTACACTTAAAATACTGGTACACAAAAACAATATGTAAATCATTACAAATGACACTTTGAAATGTATGGAACATACCGAAATCTATGATCATGTGTCTGGAAACCGATTTTTTGTTGTTGTGGAGACACTGAATATCAATTTCAATTTTTTAAATTTTTATACGCGGTCTGCCCGGGGTGGGAGGACTCATTTGACGATTTTACCTTGATAATAATTGTGTGTTCCTTTTAGCAATCCATTCAGCTTACCTTATTTACAAACTATCTTATGTACAAAAATCGTCATTGTAATCGTAAAATTTGGCGCAATTGGGTGAAAAAAAAAATCTTACACTAATTAAATCCAAAAAAAAAGTAGCCTTACCTTTTCCTCCTCAACAATATGGCTAGTATAGTAAGTGCAGCAAGTGAGAGTGCAGCACACAGCGCCAGTAACAGCGCCAGTTCGCCCGCAGTGGCCGGGAATGGCGCGTCCACCTCCTCCGCAAGATGGCCGTCCGCCGCCTGCGTCGCGAACTCGTACACCTCGCGTGTCCACCCGGCCTCGTTTGAAGCGCGAGCTGCTACTCGATAGCGAGAGCCCGGGGATAGACCTAGGGGTTGGAGCATACCGTAATAACATGGTACTATTGCAAGATCACTATATGGTGTACGCGACCCTACGCAATTTGACCGATTCCAACTACACGTGAAAATCATCCTTAAATACTAGCACATGTGACATAAAACAAAACACGCTCGCCAAGATGACGTTAGTCAGTCAAATTGCATCATTATTTCGTAGTAGCAAGGACGATTTTAATTTATTGTTTGTAGAAATTCGAAGAAGACAAACCCCGTTTACGAGCAAACCAAAATGAGGACTCAATCAACTCGGCCAAACGCAATCTACTGCTGGACATAGGCCTCTCCCAGGCTGTGCAGAACAATAATGCACCTGGTGATTGGGGAGCAATGAAAGAACTCCTGAAAGTGGCCTAAGCTCCAGTCTTGACAGCTACCCTCATCAATTCCGTCATCCAAGAAGGTGTAACATAGATTATAACAGCTGCAGGAAAAGGACGTCAGTTAATTTTTCTTCATAAATATGTCCGCAACTTTATCGAAGCAAAGTTTAAACGACCAGAAATGTGCAGGTATACGATATTCAGAGAATCAAATCTCTGAATATCGTATACCTGCACATTTTGTAAGCTTCCACTCTTCCATTTCATTAGTAATACTCATAATTAGCCTGTTGATATAAAACATGGAAACGTACCTCCCAAAATGACTTCACCACCAACAGGCACATCCCTGGCGCCTGCGACTCCAGACCCTGCCCATTCCAACTTCAATGCCACGGGGCCACATCCACCATCAGTCCATGCACTAGTATCAAACCTGGCATGGGTGGCATTAGCTCTAATCCATCTTGCATCAGGAGGAGCTGTAGGGGGTCCCCCAGAGGTCCTAACAGCCAGTTCAGATCCTGGAGCCCCTCCAGCGGAACCATATGCTCTATATGCGGAACCACATCGTAGTCCAGACAGTGTAACCGGTCCGGGAGAGGCCAATTGTAATCGCCATTCACCCTAAAATGGATTTGAAATGTAAGGAGGAATTTCGGGTACAAGTAAAAATTGAAACGTCTTATAAATGTAAATTCAGGTTGAATCTGTATAGTTTTGGATATCATTGTTACTGATGGGGTAATACTGGTCATGCTGAGTGCTTAGAGCCATAACAAAAAAAAAAGTATAGGTAATTGTTAAACTGACATTTTCTACCAATCAAAAAAAGCTACATTGATCTGTTCAAAAAGTTCTGAAGCGACTTCAGTTTTCTAGGCTTTCAGATAATTTATGACTTCGGGAAGGTTCATAGAGACGGAACATCCGTCGCGTATTTATCGGTCGCGTAACGCCAGAACAGGCAAATGTATAGAAAAATACTTGACCGTTCACACTCATCCGATGATACGTAAGGGTGCTCCCACATCTATCGACGCGGAATCGGATTTTTCCGTCGCCCTTTCTATTTCTGTCGCTTAGAACTGCCATTTGCTAGACCGAGACAATGCGATAGCAAGCGGCCGCGTCGAGGATTCCGCCGCGTGCTATGGCATTATGCTTTCTGTCTCGATCTAGCAAATGGCAGTTAGGTAGCACCCTTAGTGCGTCAAAGAACATCCGATGATACGCTCGACGGATGTTCCGTCAAATAAAAACCTTTCCTTAATTAAATACTACTTTAATTCACCTCTGGTGAAGCCAGTCTCCAATGCAAGCTATAAGTCTTAGGGATGGCATGTCCAGGTGCCCTCGGCGCGGGCCTGAGCTCCAGTTCCAGTTCCCTAGACCTGGCTTCCAGCAGGGCCAGTGCTGGTGGCGCCGGCGGTCGCAGAACTATCACCCGCCATGTTGTTGAGTCAGAACCGTGAGGATTCTCTGCTACACATGTGTAGTTGTCGGCGTGGGAGAGTTCTAAACCTGTTGGGATGTTTTATAATATTACAGTAACTACTAATACAATGTGTTGCAGGACTATCGAATACCGTGACCCTGGAATGTAAAGGGCTATTGAAGGAGACTGTGGATTTTGTCAGTACAAGTTTGACAGTCCCTTCTGTCCTGCCCTGGGTCGTAGGACTTATTTGATGACTTTTTATCAAGCAAAAAAAGATCGAATGCAATGTGTCTGTACTTGTTTAAGTTTGTACAGACCGAAACCAGACACATTTGTATATTCATTGATGTATGTTGTAATTTTTTTAAGAGAAAACTTCACTCTTGAAATCTTTAAAAGTTCGACTTTCAATAACATTGCATTCCTTGTTTGAAGTGCAATTTTATTTTATAAATATTTATAAGTAACACAAAGATAATAATCAAAGTATTTTCATCAATACGGGCGCATCGTAATCAATCGTAGAGTCCTTGAGTAAATATTAAAGGTGCAACTCAAAGGCAAAGTCGACCACAGTCCCAAACCGCAGCGCGGCAAATCGGCACAATCGAGATGAGAGATCGCAGCACCAACACTGGTTTAGATAGAAATAAGACATGTCTGGGGTCTATTTTCTATCTTACATTTTGGCGACTTTTGCTTTCACACTTTTCTTGTTTCCAGTATGCACCCCATATTGAGGAGTTTTCAATGTGCTTTCAGAAATTGATGATAATTATGTTTTTATTATGTCGAACCCATTGTGTCGATAATTCAGAATGTACCATGTTTTGTTCTATCGATGCATGATGCCATAACGTTAATCCGCAAAATGCTGACAAAAACTTTAGAGCAAATTGATCATTAGTTCGATAATATGTCTGTTCAAAATGCCTTCTGTTGTCCGCTTCGATCGTTAATAACAACAAACAATGTTGTTATAAATGATCGAAGATTTTCCGTGATATTCAATGTATTCAATCAACAGGACTTTTTGCACAAACGATAAAATGCATCGATATAACAAAACATCGTACAACTGAATTATCGACACACCGACTTCGATATAATAAAAAAACTTTTCTAAAAAAAGAGAACCGACTTCAAAACCAAACACAAAAAAATGTAAAATAACTTTACTTTCGGAAGTCGGTGGCTTTGTTTTTTTATTTCATTGACTGTGGCCACCGACTTCCGAAAGTAAAGTTATTTTACATTTTTTTGTGTTTGGTTTTGAAGTCGGTTCTCTTTTTTTAGAAAAGTTTTTTAATTTACCCTTTTTAGTTTAGATATTCAAGAAAAATTTTCATAATTATAATCGGCGTCTTTGAAAATCTACAACCCTTGTAAGCAACAAAAACGGATCTATGCGGGCAACTTCACGAGGTATCTATTATTGTTATTATATTAAAACCTTCTCCAGAATGTAACAAATAGTTTTCTGAAAACCGCATCAAAATCGGTTCAGCCAAACGCGAGATAATCGCGGTCAAACATGCAATCGTCTCTGAAAATCTACAAACCAAGTAAGCAAAAACGGGTCCACGCGGGCAACGTCACGGGATATCTATTAGTGTTATATACTAAAACCTTCTCCAGAATGTAATGAACACTTTCCTGAAAACCGCATCAATATCCGTTCAGCCAAACGCGAGATAATCGCGGACAAACATACATACATACATACATACATACATACAGGTCGAACTGAGAACCTACTTTTTTTTTGAAGTCGGTTAAAAATCGTATCATCTACGAACCTTTGAAAGCAAGGAGAGAACCCCAAATGAAGTGCGATTAAAGATTGGGCAATTAAAAGGTACTGGTATCACCTGCGTGTCTAGCTAAATGTTGGGATACTTAAAAAAAAAACAACGTTCCCCTATTTAAATACGTATAATTTTTAAATATTTTCAAAATGTAAAAAAACAATAAAAAAATCAGTTGAGATGCGATTGTGCCAGGTTATCGATAGTATCTATTATTGAATTATAAAACAAATTGGTTGCACACAATTAAAACTGAGTTAATATGCGATTATGTCAGATTAACCAACGAAAGTATGAATTAATTATTACTTAATTTATTAAGGGAAAACCAAAATCTTGAAATTTAGAGGTAAAATAATCAAGCGAACCTTGCGGTAATTAACTAATTGGCCAATGCTAATTAACGCGCCTCGGTAAGAATAGAAAGATTGTGTAAGATAGTGGTTTTTAAATGCCTAAATCCTCACACATACCCTGAGTAGGGGTTGTATTGCTAAGCCTTACATAAAAATATCAATTTTAACATTAAAAGAAATAAATAAAACAGTAAAATGGAAATGCTCAGCTGGATCCTGTCAGGATGACGAGACGCGCTGCCGGCCTGCTGCGGAGCACCGTGTTGATAACCTCGGTCAACACAGAAACAGGTCTTCAAAAAAATCTGGCTCTGGATCCCATTTGCCGGCTTAAGAGCCTGGCAAATTCAGGAACCGGAAAAGGCTGTACGCGACCACACCGGGTCGCGGCGGAGCGTTGCTCCAGACTGCTATCTTATAAACTTGTGGGTGATGCCGTACTCAGCGTTTCCTGCACAACGTAGATAAGAAAAACAGGCGGCATGAGACCAAAAGTACGGACTGAACAGAAGACAAATTTGCAGAAAAATCTATTAAAAAAACTTACCGAACCATGAGAAAATTTTCAGATTACGCCATTCCGGCGAATAGAACAGCAATATAATTATTTTGCGGCACTGATATACACACTTCACTGATTTAAAGCCCTGATTTACAAAGAAAATGAAGAATTCAGCGATTAAACGTATCGGGCAACAATCCACATCCAACTGACACCAAGAAAAAAATCTTCACTTTTTTTCGAGAACAGAAACAAATTCAAATTTAAAAATATTCAGAACTTAAAAAAAATTGAGTCAAGGCTTCCAAAAACAGGTTGCATAACAATTTCTATTAAAAAAGGTGCTACTCAAAAATGTAGCGTTTTTTTAAAAACGCTGCAGTACCCCCTTTCCAAGAAAAAAAAGTCCGGCAATAAGCAATACAAGAAAAAATAACAACTAGCCCAGGAGGATAAAAGGGAAAAAACCAGAGGAAATTAACCTAGACTAGCCTAAAACACTATCCCTAATAGTTGACCTAAACTAAACCTAAGATTGTCCGGTCAAGAAGATAACAAGGAAAAATTAAGTCTAAGTAAAACTAAGCTAACTTAACAGTAGTGCAAGTAGCAGCTACCTAATTATACAACTAACTTCATACTAGAACGACAAAGTCAACAAAGTGACCTGAAAGAGCCAAAAGAATAAAGATAAAACCTAATAGTGCAAGTAGCAGCTACCTAATTATACAACTAACTTCAAACTAGAACGACAAAGTCAACAAAGTGACCTGAAAGAGCCAAAAGAATAAAGATAAAACCTAAGGTAAAAATAACACCTAGTTGACAAACGCGATCGATTGAAAATAATCTAACAGCTTCGGACAAAGAACACCATGGCCTAAAAATCGACACCAGACAAATCCACAATGAGTCTATAAAGGAGACTTCAGAAAAGAAAAGACAAAAAAAACAAAAATATCTCAAGTCAAAAATAAGGCTTGGACATAAGACAAATGAACTTCAGTTCGAACAAAGGAACGTGAGTCTTAGAGAATACCAAAAATCAGCGTTCAAGTTCAAAGATACAACTTGAACGACCAAGTAGTACTCCGGTTCAAACCAGGAACGGGAGACAAAGGGAGGTTTTGGAAAAAACCGGACTCAAGATATAACTTGAGCCAAAGTCAAATCAAGTAACATTCGAACTTAAGAAAAAGTTTCAAAACGAAGATAAAAAATTCGATAATAGATTTTATCGACACCTGCACATCACTAAAGAATGCACCAGTATGGCTGAGTTCAAAGATTAAGAAAGTGACAAGTCTACCATTTCGGATAGGTTAAGCACAGTAATTAATTAACACAACGCCCTACCAAGTTGTGAAACACGCCATCTATAAATCAATTGTTTAACTAGATGCATCGAAACAACCAAAGAAGTTTTAATACAAAATTTAGAATAACGCCATCTATGATAGAACTAGCTATGACGCGACTTGACAAAGTACTGGCATAAAGTTTAGAAAAACGCCATCTATGTACGTTTATTGGAACTTAATGCTAGCAAAAACTCGACTAAAAAAGTTCCAACACAAAAGTTAGACCACTGCCATCTGTAATTATTTGTTGTTACTGAACCAATAGACAATTTCTAAGGGTCAAACTGAGCGCGATAGAATCGCTTGAGTCCCGTACAAAATATTTGAATAAAAAGATAGAGAAAAAAAGTTACTTTAGGATATCTTTAATATGATATCTACCAGAATGTACGGAATCACAGTCCTGTAGCAAATAAGTAGTCCTAGAAATAACTTGCAAAACACGACACTTAACAAAACGTGGAGCTAGCTTTCCAGAGAAAAAGTCTTCTCCAGATGACCTGGAGAAATTACGTCTCCATACAGTGTCACCAACATTTAGAGTAATAGCCGACCGATTGGAATTATAAGCTTGGGAGTTACGGAGGAAAGCCATAGAAAGATTATCAGCCACCTTCGCATATACCTCACGAAGAGAAGACAAATTCGAAGCGTGACGAGTCCGACTGTCCGCTAAATTAGAGCTTTGAGTCTGACTATTAGCACGGCTAGAATCCATAAGTACTTCCCTACCAAACATGAGAAAGTTAGGCGTGAAGCCAGTGGCTAGATTGACACATGAGTTAAGATAGAGCTTTACTTTAGGCAACATCTTAGCCCAACATCTTTGGTTTTCACCAACTAAAATCCCTAAGCATGTTACTACACTTTGGTTATAGCGCTCAACAGTATTCGCTTGGGGTGTATAATAAGGTGTAAATGTAGGGGATTCAATATGGAAAGATCTGAGGAAATTTAGAAACTGACTACTGCGAAAAACAGTGGCGTTATCGCATAAAATAGAACGAGGTACACCGAAGTTAAAGAAAATTTCGGACTCTAAAGCTTTTAGAGACAAAAACATTTCTGATGATTTTGTATGAGTCAAAGATCAAGTTTAAAAAACAAATTTCATTTACCCCCCTACGGAAGGGGGTGAAAACTGTTTTTTTTTTGTTTAGTCATAACTTACCAGAAATACAAGCGTAGGTTTTTTACATCTTTAGTACACCTCAATCTACATGATTACATTTTAATTTTAATCGGACCAACGCAGTGCCAAAAAAAAGCCTAAGAATATTTTTTTTTGGTCATTGCGGCCTCGGGAAAAATGTAGTTTTGTAAATCGACATTTAGACCTAAATACATTATTGATTTTGAACCCTAGTGTGACATTTACGGAAATTAGTTTTTCACGCTTTTCTGCCGCTGTACTTCGGGGAAATTTTGATTGCTTCAAAATCATAATGTAATTTGGTTTCCTTATATTTGCACCCTATAAAAAATTAGCATTTTTTTAAGGACATACTTTTTTCTAGTATTTTAGTGAAAGTCAAAGAGCAATTATGCTATGGAAGTGACAAGCGCGCGACACGGAATGAGGAGATGATAGTACGAATGAATTTGCGTAGAGCACGGATCGCTTCTTGCCACAACAATGATGAATCAAATGCATGGGTGTCCTCGCCCCCGCCCCACCGCGCCGCCTCCCGCTTCGACCCCCGCGTTGGCCTTACGAACGCCACGAGGCGCAGTATGTATCCACGTTAACTCTACATAAACTTCCAGTTATATATTTCTTATTTTTATTAGGTGCGAATGTAGTATATTTAGAATACATTGTATATTAAAAAAAACATGACTACAATAATTTTAACTAGCAAAAAAAAAGGGTGCTTATTATGAGTTTGCACCATCAGACTAATTTCCCTTGAGGCAATTAGCGTTTCTTACACCTTACACTTTTTTAGTGAACACGTAATTATCCACCAACGGGGTATCTACATTTATATCTAAACATACCGAAATAAGTTATTAATGAAATTCCAAAAATTTTGGGACAATGATGTACCTAATATTAAAATGTTCACTAGAATAGTGCAGTTAAGAGAAAACTTATATTCATGTCTTCTAATGATTCCACAAAAAATTACAACTACACGGTTCCTTCCAATCTTTTTGCTAATTTGCTGTACTACGGGTAGAAATAAAGAAAATTTCGGACTCTAAAGCTTTTATAATAGAAAAAGCGACTCTCTTAAGAGGAACAAGCCACATGTTGAAAAAACATCGGCATAGAGATAATGTACTTATATCCGTAATAAGCGAGGGGCAACGGTCCAATCACATCTCATCTGCATTGGCATGGTCACTTGCTTAGGGTGCAAATCAGTCCGCGAGGTTGCGTGTTCGCGATCTTATACGCTTTACAAACCTCACATTGTCAGTGCTAACGACGTCACGGTACATGTTAGGCCAATAAAAAGTTTCCTTAAGTTTTAGGTACGACTTGGATACACCTGGATGTATTGAAGGAAAACTATTATGTACTTCCCAAATCGCAGAAGTAACCTTTTCAGCTGGCAAAACAACACGCCATGGGTCGGAAGACAAGGGACTGGTGACAGGCATACGTCTTAGTAAGACACCGTTATGTATCGCGTAAGCTGGAAACATTTGTGGTGTATCACGGGCACCTAAAAATACCTTTTTGTACCAACGGTCGTTAGTATGTTCTGGACCCTGATCAAACGACACGGGACTAGCATATAATCTGGAAAGGGCATCTGGCACTATATGTTGTGTACCCTTGCGGTGTATGATATCGAACGTATATTGGGAGATCATAGTAGCCCAACGAGCTAAACGACCTGAGGGGTTGTTCAAAGTGAGAAGCCATTTAAGGGCCATATGGTCAGTTATGACAGAGAACTTGAACCCATCCAAATAGCACCGAAAATGTTTAATAGAATCTAAAACTGACAAAAGTTCGCGCTCTGTAGTGCTATAATTACGTTCAGCTTTGGAAAATAGGCGCGAATAATAAGCGATTGGATGCTCTACATCATCAATCTTTTGTGTTAAAACTGAACCAAGACCAACAGCAGACGCATCACACTGCAAGATGAACGGTTTCGAGAAATCTGGACATGCCATAACAGGGGTATCGATCAGAGCTTCTTTTAATTTTACAAAAGCCCGTTGAGCCGCGTCGTCCCAACTTATTGGATCACGTCCTTTTCTCTTACCAATTAACGCAGTGAGCGGAGCTATTATGGTAGAAAAACCATTCACAAAACGCCTGTAATAGGAACACATACCAATGAAACCACGTAAAGACTTAGCAGTAGTAGGAGTGGGATAATCCCTAATAGCTTCGAGTTTACTGGGATCGGTTTGAAGACCCTTCTCATTTACAATATACCCTAAGTATTTTAATTCGCTCTTACAGAACACGCACTTTTTTAGATTAATGGATAAACCCGCCTTCTTAAGACGAGCTAGAACTTTCCTGAGAAGCGCCAGGTGACTATTAAAGTCCTTGGAAACTAAAATTAAATCGTCGACGTACCCGAAAACGCAGTCGTCGCTGGTAGAAGTAAATTCATAATTGACAATCATGTCAGTAAGACGTTGCATCTCAGAAGCAGCATTTGTAAGGCCAAATGGCATTCTAACAAATTCGAAAAGACCTCGTTGTGGAACAATAAAAGCGGTTTTCTCACAACTCTCTTTATCTGCGAGCGGAATCTGCCAAAAAGCACTCCTAAAATCAAGAGAGCTTATGTATCTAGCGCCTCGAAGGTTATCAAGAATATCATGAATGCGCGGGAGTGGGTACGAATCTCTAATGGTCACACTATTAAGCTTCCTACTGTCAACACAAAAACGCACCGAACCATCACTTTTTGTAACCATAACCACTGGACTAGCCCATGGGGAACGAGAGGGACGAATAACACCCAAGTCTAGCATTTTATCGATCTCCTCGTTGAGAATTTTTAATTTAACTGGAGATAAAGGATAATAACTTTGGCGGATAGGAGGTCCTGTTGTATTGATTTTATGGGACAGCCAAGATGTTTTTCCCAGGCCTATTTTTTCAGAAGAGATGTCTTCAAACTCATTAATGACTTGCTGAAGATCCATCTCTTGTTCCAGTGATAAAACGTTGCGTGGATGAACGTATCGAACCTCGCTAACAGAGGAAATTTGTGGAGGTGAGTGCTGAACAGACGGGAGGTACATATTACCTCTAATATTTTTATCAAAAGCTTGACTAAAGACAGACGTTAAACCAAACTTATTCCAAAATTCGATACCTAATATCACGGAAGACGACATAGAACTTGCCACTAAAAACTCATGGATAAAAGTTGTACCGTTAAACTGAACTGGGAGATAAACAGTACCCAGAATATCGATAGGCGAATTATTAGCCGAGATTGCACGAGGACAAGCATCACTCGCGTTCAAAGAAAGACCAAATTTCTGTATTAAACTATGACTAATAAGCGACATCTGTGCTCCAGAGTCAAGTAAAGCCTTAACAACCTGGTTACACAATAAAATTTCAATAAAAGGTCGATTATCAGTCGAATCAGTAGATATAACCGGCGACACTGTACGGTAAAGAGCGTGCCGTCGGTGGCTTAAGCATTTTTTGGATTGCACTTAGGACAATCACGTGTTATAAAACCTGGAGTGCGACACTTAAAACATAACATGCCGGTGACCTCCGGGCAAGAACGGTATGAGTGTCCGGGTTTGTTGCACTTAAGGCAGTGTGGTTGAGACAGACTGCAGGTTGGACAACTCTGAACCTTACTTTCACTTTGGTGGGATTTTGGAAACTGGGAAGCGTGTCCAGAAATAGGAGTCGGGTAAACGGTACTATCCAGACTAGCGACTGCTTTTTGAGTTTTAATAAAAGATTCAAAATGGGAAGCGGCCTCAATCAGACTATTTAAATCTGGAAACCTCTGTATAGACAAACAGGGGGTGTATTTAGGTAACATATTAACATTACATAGTAATAATATCAACTAACTCTGGTTCCTCAATGGGTTTGACGAGTTTGGCATTAAGGTACGTCACACGGATAACAAACTCCCTCACAGACTGCTCAGGTCTCTGCTTAAGATTACGGACCTCTTGTCCAGTCCTGAATTCAAAATCAGCTGACCCGAATGTTCTAAGGAAAGCCTGTCTGATCTCTACAAATGTCAGACCGGGTCGACGAATGGACCTATAGTATTGTAAAGCGATACCAGACAAAACCTCGTGGAAACGCCTAACGAGATAACTATCCGTTAGATTGTCAGCCTCCCTGCATTCTTCTAAACTAGAAAAAAAATCGCGAACACATGTGTTGCCATCAAAAGAAATTTTCCATTTTGACAGAGAGAACTGCTTGACGTACGGTGGACCATCATCGGATTTGATTGGTGAAGGCAGCATAGACTGGTTGGAACTACGAGAGACTCTAGGTGGAATAGGAGGTGGCGGTCGAGAGATGATAGGACTATCACGATGCGGAGTCTCGCCAATGGAATTTCCTTCTTCCGACATGATGTAAATAAACTAAAACAACGCTAGGCAAACACGGGCATAAAACTAGAATAAGTACGACGGCTGTGAATTAAAAGTCGATTTGATCCTAAGCAAAAAATAGGCACCCCAAGTACAGCTGGACCTAAACACAAAAAAAAACTAGGGGTGCCTATTTTTTGCTTAGGATCAAATCGACTTTTAATTCACAGCCGTCGTACTTATTCTAGTTTTATGCCCGTGTTTGCCTAGCAACGTATAATTTTTAAATATTTTCAAAATGTAAAAAAACAATAAAAAAATCAGTTGAGATGCGATTGTGCCAGGTTATCGATAGTATCTATTATTGAATTATAAAACAAATTGGTTGCACACAATTAAAACTGAGTTAATATGCGATCATGTCAGATTAACCAACGAAAGTATGAATTAATTATTACTTAATTTATTAAGGGAAAACCAAAATCTTGAAATTTAGAGGTAAAATAATCAAGCGAACCTTGCGGTAATTAACTAATTGGCCAATGCTAATTAACGCGCCTCGGTAAGAATAGAAAGATTGTGTAAGATAGTGGTTTTTAAATGCCTAAATCCTCACACATACCCTGAGTAGGGGTTGTATTCCTAAGCCTTACATAAAAATATCAATTTTAACATTAAAAGAAATAAATAAAACAGTAAAATGGAAATGCTCAGCTGGATCCTGTCAGGATGACGAGACGCGCTGCCGGCCTGCTGCGGAGCACCGTGTTGATAACCTCGGTCAACACAGAAACAGGTCTTCAAAAAAATCTGGCTCTGGATCACATTTGCCGGCTTAAGAGCCTGGCAAATTCAGGAACCGGAAAAGGCTGTACGCGACCACACCGGGTCGCGGCGGAGCGTTGCTCCAGACTGCTATCTTATAAACTTGTGGGTGATGCCGTACTCAGCGTTTCCTGCACAACGTAGATAAGAAAAACAGGCGGCATGAGACCAAAAGTACGGACTGAACAGAAGACAAATTTGCAGAAAAATCTATTAAAAAAACTTACCGAACCATGAGAAAATTTTCAGATTACGCCATTCCGGCGAATAGAACAGCAATATAATTATTTTGCGGCACTGATATACACACTTCACTGATTTAAAGCCCTGATTTACAAAGAAAATGAAGAATTCAGCGATTAAACGTATCGGGCAACAATCCACATCCAACTGACACCAAGAAAAAAATCTTCACTTTTTTTTCGAGAACAGAAACAAATTCAAATTTAAAAAGATTCAGAACTTAAAAAAAATGAGTCAAGGCTTCCAAAAACAGGTTGCATAACAATTTCTATTAAAAAAGGTGCTACTCAAAAATGTAGCGTTTTTTTAAAAACGCTGCAGTAGGTACTATGGTACTGTTAGCCTGCGTCATAACACTGCTGGTTTTTTTTTTCATTTAATAAATAACTTCCATTTAATTTGAATCGTTGTCATAACAACATGGAATTGCAATTAATATACGGTAGAGAAATAATGTTTGTTCCAAGGTAGCTACTGAAGTATAAATAATTGCGGAAAAGACAATAAACATAATTATGAATATTTCAAAGGAAAAATAACTTAAAGTCAAACTTCACAAACAAATACGGAGAACTTTGTAGATTTTTCTATAAATATATCAAGTTCTTGGAAAGAGAAAACTTGACACAGAATCTCGGAACGAAAATAGAAAATTAAGTCATCTTGTTATTTTGTTTGCCAAATGATTATACGAAGATAATTATGTAAAGTATTTTTCCACCTACTTGGTCCCGATTTTCTAGAGTTTAAATGTTTCTTAGTATCTCTTGGACATATCTGATCGTCGGCTATGACCAGTTAAGGCCAGAACCGCCTTAAAATGCCAATTAAAGTAAGTGCCAATATTTTTCGACGTTTTTTTAAGTGCCCACTGTGGCCCTTGTAAAATAAAACATTTTAATTTAGATTTTTAAAAATGTGTCTCGAGGAGTTTCCCATGACGCGATGCAACACAATTCCAACTACAAGTGAAAATCATCCTTACCACTTCGACATAACTATGATATAAAACGTGCGGTTGTCTACGGGTAGATGAAAAACAAAACACCCTCGCCACGACGACGTCAAGTCAATCGAATTGCATCATTATATCGTAGTAGCAAGGACAATTTTCATTTTTAGATAATAGAAATTGCAAATCGCACGGCTCGCGTCATGGGTAGCTCCATTAGAGCTAGTACAGTCACGAGCAAAAGTAAGTAATCACTAAGCAGTATTCAAAAGTGATGTTCTGCTACCATATTGATTAAACTTCTGATTTTTTCATTAGATTACTTCTATTCTGTAAGCCATACTATAACGAAATAGGTCTTTTTTCAAAGTGGAGATCAGCATTTTACGAGTAAATTGCGTTTAAATTTTGTTAAGTGTTTACATGTTATTGCTCGTGACTGTACATACTGGGCGCTCGGCGTTGCGTTGAGCGCGCGTTGGTCGCGTACACACACCGCACTTAGCACGGCGTTCAACGAACGCTATAAATCAGAATCACAATGCTCGATCTCCATTTTCGAAAAGTGAGTCCTCACTAAGCAAAGCGCGCGTTGAAATGTACAACACAATGACCGTTCATGTATCTCAAAGCGCGCCGCTGAAGCCCAAGCAACGCGCGTTCTAACAAAAAAAATGTTAACGAGCGTTTGACGCGCGCTTGCCATGTGTACACTTCAATAGAATTCAGGGTTCTCAAAGAGCGTTAGCAAAGCGCGCGTTTCAAAACGCCCAATGCGTACCCGCTGTTACTTACCGAGGGAGCTAGTTTGGCAAGCCACAGCGGGTGAGGGCGGCCCTTCACCGGCGGCAGTGGCAGCTCGTACCCAGGCTTCATACGTTCTTCCCGCGCGCAGGCCTCTCATTGTGCGCATACATTCCGTTGTAGTGCCCTCGATTTCCGCGCAAGCATTCACACGAGTGACATTGGGTTCTTGTGACCTAAGGTGGGAATGGTTTGGTAATAAACTAAGTTGTGTAAGTAGTAGTACACTAATGTTACATATTATTATTTACAAACATGACCACAATTTAATGAGACGTTTAAAAATTCATCCATATCTTTGTCAACGAGTAAAGTGCCTAGAGAGCTAGCAACGATGGTCGCGGGACTTATTACCGTGACCTCAGAACATAAAGGCCTATTGAAGGACACCGTGGATTTTACTCAGTACGAGTCTGACAGTCCCTCCCGCCCTGTCCGGGGTGGGAGGACGCATTTGATGATTTTACCACGTTAAAAAAAGAGCTAACAACATTGACTGAAGATGCAGTAAGCTTCCTTCTCCCATCTTCGGCCAAGAGAAAAATAGTTTTAAATAAATTTTAAGCAACTGTAGATGGAAACAAATAATGGTTAGCGGTCAGCTACAATGCTTTCAGTGAGCAATTAGTTAATAATTTTTTATGAACAATGTGTTTGCTCTTGACCTTAGTCTAGGTCAGGAGTGACTAAGACTATCATCCCTAGTACTGAAATAATTGTAAGTTCGGTTTCAGTGTTCTTACCAAAATTATGTAGATTCTATAGTTGAACAAAGGATTACGAAGTTCGCATTGTCCGAAACAAAGGAAACTTCATAATCGCTTCGAAACCTTGATTAAAACGAAATAGAAGCTTGTGAAATATCACAATTCACATACCATATTCGTGCAATATCTCGTGTCTAACAACGCTCGCTATATCCGTTAAGGGTGCTCAAAATCAATGCAGATATTCAATATGTTGTGCAGCACCCTTCGGTCTTGAGTATTAGTCGTTAGACCACTGCTATATAGGATGTGTGTGCGTGGCTATGCCATGGTTTCAAATACCTTATAACTTACCTACCTTCATAACTTCTAAAAATTAAGCACGAATCTATTTTGCAATTACGTATGTTTGTAAAGTGATTTCTTCGTTATAACTGTGCTGGTTTTTCATTTAAAGAGGAAATCATTGTATGAGCAGTTTGTGAGTTAGCTCCCATACTACCTGTATTTCATTCTGCTTTGCTTAATAATAATATGATGATTTATCATGACAAGAATTTAGTACTACAACTATTTGCAAGAATCATACCTACACTACAGAGTACTTTGCCTGTATTTCGCAATGAACTGTGCTGTCTAACAAGAACAGGGAATGAAGGTTTTGACCAAAAAATAGTTGTCAGACCAAAACAACAACGCAGGTCAACAGAACAAACTAGCCGAAGTAAAGCGGTTAGGCACGGCTCAATTGAAGCGGTATTCAACTTTGATTGCTGAACAACTTTGCTTACTCCTGGCAGGTCGGGTTCTGTTTCAATTATTTATTAACTCGCGCTTACAGCGGTTAAACTATGTAATTGCTTTTGTGATAGCTGGAGGGGAGTTATGTAGATTTTGGGAAAGGCAAACGCTACTGATGATAAATCTTTACTTATTATAAAATGAGGTTTCTCTATATACTCGTAGATATGAAAACGATGTACAGATGTGGGTTATAAAGTTTATGGCTCAATAATCATTTCTAATTTATTTAAGTGTTTTTATTAATACAGGGTGTTTAGCAGAACGTTGAACATACGAAAATGGTGGATAGGTGGGGTCATCTGCTATTTACTCAGTCCTAATATATTTCCTTTCTTTGTTCCTCCCTCTCACTTTTTATAATTTAAGAATATGCATTAGAAGATTTAGATGTAGTTTATTTAATAGATACCTTCAACTTTCGTTTGACTGCTGAATTTACCTGTAACTGATTGTGCACTATTGTTCATCTGTTTTGCTTGTTCTATTATGTCCACAATAACCAATGTAAAAAACAGTTGGTATGCCAATAAATAAATAAAGGGTTTGACTAGTTTATAATTTAGAAATTGTTACCAGTGACGGTGTATCTCCGTTGTTACACATAAAGCGACCGAATATTTCTTGATGTAAAATGCTCCACAGGTAGACTATGACATGAGTTATCACATAAAATACTATAATCCCGGTACCCCGGTATGTTCCCATCCAATAATCTCTGACCTGCTTCCATGTTTCCATGTTGCAGGCTAAACGCAAGTCTATAAATTCTAGGATAAAACCGGAATAGTTACCTCACTTTTAGAAATTACTAAATCTTACTAAAAGTAAAATATTTAATTTGTAAACCTACCTGCTTTTGGTTTATTTTTTTCAAATTTGTAAAAAATGTAACCGCCTTCAAAAACAAAAACAACCACAAAAAAGGGTAGTTCAACTTATGGAATACTTACTGCAAGTTTCATCAAAATCGGTTCAGTAGTTTTTGAGATGGGGAAGGAATGAAAGAGATGCGATGTTATTACCGGTGCTACGGATTACAAAATTCTAGTGCACATATTGTAAGAAAAATGATGTACCTATTTGACAAGAGTTTTGGTTGAATATTTATAAACTTAAAAGAGTAAAATAATTTTTTTTTTTTTTTTTATGTTTGTTACCTCATAACTTGCGACTGGGTGAACCGATTTTCATGATTCTTTTTTTATTCGAAAGCTGGTGCTTCCCGTGTGGTCCCATTGTCACCATTTCAGGATCTGATGATTGGATCTTGGAGAAATCGACGGCAACCCTCAAATTTTATTGGCTGACACATAGTTTTTCGCAAATCTTATGAAGTAGTTCAAGTACTTGCGTATGGAAATCATCATCTCATGTAGCTGAGCTGATGATGGAAGGTACAACTCCTCAAGTAAGAATTTTTTTTTTTTGTGTTCGCATATCTCCGGAACTACAAGTCCGATTTAAGTAATTCTTTTTTTGTTGTACTAGGTATCGTTCAACTTAGGGAATACTGCAAATTTCATCAAAATTGGTTCAGTCGTTATTGAGATAGGGAATGAATTAATGAGATGTTAACGATGTTATTACCAGTGCTACGGATAACAAAATTCTAGTGCACGTGCAAGAAAATGATGTATTTGACAAGAATTGTGGTTGAATATTTAAACTAAAAAGAGTAAAATAAAAACTTTTTCAAAAAAATGTGACCGCCTTCAAAAACAACCACAAATAAGGGTAAAATAACCTACAAAATTTTTCTTTCGGAAGTCGGTGTTTTTTTTTGTTAATTTCATTGTTTTTTTTTGCCACCGACTAACCCGCAAAAACAGTGATTGCACCTTACTTCCCATGCAAGGCTGTAACATGGCCAACCTAGTTGTAGTTTTTAAAGACTCTCGATTGAAAAATAAAATGAGATTCATCCGCGAATCTAGAACACTAAGAATCAAAGCAGTTCTATCCCACTTTAACTCTAAATAAAGCTCGTAATTTAATAGCAACATTATTCTGAAGGTGCTCACTATTTACCAGGTTGCAACGCAATATCCCTTCCGCTTTGTCACTCATCTCAGTGAGCTCGTCGTGCCGTATAATCTCATTAACACTCCGCTCTGTGGAGCTCCGTACTATCTATGTGGAGCCATCGAACTGTTCTGATTTGGTCAATGGTGGAGGATTGGAATTTCGGAATATAAATTCAACGAATCTACAACGACACAAACTAACTGGCTTTTATTGTCTCCTTGGCAAAGGCATAACTATTAATTATATTCATGTTTTTGGAATGTCACGAAAAGATCCTTTTCGTACCACTTGCTCAAAAAAGTGACATTCTATGCCACAAAAAGCGTACATAACAATAGTCATTATTAATCTGTTAAAAACAGCTTTCCCTAGGGAAAGAAAGTTATACTGAATTTCATTCATCCTCTAGGGAGAGAATGTGATTTGAATTTCGAATACTTACCGATAGTGAACTACATCAGTCTGTCTTTACACCATTGAGTTTGTATGTAAAGCATTATACAACTTTTTGAAAAAGGAATACGCATTTATTATGCAGTTATGATTTAATAACATTACGAAAACCGAAGAGGCCGTATGATCTTGATGCCTTTGCTTTTCCGAGAATACAATATAATCTAGGAATTTGCCGCGTTTTGTTTTCTTCAAATACATAAACGTTGAGTTTATTTTAATTTATTTTTTTAAATAAGTTATTGTTAAATTTAAATGTTTACATAATGCTTATCTCATACATATTATTATAACGTTAATTTTTTCGCAAGTGGTACGAAAAGTAGAGTATTTTCCTCGGTGATAAAGCTGTCTTAGTCTTGGGTGAACTTAAATCCCTCGCTACACTCAGGACTCGTCTTAAACACCCTCGCTACGCTCGGGAGTAAGCCTCGAGTCCTTCGTTATGCTCGCGATTTAAATCGTCATCCGCGACAGAAGACACTGCTTTATCCCCTTGGTTAATAATCTACTATTTCAGCACTTTTAACTTCGTTAAATACCTGCATAATAATACAACCATGATTTTTTTTCCAGACCTTAACACAGCTCTTGAGCTAGTAGACGGCGCGGGCAACTCTAGTCTATTAAATAATAGCACTTTTAAATGTAATATTTCACTAAGGGATCTCTTGATCATCAAATTATTTTCAAAAACCTATTTTAAACACCTATCTTGTGTGTGTTCGCAAGATAAAATATAAAATCCCCATTTACGCGTAGGGTACCCATAAAATAAAATGTTTTACAAGATGTTTTTTTAACCTTGTCTGCCGTAATTAATCTGTATATTCTCTGTAGAGATCATAAGACATTAAAGAGAATAAATCTAATTAAATTATCAATGCCAAAATATTCCAGTAATAGCCCAAGGATATTCCATTTAAACTCGATGATGATTCATATTCATAGTGGCCGAATCGAATTAAGAGTACTTTAATAGAAAGAAAGAATGAAATAACATTTATTTGGTACATATATTCTTGTAGCATCACTTACCCGGACAGATCCTTGACGTAAAGTGTATAGTGCGTCAGTTTCCCGTTGGGTTCCGGAGGAGGCAGCCACGAGGCCCTCAAAGAGCGCTCGCCTAGGGCTATCAGTTTCATACCACCCGGCGCACTGGGCACTGATGGAAAAAGGCGATTTTAATGTTGGGTCCTTACTGTTCAGTGTCCATTTGAGATTTGTTCAAAAACCAGTTATAAACGCCCAAATGGTCGGTTCAACATTGCGCGGGGTGGTTAGTAGTTTTACATTAGGCCACTAAGAATCGAAGAAAGAAAAATGAAGAAAAAACATCCCCTTCGTTAGATTTCTACGTAAAACAAGCGAACATCTCCAAGTAAAACATTTAACGTGTGCGTGTCCCTCACTCACACATTCGTAAATAAGTGGCTTCACAAAAAACGTTCTTTTTTTTACCCCGAAATCTGGACATTTTATAATCTAAACTTGGGCACTAACTGAAGTAAGTTTTTTAGTCTGTATTTCCTCATAAATACAATCTTGGAATTTTTAAGTCAAGAGAAAATAGGCTACTTCTAAGCAAACGTTCTTCACCGTCAACCACAACATCGCTTATCACCTTCAGATGATAATTATAGTATTCAAACGCTCCTCATAAATACAATCTTGGAATTTTTAAGTCAAGAGTAAATAGGCTACTTCTAGGCAAACGTTCTTCACCGTCAACCACATTATCGCTTACCACCTTCAGATGATATAGTACTCAAACGATAGCATATCGCTGGATAAAAAAACATTGAATACAAAAACTTTCTTAGTGAAAGATCTGGAAATGGTGAAGAAAGGTTGGTAAGAGCGACGGATGAACTGAATTCGCAGGTCAAAGGCTCAAATTTGTTGGCAGTTCGAATACTTCTTCCTGTAGATTAAAAAAAAAATAGTCTATAAAAATTCAGCTTTAGCTTACCATCTTCATCAGTCCTACAAACTTGAGGGGCCGACAGAGGTCCGTCCCCTGCGGCGTTGTGCGCCCGCACTCGAATCTCGTATTCAGCATACGAGGTTAGACGCGAAACTGTTGCTTCCTCGCCCTAATGAACAGTCAAATAAAAAACAGCCCACAAGGAAAAACATGCTCAATTAGTGTGTGTTTTTTCTTTCGTATTCCAGGAAATGACTTATTGTTCAATTCGGTAACATTAACCAAAACATTCAGTGTTTATTTTTTCTTCAGACTATGTTTTTCTTTAATAACGACAACATCAACGAATATGAGTAAACATTTTATATTTGTGTCTCAAATTACACCAAAAATTATAACCGCGTGCCGTATATAGTTTAGTGTCTTTGCCGCGTGCCCTTTTACAGTATCTAACCTATTTCAATAATTTTTTTAAAGATTTTTTAAGGTCTGAAAATCTAATGAATTATTAATTCTAAGAACGGGCCGTTTGGATATCATCATCATCTGCCTAGCCTTATCCCAACTATGTGTATATTGGTGTCGGCTTCCAGTCAAACCAGATGCAGCTGGATATTAGTATTTTACATGGAGCGACTGCCTATCTGCCAACCCGCACTGGGCCCGCGTGGTGGATTATGGCCCACTCCCTCTCACAAGAAGGAGGCCTGTGTCCCAGCAACAAGAACATTATAGGCTGATGATGATGATGATGATGACTGCCTATCGGGCCTCCACAATCTAGTAACTGGATTATACGATAGTAAGACTGGTTTCCTGACTGACAGTAACGACAGTCAAAGATCTACAAATGACAGCCAGGTTCAACGGCTTTACGTGCTTTCTGAGGCACGGAGGACACTCGATGTAACAGATGGTCACCCATCCACAGACCAACCTCGGCAAGCTTGGCTTAACCAGAATGATCGGCCTGTGCGGCTGTAATTGTTTAGCCACGTACTCCTCGGGCTATTCTACCCAAGGGGCCGGCCGTTTGGATAGGATGGGAGAAATCAATCATACCTGAATCCGTAGATAGGCGTCCTGTGTAGGTAGCATAGGATCGGCATCCCTCCGTGTGTATTGAAGTGTGTAGTGGGTAATAAGACCTCCTCTGTTGTCCATGCCCGGTGGCCGCCATGACACCCGCAGTGAGGAGGACCCGCTAGATATGCAGGTAACTCCTTCCGGACTACCAGTAGGTGCTGTTTAAAAAAAATGCGTTACATAATTATATGGATATTTTTTTATCAAAAGCGTTGACATCGTATAACTTCAAAAACTTGGTCGTGCAAATTGTCGGATCCAAATGTAATGATTGTGTATTCAAAAAACTACATTACCCACAAAATTATTAAGTCACGTACAAGAACGTCGTTTAATCATTTGATGTTGTAGCCTTTTTTACGGCGACGCAATATATCAAATTATATATAGAAAAAATGTGGATTTTATATGAAGAGCATTAATGATTTAAATTCCTTATCATTAATGAGGTCTCATGAGAATTTTCGTAGAATTAGATCCTAAATAATGTTCATATTAAATTATGCTCAAGAGTTAATAATTCAAACAGATTTTTCATCTCTTCCAAATGGTAGCAAAGAATCTCCTTAATAACAGTCTTCTAAGATTAATTACTGAAGAGGTTGTTGGGCGCACATGTGATTCATTAAGAGAGTTAATTAAGTCTTTTCAAGTAGATACAGTTTAATTTTGAGGAAGAAAAGCCATCACCATTTTTACCAGATGTTTTTGAAACAGCTAGCGATAAAAAGATAGTCGAAATACTTCTAACTGAAAAAGAACGTTCCACAATAAACCTTTCAGATCGATTGCAACAGATGGACCACCGGACAGACGGACAATTGAATCTATATTTCTTTTTGCGTCCCAGATAGTGACTACTTCAAAAAAGAATTGGAATTTTTGCATGAAGAAAATAAAAATGAAACAAACGCAGAATACAAAAGTGCCATCAATTTGTACTGAATCGTTTGACCTAGATCGAGAAGGCCACAGTCCAATTAAGCCATTTTGCATTTTGATGGGAAAATTTACGATCGTCGCTTCACGTCGATAGCGCTCAGTTATTTACTACTACGACAAAACTTGCCTTGTCGAAGTTTCAACTCCGATACACTTCTGCGGCTGACTGCTCTGAACATTAAAGAAATCGATCTCTTTCATTTTCCAAGTTTTACGATTTTCTAGCGCTTACAAAGAGATTATCGAGAAAATGAATAATCTTTCGGAAGTTTGTGGGTGGCTTCATTAAGCTTCTTTGCATAATTTTGTTCTGACTAATTGTGTGGATTAATAGGCGCGTCTGAATGAAGGCAATCATTATTTTTGACAAATCAAGTCGATTTATTTCAGTTGTTGAATTCTTGTCGTGAATTAATTTTAAATGTAATTTTAGTGTGGATACCTACCACCTAATCACACTTCGCGATGTTGCGTTCTTAAATCTCTTTTCCACAAGGTGGCCACGTTAATCGTGGTACTACCACATCCAGTTCCACCCATACACATTTACACACACATACTCCCACACGCCCACTTTTTAAGTTTGCCCCTATGATAGTTTAAATCTAGATATTTTATTATAGTTTAGGTTTAAATAAGTTGAAGTGTGGAACTATTATAATTTCTTGTTTGGATGGACGTTGATACCTAGCTGCAACACAGTTGTAAAGTTTTGTAGCAATCATCATCAGTAATCCTGCCAACTGTTTTTGTTCCAAAACGAAAATCTTTTACTTTTTTTGTAGCTTTTTAGGGTTTAGGGTTCCATACCCATAGGATGAAGCCGGTGAAGAGTCACGCTTCACCGGCATAACTAAGATTCCGCTGTCCATCCGTCCGTCTGTCTGTCACTAGGCTGTACCTCATGAACCATGATAGTATAAATTTTCACAGATGATATATTTCTGTGGCCGTCATAACAACAAATACAAAAAAAAACAGATTAGAAAGATACATAACCCTTCAGAGTACATAACCCTTCTTCGCACGAGGTCGCTTACTCACTTACGTACTTAATTATTATAAATAAATTATAAATATAAATTCCTTATTGGAACAAAAACAATCGTTACAAAATTTATAGTGTTCGGTAATAGCCACATTAGTCGTGGTTATTAGCGCCCACTTCCCAGAGAGAGATGATATCAACGGTACAGATTGTGATAAGTTTTAAAGACCTTTTTATTGTGTTTTTATACTATAGTAAAAATGAAACTTACGTGATTCCAGCGTGTGTCGGTAATGCGGTGGTGACAACGGACCAGTCCCAGCTGCGTTATACGCTCTCACAGTAATGCCATATCTTGTAGCTGCCTTCAGTCCTCTTAGGGTAGTACTGGTTGCGTCAGCACTAGCTCCACTCTCCGAGCCGGGAGTATCACTCAATGTTCCCTTGCCCTCTTCAGATACCTCCCACCAACGGATCGTGTAACCTAGTAAGGTGCCATGCCATGTTTCTCGAGGTGGTGGCTAAAAGAAAGGGTTTTTGTCAGTATGGGACCAACAGTTAACTACCAAACCCGGCGAACTCCGTTTCGCCATCAGTCTTTCCTATAAACCTCACGAAGCCCGAGACCTTAGACTTTTCCAACGAATGTAAAACCGTGGAAATCGGTTCGTGCGTTCTGGAGTTATAGCATCAGGAAGGAAACCCCGACTTATTTTATATAGTAGATAGGAGAAATAAATATTTTTGTTTGATGGGATGTCCTGCCACCGCGCGGAATAAGCCGCTGGGAAAGGCTATTCCTTATCTAAATTGCTGATGACTTTTTACTGATTTAGTACACATAGCATCTAACCGTAGAAGTGGGTTCAGTCGAGGAAAGAATAGACAAAATGACAGAATGTTTTTAATTACATATCGTTCTAATCATACGATGAACGACAAAATATATATTTTATCTATAATATGTATGTATTTAGAAATATATAAGTATGTTTATCAGTTGTCTAGTACCAATAACACAAGCTCTGCTTAGTGGGGATAAAGCAGGCGTTGTGTGATAGGTAGTTGTGGAATATTTATATATTTATTATTATTTATTTATTTATAGAAAAATGTGATAAAACTATGCACCCATTCACGGTATCTCTTGCAATTATTAAATTTGTTTTCGATCTGAGCAAAACCGCGGCGTCTATCTAAATGTATCCGATGCAAATTAGCCTTCTTTGCAAACCCGCTGAAGTTTGTTGATAGAAAGTGGTTAAAATTGAAATACGCAGCAACTAGTTTCATATAACTTAAAATGAGCAAAGTAAAAATTTTAACGTTCTCCAGTTTTTCATTTTGGAAATAAAAGTTCGAATTCAGTACTTATATCTGAAAAAAAATGAGAATCCAAAGGTTCGAATCCTGCACGCAGTTCGAATTTTTCTTTCGAAAAAGAAATCTTTGAAATTCGCTACGCATGCGGTGCCTAACGCGCTTAATTTTTAAAAATATTTCACCAGTTGACTTGAATTTAATGTGCAGTATTATGTTTAAGAATATCTATTGTCGACATGTCAGTGATTATAATACATACTAACAGCTCCTGTATGCATGTATACACTTAACAAAATTCAAACGCAAATTACTCGTGAAATACTGGTTTCCACTTTATAGACTTTCTATCGTGACATCGAGGTTATTTGAATACTAGCTTAGTGTAATACATGGCTATTGCTATTGACTGTACCAATATAGGTAGTACTGAGTCACATCGCTTTTTATATTGTATTAAAACGTGAGACGAATCACAAGTATATCTAGAGTTGGATCAAGAGTTTTGTCGAATCTGATTGGAGTGCGTTTTGTTAATTACTAAGTTCTCAGACACGATTCCAAGTTTTTAAAAAGGGCTTACATTTCCTTACGATTCCCTTTAACAAAAACGTTCTACGTACTTCGCACCACCTCCAAACAAAGATGTGTGCCGTATAAATACATAAAAAGTTGCAAAGAAGCCTACCTGCCAAGTGATATGAAGTTCTCGCGCCCTAAGTGCCCGCACCGTAATGTCACGAGGTGCTCCTCCGGGCGCTAGCAGAAAAAAAAACCACTGTTAAAAGCAACACCCACAAAAAAAACCCCCACCATTATTCAAAGAACATTCAACTGTTTGATGTAGAAGATAGAGTTGGGAATTGCTGATTCGCGTTTTTATCCTGGGAACAAAGTAGGAGCACACACTCATACAGGCACACATTTACTAAGCTTCCTGCGGAAATTGCACAGCACTGTTTTTTAATGGACGGGAAAGCCTCAAGTTGCTCACACTTGGAGCCGACCTTCAGGAATATATGAATTAATGATATATCCGACCATTGTGTGCACAGTGTACTTTGTGGGTTTGTGAGCAAATACCACTGAGAAATGCGTTTAACATTAGCTCATGGCGTATTCTTTGTAGATTTTTTTTTATCTTAAAATGTTCACAAGTAAATCTGTTATTCGAACACACTACTTTGATACAGTTTAATGAAGTTCGTGCATCGAAAGAATTGCCCTATTGTGCGATGAAAATGGATATTTTAAACCCACATATTATAATACAACTTACCTTCCTCTCGTGTAGTAAAATGTAGCGGAGCAGTGTAAGGCGATGCGCCGACATCGTTGAACGCGGCCATGCGCATCGCGTACCTCGTGTCAGGAGAGAGTCCCGCCACTGACGCACCTGCACGACCCGGCCCTTCAGACCTAGGTACACATACAAACAACATACATAAACTCACGCCCTTTTCCCATTTTAGCGTGATAAAATCATCAAATGAGTCAAGGGCAGAGGAAGGAGAGACTGTTAGACTCGTACTGACTAAAATCCACGGTGTTCTTCAGTAGCCCTTTACGTTATACACGGTAATTGCCTTAAATTCATTTTGACAATTGCCTTTCACTCCTAACTTAGGAGTGAAAGTTTCTTTTAAAGTTTTTGGCCAAAGGTAACGAGTTATTGGAATGGGGAGTCAGAAGAAAAGGAAAGACTAGATTATGGTGGTATGGAAGCTAATGTTATCCGAAGCGTTTTTTTGTATGTAATGTATGGAATTGTTTGAATCCAGTCACATAGAAAAGCGAAAGCGGTCCGATAATCTATGCGACTGGCTTCAAACAATTCCATACATTACAAACACAAACGCCTCGCTTCACGTTCGCCTCGCCTGTCAGTTTGACAATAGCTTAATGGTGAGCATTAAACATTTCGACATCTGTAAATAACACTAGTTTACAAGGTTTTTTACCCAAAGTAAACTAATATTTCATCGGTAGAGTTATAAACTTACTTAAAATACTGAAGTTGAATAAAAAATAGGACGTCAAATTTTAGAAATAGGCTTAATTTGTTATTATTATCATTAAATCAGTTATCTCAAAACAATTAAAAATGGCTCTTTTGGATTTCTTTCATACGGATAGTATCATATCTATATTAAGGACCAGCAGAACCCAATAACTGCAATTTTATAAATTTTTTTATCTTTCCTCAAAAACCTTTAAATCGTCGGTGAAACGTTGCCATGCTCATCACTCACGCTTTAGGTTCTCAGGGACAAAATCCCGACCTAAGAATGTAAAAACTGATTTTTTTATTGTAATTCCTTAATAATTTAGAAAGCTAATTTCTGCATAATTCTTAAATTTATTGATTAAAACCAGGAAATTTTTCACTACCCCTTCAAAGGAATACTTAGCATCTTTTTCAACATTTTTAAGTAACCATCAAAATTACATTCCTTGATATCTTACTTATTTGTGGTTTGTAAGTGATGTAATATCAGGATATTGTCCCTATGTGCTTTCAGTTTTTGTTGTTAAAAACAGTAAGTTTCAGTGAAGCAGAAGTAACAGTCAGTAGTATGACTTGCGGGTTCTCTCCATATCATTAGTATGCAGATTAAAATGGTTTTTTTTTTATGCAGCTCCGTTTAATAAAATACTTCTGCAATTTCCCCACACTACACTAAGAACCCATTTTTATCAAAGTTTCTTACCGAGATTTGCAAGCAATGGAAATACGCTCGTGTTACGGCTTCAGTGAGAGGTTTCTTAATTTTTGGACAAATAATATTGGCCACAAACATAGCAAAAGTAATTTGAGTTTAATTTACACTATCTTGGTGACATTTTAAAACAAATAAAAATGCTCAAATAATACATAAACGCAATTAAAACAAACTAAACTGCGACACCGCGAACAAGTTAACTTAAAAAGTTTAAATGTGGGTATTTCAAAATTTTGACGTGATAAGAATATGACACATTATTTTTTGTAGTAATGGGATGGGTAGAAAACATATCCAATATAAATTATCTTTGGGTAAAAGAAAAACTTTTTTTTTGTAAACTAGTGTAATTAAACACATTATAATATACACGGTGTTTTTAAAGTTTTCCCGTATCTCATAAGGATTCGGATTTCTTCCTTTTGTCCCATTTTAAAGAAACACTCTGTATATAATATATATAATAATTATAATAAAATTGTTTATGGACAATATTTATACTAACATAGTTTTTAAGCAATATTATTAATATATAATTATTTTAGATGTTAAAATATTTCCAAAATCTGTTTATAGGCACATCAAAGGCACCTTATTGGATTTTTTAATGAGCGGTATAATAACATATTATATTAAGTAATTAAGAGAGAAAATAATGTAATTTTTTTCAACTCCTGAACAAAGAACTCACGTCGTACTAACTTGTCAGTTATCTTTTCACAAAATTTAATTAACCAGCTTCACAAGCCCGACCTTTGCTGAAAAACCTTGGCTTTATTGAATTTTGTTTACAATACAAAAGCTAATATTTGACTTTGAATTCAACATTGAAAACTACTATGATTCTATACTAAAACTGTAACAACGTACTTGTTTAAGTCTCCTGCAATATCGTTCCAAAAACTGGACGAAAAAAAAAAAATTAAGTTGTGCAAAATTTTGTGGAACATTAATTGGTTGGGCTTGATTTTTTCCCTGAGCAGTAAGTTATACAAAGGGTTATAAAATCGGGCACGCCGCAATTGCGGCGGTAAGACCCCTCTTTGAGGAGTGGCTGGAGAGAAGTCATGGCGTCCTGACCTACCGCTTGACGCAGGTCCTCACCGGACACGGAAGTTTCGGGAGGTACCTGTGTCTGATGCGAAAGGAGGAGACGCCTGGGTGTCACCACTGCGAAGATCGCCCGGAGGACACGGTGGAGCATACGGTGCAAGACTGCCCGGCTTGGGCGGAGCACCGACGTGTCCTCACGGCTGCGATAGGCGGAGACCTCTCGCGCCCGGCATTGGTTGCGGCCATGCTGCGGGGCGAGACGGAGTTAAAGCGGTCAGCTCCTTCTGCGAGGCAGTAATGCTCGTAAAGGAGGAGGCAGGCCGCGAGCGAGAGAGGACAGCGTCCTCCCTAGCCGCAGTGGTAGGCGCCCACGGCGACGGACGTCGCTAGATGATCTCCGGCCACCGTAGGCGCGGGCATGCGGGCTTCGAGTAAAGGGCAACTCGCTGCCCGACCAAGGACAAATGCCCGGGTCGACGGCGCGTTGTGTCCCACGCGCGCCTCAAAGAGCGTCAGCATAATGACGGGGCCCCCCTCTCAGAGGGCCAAAGCCTGCCGGGGTCGCGGGATTATTCCCTAACCGTAACCCCGGAACTTAACAGGCTATGAAGGACACCGTGGATTTTAGTCAGTAGAAGTCTGACAGTCCCTCCCGCCCTGCCCGGGGTTGGAGGACTCATTTGATGATTTTACCACGCTAAAAAAAAAAAAAAAAAAAGGGTTATAAAATTCCAGTGCTCCCCGTTGGCTTAAAAGCTTCTTCTTCTTCCTGCCCTTATCCCATTCTACTTGGGGTCGGCGCAACATGTTTTCTTCTTCCATTCTCCCCTATCAGACGTCACAGTATCATTTACTCCTTTTTCTTTCATATCATTTCTTAGACAATCCATCCATCTTTTCTTTGGCCTTCCTCTTCCTCTCCATCCGTCAACATTCATACTCATCACTCTCTTCGTCACATGGGTGTCATCCCTCCTCATCACATGTCCATACCAAGACAGACGGTTCCCTTTCATTTTTTCCGTAATAGGCGCCACTTTCAAACTTCCCCTTATAAACTCATTCCTTACTTTATCCATTCTTGTCACTCCACACATCCATCTCAACATCCTCATCTCCGCTACATGCAATCGTTTCTCATCCATCTTTTTCACAGCCCAGCATTCCGATCCATACAATACGACAGGTCTAATCACAGATTTGTATATTTTCCCCTTTAACTTGAGGGGCATCCGTGAATCGCAAGTTGTTCCGGTGACCTGTCGCCATTTCATCCATCCTGAGTTGATCCGGTGTGTAATGTCCCGATCTACATCGCCGTCTCCTTGGACAAGCGACCCGAGGTACCGGAAGTCGGAACAGACAGGTATGGGCGCTCCTGCAAGAGTTATGGGCACAGGACTGGAGAGACCGCCAAAATCGCAAAACAGATATTCTGTTTTTGTTCTGCTTAATTTCAGGCCAACGTTCTCCAGTCTTTGCCACCACACCTCCAATCTGTTCTGGACCTCTAGGCCGCTCTCGGCAACCAACACAATGTCATCGGCAAACAGCATACACCAGGGTGCCTCTTCCTGGATGTCCGACGTCAAAGCATCCATTATCAACAGGAAGAGGTACGGGCTGAGAGCCGAACCTTGGTGCAAGCCAACAGCCACATTGAAGCTGCCGGTAGTGCCCGCTGTAGACCGGACTTGGGTGCTGCATCGACTGTACATAGCACGGATCAACTGTACATACTTCCCAGGCACGCTTTTCTCCTTAAGGGCCCCAGAACCTCACGCGGCACCCGGTCATATGCCTTTTCGAGGTCGACGAACACCATGTGCAAGTTTTTATGCGCACCTCTGTATTTCTCGCACAGTTGGCGAATAGCGAAGATGGCATCCGTCGTACCCCGACCAGGCATAAAACCGAATTGGTTCTGTGAAATTTCGCTCTCCTCTCTCAGTCGCCTTTCAATTACTTTCTCCCAAACCTTCATACTGTGTGATATTAGCTTTATTCCTCTATAATTATTGCATTCCAGCACATCACCTTTGTTTTTAAAAATGGGCACTAGCAAACTATTGCACCGTTGGCTTAAAGCTATTAAACTTTAAATCCAAAGCAACTGTTGTATACCGCAGCCGGTACTTGTCTAAGAACTTGATTTTTCAGATCTACTTAGTTTCCGCGCTGAAATTAAAACCAACATTCCGGAAAAAGCAATAAGGTAGCTTATTCTTTGCAGTTATTAAAAATGAGCATCTATACTAATCTATACTTAATTATTATAAAGCAGAAGAATTTTTTTTTGTTGAACGCGAACTAATCTCAGGAACTACTGGTTTGGAATTGAAAAATTTTTTGGATAGCCTATTTATCTAGGAAGCTAAAGGCTACAAAACTTCGCGCTACGAGCAATAGGAGCTAAGCAACGGGTGAAACCGCGGTTCACAGTTAGTTTTTAAATACATTTCGAATTTCATTATGTTTTAGACAGCTGTGAGCTGTACTTACAAAGTCTGGATTCGTGGACGTGATGTATCAATCCACTCCAGTTACTATAAACTTGCAAATTAACTTAGTCTGCCAAGTTCAAGAGTAAGTTCTAAACTAAGGTAGCTATCAAATGGTAATAAAGTTACCCTTACACGTCACGGTGTCTCTGAATAGATAATTCGTAACTACACCGTTTGTAGATATCGCTTCTAACTACTTTGAAACAACGATCAAATCGGTATTAATTGTTAGGTACAGGTGCAGTAGATAAACCTAGAAATGGTCGTTATTCATTACGAACATTCGTTCTGCGAACGTTCGTAACGCTAACATTCGCTTGCGTCGCTTAAAATTCATTATCATAATTTTATTTGAATACTTAACTAGATTAAACTACTAACTGCTTCGGTAACTGTTCGAAAAACAAATGAGTACCTAAATCAATGTTTTTTTGAAAAACTCTTATTTGTAAAGCTTACAAAACGTAAACAAGCATTATTTTATAGCTCACTTATATTTAATCACAGTAATTAATTACTACTGGTTTGAATGAAAAAAATAATAATAATCGGGTAGTTTATTTATTGAAAAAGATAGGCTATAAAACATCACGCGACAACCAATAGGAGTCGAGAAGCAAAAAAAGTGTTACTTTTTTTGAGAATTTCCAAAAGAAACAAACATTGTTCAGTAACATGGGCTGAGTTACCCAACGAGACGTTTTGCGCTATTAACGTTACACGTTGTATAATAACATCTTACGACTGTAAACAATGCATGATTTGATGTGAAATGTGGATGTGTGTTTTGTGCTTAAATTTTTTCTCTTCGAACCAATGACAAAATATAAATAATACACGACAGAATCCTTTTTCTGATAACACATAAATAAAATACTGATTCATGAATAACAAAGCAAAAACTTACGCAACATGTAGTAGATCAGAATTAGCCAATGTGATGTTGAGGACGTCTTGTGTGTCCCAATTGTCGAGCAGAGCGGGTAGCGGAGCGTCGAGCGGAGCGTGGGACAGGTCACGTGTTAGGGCGCGGTACTGTAGGGAGTAGTGAGAGACGAGCGCTCCTCGAGCAACGCGCCATGTGACCCGAGCCTTACGTGACCATACCTCGGACACGCGAACTTCTTCTGGTACACTTGGTCGTTCTGTTAGGACAAAACAAGATAAGTAGGTATTTTAGGGTCACTTGAGTTTTTTTATACTTCTATAGACAAACATATCGAAAACACAGTCGAAAACTCAGTCTTAAGTCGGAATTTTTACGGCCCCTTCTCGACCTTGTCGCCGTGAGCAGCGACTTAGCGCGGGGCGGCAAACGGTTAGAAATGTTTGAAACAGCCCACGAGGCGCCGCCTTTGGCGCGTAGGTACTTTTTTTTTAGCGTGGTAAAATCATCAAATGAGTCCTCCCACCCCGGGCACGGAGGGAGGGACTGTCAGACTTGTACCACTAGACTGTGCTTGTACTGACTAAAATCCACGGTGTTCTTCAATAGCTCTTTATGTTCCGGGGTCACGGTAAGGAAATAAGTCCCGCGACACCGGCAGGCTTTGGCCCTCTGAGAGGGCGCCCTTTACTCGCTGTCCTACGCTATCGCCTACGGTGGCCGGAAATCGTCTGCCATGGCGTAGGTACTTAGAAAGTAATTAAAGTGTTATGTATTTACGCTGCTCGTCGCATCGCGTCTACCAAAGTCGTACACGGATCGTTAATTGCTAAAGCTTCAGAAATACTAGAAAATAAAGTTAATTGTTGTTTTTGAAGGTTAGAAACGTAACTTATTAAAAGTCACGATTGACAAGTCATTTGCAGAAAGAAACACGTTTCACTCTAATTACTTTTAGTTACAGAAAACAAAGTTATGAGCCTCACTTTACTGAACTTATAACTGAAACTTTTCAGACAAGACGTGACATCCCAGAGCTGTAATAAATAGTATATTCCATTAAAATATAAAGTTACTAGTATATATTATTTGGTCACTCTCCTTCCGCACGGAAACGCAAATTTTAAACTTGTTATTTTATTTACGGAGTGTATAACCATAACTGAAACATCGCGTATCATAAATTACACGTTTGTGAGAGTAAAAGACACCATATGAACATAAAGACAGAAGGCCCATTCTGAACATAAGAATGTGAATTTCGTAACTAAGTAAACGCCAGACGACTGCTTTCTGAAAAGCCACTCAAAGAATGATCTTTTATAATATCATATCAGTTGTGATTTGTCAAGACGATTGCCTAAACCGCTAGCCTTTTTTTTTAATTGTGATAAACCCACCACACTATTCCCAAACCACTGCAACTCCTGAAAGCCAGAATCAACAGTGGCAACCACCAGAAAAGCGCCAAGACAATGAAGCTCGACGTGTCCCGGAGAATAAATTTACCTGTCTTGGAACCGCTAGCCTATATCTGATGTTTCAATGTATTGTTAGATTTATACTAAAATCGCGTATAGTACTAGCAGGAAAAAGAACAGAGGAAACCGGCGTGTCCTAGAACCAAAAATTCGAAGACATGTGACATCTACCAACGCGCACTAGGCCCGCGTGGAAGAGAGGAGGCCTGTGTTCCAGTAGTGGGAAAATTTTGTAGTCTGATGATGATGTTCAAGCAAATGAACCTTCTGTACCAATTTTCTTATTCATTGTAACAGTAGTAGAGTGGGGGCCACGTATTCTGTATTATCACGGACACACATTACGCTTTATGGCCCTCGACGAGTACATCACGACCGCTGGACGGCGCGCTACCACGGTATGGAACAACGGTACGGAAACAACCACTACATAGGTATTGTTTAACTTAATGTAGTTTACATGTTTACATTTGCTGAGAACCTCAAGCGTCGTATAGTACCTAACCTTAGTGGTAACTATATTTTTGAGCCGTTAAGGGTTGAAACTATAGGGCCGTGTTATACATTTCCATAATAGCTTCGGAATTGTATGCAATTACTAGATATCATACATTTCACAATATACAAAACAATTGGCACATAACAGAAGCACACTTTTTTTTCTTTTTTCAACAAAAATACGCCAATATGGACGTATAAACTGGTGAACGTGATTTAACGGGTAAAATATCAGAGAGCCCGATGTTTTTCATATTACATGTTGTTTAACAACAAATAAAACAAACTGTTATTGAGTTACACAAAACATTCTGCCTATTGTTATAATGAGAAATAATAAAAAAACAGTATTTTTAAATTCAATTCTCCATCAAACATAGCGTGGTCGCGGGGGTACCAGTGTGCTTAGTGCGAGTTTTTTTACGTTGACGCGATAGTAACGTTTAACCGCGTTTAGCGCTCCTATTGGCCCGCTGCATGGTCGTGAGAACTCTCAACCAATGAGAGCGCCAAACGCGGTTAAACGTTACTATCGCGTCAACGTAAAAAAACTCACACTAAGCACACAAATTACCGTGGCTCCGAAAGGGCTATTGAAGAACACAGTGGATTTTAGTCAGTACAAGTCTGACTGTTCCTTCCGTCCCGCCTTTTTTTACAGTGGTGAAATTATCAAATGAGTCCTCCCACCCAGAGCCGAGCAGGAGGGACTGTCAGACTCGTTTTGACTAAACTCCACGGTGTCCTTCAATAGCCCTTTACGATCCGGGGTGACGGTAGTTCGTGTTCATCCAGCTACCGTGGCAGGTTCCATCCTGTTCTGGGTTTCGACTCATTCAGTGATTTTACCAGGTTATAAAAGGTGGTAAGCGTCCGTCCGTACCCATGCATAATTCCCTTCTGCTCCCACCACTACAAACATGCTGGTATCTAGCTGTAGTTTTTCAGGAACAAATAGTCCAGTCTCGTTTTGTAGGTAGCATAGGGGTGCTAGCAATTTTCACAGTTCTTTTCTATCCACTTTTTTGTAATTACGACATCACTGTAACTCTTCCTGTTACTCAACATTACGTGAAAATATAATGTATATTTTCACGAAATCGTTGTTTATCTGCTCCCTATTTGTAATATGAAAAAATTACAAGTGTTTAATTTTACTTCCAAAAGTTCGTGGATCGTCTTCAGAGTGATAAGTTTTATTTTGTGTTTGTTTATCAAGCCGGTTGTTTTTTTGAATAAAAAGTTTTTTATTTAACTCTTTTTAGATCATGTAATCAACGTGAATGAGCGTCTTTGAAAATCTTGCTAGCCACGCGTATACTGACTGAATGTCCCCTATACCTAATTGTTGCATACTAAAACCTTCTCCAGGAAATAACGAACACTTTTCTGAATACCGCATTATAATTGGTCAGTCAAACGCGTGATAATCCCGGACAAAGATACATACATGCAAACATTATGGTTGTACAAAGAATCTCCTTTTTGTGAAGTTGGTTAAAAATGTACTGAGAGACTTATCCACATAGTACGTGCAGTGCATTGTGATTTTTCATATCGTCGTCGTCTTTAATACTTCCAAATTTATTAAGATGAATGCACTACACAAGGACTACAATACTGATCAACTGTTATAACACACACCACCTTTCTTCTTCTCCAAAATATGTCACCTGATACAAGTGATACAATGTTTTCATCACAAAATGGTTGCCGTGATTTAACGCAAAAATCGCGACATGCACGGGGCAGTTGCAGCCGAGGACCCAGGCCCAGTAATGCTATTCTCTATAAGAAATCTCATCGCTAGACTCTATGATGTGCTCTTTGACAAGGCAGCTTTAAGATCGTCCGACTGTGCAACACGAGCGGTGTTATATTGCCGTCAGTAGCTTCATCATCGGCCTATAATGTTCCCACTGCTGGGACACAGGCCTCCTCTCTGTGAGAGGGAGGGAGCCATAATCCACCACGCGGGCCCAGTCTATATATCTTCGATTTTTTGGTTCCGGGAGCCAGTTTCCTCACGATGTTTTCCTTCACCGTTTTGTGAGCAGTGGTGATGCAATAAATTACACAAAATAATGCGCCTGGCGGCGTTCAAACCCACGACCTACAACTCGTAAGTCGGGACCGTTACCACTGGACCACCACTGATCTCAGTATCATAGTGAATAGAAAACTTTCGCGTTATCGTGAAGTGTCTGAAGTCGTGCTGTGTCTATAGAGAAAAGAATTGCAGGGCGCTTTGAATAACATGTCCCTTACGCCGGCTCCACACGTTGGCGGTGTTTGCCAAACAGAAGGAGACGGCGCTATACTAAGAAACGAGATAGAATTATTTGCGTCTTGCTTTCTGGTATAGCGCCGTCTCCTTCTGTTTGGCAAACACGGTCAACGTGTGGAGTCGGCGTTACTATAAGAAAACGAATAAAACCTTACCTTTAACGAACAATCGGTAGACCAACTCATCGCTTCCGTACAAGTTACGCGCCAGACATCGGTATTCTCCGGCGTGCTCTGGCCCTGCATGAGGAATGGTCACCTCTGACGTCATCGCACCAGCATTTGTCTCCCTGTTTTCCACTCCACCGGAACCACTATCAAGAGACAGAAGATCTTTAGATTTTCTTAAAACATAATCTTTTTCGCAATAAACGTTAAAAATATTCAATATTTTCGAAGACAGGCATTGAAACTGATATATAACACGTTATCAGAATTCAATATCAAAACAGGAAATTAAATTGTCAAGTCTGCACGCAAAATGATAAAGTTGCGAAGCTCTTAACTTTAATCAATCAAATAAATTGCAAGTTTTGATTGAAAATGTACCCGGCGCTTCATAATCGTTAAATGTCATCAAGTGGCATTTAAGGATTATGATGTGATCACACACATCAGTCACCGTCACGTCACGTCAACGGACAGGTTTAAAATAAAAATTGTTTATTCCTAGTATGGCTTTGTTCCCACACGTCAGTCACCATCACGTGATCTAGCAGTGACTTCACCGGTCAGGCACGTCAAATAATATTTCCATTTAAGTTTGATAGTTTCATCCTCCCGGGATCGTCACGTCTCAGTTCAGTCAGCGTCGTGCTACCGTCATTGCTGCACGTGTGACCAACCCATAACTTGACTAATGTTATTGTTCAATGATTTAGTCAAACCGGGGCGACGTGACTGACGAACGACGTGACGGTGACTGATGTTTGTGGATACGTCCACCAACCGTCACCGATCCGTTGTCGGTGGCGTGACGTGATTGATGTGTGTGAAAACACCTCTTCTTCAACACCTTACAATTTTATTTTTGTCAACCACAATTCGCCCTTGCGTTTTTTTTGAGGATCAAATGAATTTCCCTGTTTGACTTATGCAACGTGTAACGCCAATAGAGCAAAACCTCTCGTGGGGTAACTCTTCCCATGTTACAGAAAAATTTTTGTTCTAAGAATATTGGAAGTTCGCACAAAAATTGTTTGTGAAGTAAAGGTTTTACGCTATTGGTGTTACACGTTGTATACCACCAGTTCTGATTAATTATCCTTTTTTTTTTTACTCATTTTTTTTTTAATAAAACGTTCTTATGGAACTCAATAAAATATGGTAGTTAGTACTATAGGTTGGCTGACTGGTCTTTCGAGTACTTACTGTAGCGACAGAGGCCTGGAATCGTGGGTCCAATGCACGTGGATCTCTGGCTCCCCTCTGACAGTGCATGAAAGTCGTGCAGTGGTTCCTCTCACCACCCATCGAGTCTCACCACTCCCACTCCTACTAAGTCTTGGAGGTTCTGTTATAAATTACAACTCATGTTTAATGTTTTCATCCAAAAAAGTGTACAAGGTTATTTTTAAAACATTAACAACCTCATATGGTTTGGAAGTAGATACTCATGCCTACTTAGTTACAAAAAACTTTTACTATGAAATCAACCATGAAAAAAAAGGTCATTTGTTGTCAACGGACAATTATTCCATTCTCTTTGATCTTTCAGGGTTGATTTCACAGAAAAAAAGTTGTTTGTAAGTAAAGTACTTTCCGCCCATGTAAGGTTGTCAATGTTTAATTTTTTAATTATTTTGCCTTTAGTAATTACAGTCTTCCAAGTACCTAATTCAGGAAAGATACAGAACAATATAATAATTTGAATTTTGGAATTGATAGGAAAACTTACCTCTAACATCAAGATAAAACGAATGATGCAAGAAGGAATGCTGCACGCGCGCCGTACATCGATACCAGCCCTCATGTTCAGGACTAGCGGCTTTCAACCAGACCGTACCATCGATCAGTATGGAACCCCCACTAGTGTCCGTCGCCTCAGACTGGCCCCATAGAACGTGACGCCAATTGTCACCATCTGTATGTAAATTATTTATGAGGCTAGACACTAGAAAGCAGAAGTAAATAAGAAGAAATATAGCTATAATGTGTTAAAATAAAAACAGATATTTCCAAATTCAAATAGAGAAATAAAAGTTAAATGGCCAAAAATATATTTTAACCCTTGTCAATGCAATCCGTTTTTACTTATTATGCGTATGGAATTGTTTGATTCCAGACACGTCGAAAAACGAAAGCGGTCCGATAGTCTATAATGACTGGCTTCAAACAACACCATACATTATAAACAAAAACGCTTCGGCACGCATTCGTTTCGCCTGTCAGTTTGACAAAGGCTTAACAGTTTTTGTTTTTACAACATGTCATAAATACATAAATATTAATTAATATATAGAAAAATATAAAAGACTAAATTAAAATAAAGCTGTATTTAAATAAACAATTATAAAATCACGCCTACCGACTTGATGCAACCAAAGGAACATTTTCCTCCCAGACATGCGCTGTCCGTTCGTCTGTTTGTCTGTCCATGTGTCCGTCTGTCACCAAGCTGTATTTCATGAACCACGATAGTTACACAGCTGAAATTTTATTTCTGTTACAACAACAAAATATATTGTTAATATTTAAGGAGGCCCATACCACAGATATTTTATTTGCCGCTTTTATAATGGTACCGAATCCTTCGTACGTAACTCCAACTTGCACTTGGCTTATTTTCGTACAAACTCAAAATTCTACGTGAACGCATGTAACAACCACACAAAACATGCTATATTAATAATACTACAAAATCTGTTTTGGAAAAGCTTATTTAGTCGTCTTCTTTTCATGATACAGATTGTTAAAACAATAATCTATTAAGGTTCCCTTCGACATTTTATTTCTATTAAAAGTAGGTAATCAAAACGCAATATTGGATATGCCAATACCTGAAATTACGTTACCATAGAAATCCGATTATCGGGTACCTCCATAATTCAGATTTCTGAATTCATGAAATTACAAATATGGGGGCGGTAAGCTTATCTGAAACGAAATAAAGTCATGTTGGACCTGACTACAAAAGATAATTAAACCTGTTCAGAAACAATCCTTTGCAAATGTATTGCTAAAAAAGGTTGTAGAAAAATAGATGCTCTGCGTAGGGTACGCAGTAAAAGTTGGCTTTGATATGACAAAAAGTTAACCAATATCAAAACTAACTTTTACTAGAACATTGTTAAATTGTTTTATCGCAGGTATAGGTAATGTAAATAATACAAAATGGCGCTAAGACTGGCCCAGAAAATGGCGGCGAATTGACCTGCATCCTTGGCATACTGAAAATCTACTCCGCTAACAAATTGGAAATCTCAAAACCGGTGAAATGAAAATTTCAACTATCTAACTATCACAATTCATAAGATACAGCCTGGTGGCCTACCATGACGTCTTAAAGCGAGAGTAGGCCCACTGTGGGAACGAGATGGCGCTAGATGACTTGTATAGTTCTGTCTCTTTCCCACAGTGATACTACTAAGTGGCCCCCAGGTGTCAGACGGACAGCGGAGTCTTAGTAGTAGTTCTATTAGTAGTGGTCCTATTTTACCTTTGGGTACAGAATCCTAAAAACTTGGAACAAAAAAACAATGTAATAGTACCCTTACCTGTCGAATACTCCCAAGATATCCGGGGAGTAGGTTGTCCTTTAGCTGAGCAGGGCAGAAGTAGTGCGGCCCCCGCTGACACTGAAGTGTTCTGCGCTCGCCACACCCATGTCGGCGATTCTGTGCAGAGAGACTGCTTTATATGTTACGCTGGCCCTCTTAACAGTATAAAAGAAAAGAGAAAGATGGAAAAGAAAGAACATAACACTCTTGATGGATAGAATTCGGAACGAATAGTGATAGTGAGAACTCAAGTATCCGCCATTTTCATTGCACCTGTCATATTTGAATTGAGCCTGTCATATCTGTAGACGGACAGACGGTCGATAGAGCAAACATGTGCTAGAGTAGTGTAGGACGCCTTACGGCAAGAACTAAGGCTAACCTAACCTAATCTAACCGTACCCATAGTGAATCTATGGGTACGGTTAGCCAATACAATATGTGAGCAGCACTAAAAGAAAAATGGCGAATGCTGAGTAGCATAGGCTGACACAGCTGTCAAAATGCTTCACTCTCGTCTGAACTCAGCATGGTTTCCGCCGATAATTTAATCAGCCTACGCTGAATGTTGTTCGGCATTATCAATTTCTGGCCATATTTTGTAACGGCTAACCGTACACTATGATTTGAAGGATGTGGCTGGTAGCAGAATGGATACGGGCTATTCAGGAAGGGTGGGTTTGCGCTCTTTGGGCCAGCTTACGTCCAGTAGTGGACGGCAATTGGCTGACAATATTTAACACAAGCTGCTATAAAAACTGGTTGACCATCCAAGGCCGTTCGGTCTCATCCGTCAGCCACGCTAGAGTGACTGCGGAAAAGTGGAGTAAGATATAGTTAACTAGGACATGCACGTTACAATTTACAAGCCAGAGTAAACTTAGAGGTAATACAATAAATACCTTTGACAACCAGTGAAGCGCTATGACTGACTATGCCAAAGTCGTTTGAAGCTCTGCAGGTGTAGTCGCCGCTGTGAGCCGATGTTAGGTCATGAATGATCAGGAGTGAGAAAAAGTCCATGTTTTTTTGCTCCACCTGGTAACAATGAACCATTGGAGTAAGTTTGTTTTTTCGATTAAATCTAAGTTTTAGACTTAATTTGGTTTAATTAAGAACTTTACAACGCATAGATGGCCAAATCTGAAACTAAGTACTAGTTTGGGGAATAACGAAAATTGATGAGAATCAAGCCCGATTTTGACGAAAACTAAAACTGCATTATTGGAATTTTGAAAATTCACTTCCTGGTGAGGATTCAAATACTTAAATTGTTTAAAAAAAACGCATTTTTTATGATGCAGACTGTTTTCTTGATGCGACAGCCAATTTAGATTTTCCTTTTCAATTAGACCATATTTTAGTTCAATAATTAAGGATTTGATTTGTTATCTCCTAACACTAAATAAAGTATTCACAGCAAATTAGTCATCGTTCTACAGACTCAGTAAACAATCGACTCACATTTTCCAGGCCTTGTTAAAAACTCATAATGAACATTCTTTTTTTAAAGTTATTGTGAAAAACAAGAACTTCTTACTTTGAGCGTGGAAGGTATCGGCAAATTGTCCTTGTGCCACGTGAACTGTATCGGTTTATCTCCAGATATCAAACTGCATGTAGCTTGAGTGCTGCCTCCAACTTCCAGCTCCTCGGGAAATTGGAACGGTGCTATTTTGGGCGGCTCTGTTGACAATAACTTGATGTTATACATTTCCAGAAAGTTGAAATACTTCGTAAAAGAGGAAACAAAGATCTTTTGGCGCATTTGACATGAAGATTGTTATGAGCGAAAAGTTCCCGATAACCACGAAAAGATTGAAATACAGTTATTTCTAAAATTTTAAAACGGAACTTAGTACGGTATCATATTAAAAAAAGTAATTTGATTATCTGTCCCTGGTAAACAGAAATCTGTCACTGTTCTCCAGCAGTGCCAAAATAATTTAAAAAAAAGTTACTGCCCACCCTGTGATGGTCATTAGGAATGACTCAAGTTCACCACTGTGGTGGACATTGACAATCATTTAAAAAATAACACTGTCCGATCATGGATAATGAAGTAGGAGGTGAACATCGGGAATCATCGTTATAGAGCCCACAAGTAAATCAATACTAGTTCTAATTATCACAATGTGCCATAAGATCCTTGTACATTACAGTTAAGTAAAGTCCTTACTATGAACGTCAAGGCGAACAGTTCTTCTGGCAAGCTCCCCACTTTCAGCCCTCACTTCACAAGTATAAGTTCCTGCTGCAGCACTTCTTACTGAATTCAGTCTTAAAACTCCTCGTTCTTCAGTCGATTCCAATATACTTTCTACTATCGAGCCGTCTTCTCGCTTCCATACTACTTCTCTACAAAAAAAAATAGGGTGAAATACGTTAACACCACAATTGGTCCTGAAAATCCCTATAGGTACCGGGAAAAGAAATGAGGTAAGATGGAGCGCAATCCTCATCATGTGGGACTACTTCATCGGAACATGGGGGTCTACCCACCCCTGCTGCAGTTCAACCATAACAATGTTCCACCTCTCTCTAACGATCTCAGGACTAACGAGCTACCGTGACCCCGGAACATAAGGCTATTGAAGAACACGGTAGATTTTAGTCACTAAAAGTCTGAAAGTGCCTCTTGCCCTCCCATGAGTGGGAGGACTCATTTGATGATTATTTTTACTAGGTGATGATAATTTTTGGGGTGGTTTTGGGCGAACAAAATATAAAGCCGCTGTGCCAGCAGTACTAAGAATAAGAAGACCACAAGGTTGCAAAATGAATCCGGTCAAGGATTTGAGTATTTCACTTCCACTTACTTTATGGGATATCCTGAATATGGACAATGTATAGTCACATCCGTGTCAGTCTTAACATGTAACGCTGGAAGATATCTGATATTTGGAGGACCTGTGCCAAAAAAAATGATTTTTTAATTCTCCTAGAAGAAAAGAAAAAATAATTGAAAAAGTAGGCAACCCTATGACGGGGTTAGGCAACCGAGGCATCCCTTAGAGGGTCAAACCCTGCCGGGATCTCATGACCCCAGCACGTAAAGGGCTATTGAAGCACATCGTAGATTTTGGTCAGAACAAGTCTGACAGTTCCTCCTGCCCTGCCCTGGGCTCCTGGAGGATTCATTTGATGATGTTACCAAGGTTAAAAAAAAGAAAGTAGGCAACCCTACCATAAACGTTCAGTCTAGCTTGATGAGCATGGGATCCTTGTGAATTAGTGGCATTGCACCCGTATCTGCCACCTTCGTCTGCAGTCCTAATGGTCACACTTAGAGTGGACACTATAGTTCCTTCTTCGCTTCCTGGTACTGCTTCTGCTCTTGTGTTTACGCTGTATCTGTGAAAAGTAACATTTAAAGAAGACCATACATAGTTGCTCATGTTGCTTATTTTAGGTTGTTCACCATGCGTACTGCCGAACTGGTTGACTTTCAGATCCATCGCGGCATCTATCATAGGACCACTTATCTACAAGTAGACGCTGATCATTGGTTTCAAAATTGTGGGTGCGTGTGACGTTCATCAACTGTTATTTAGGACACCCCAGCGTAAAATGTTTGGCTAGAACTGCTACCTACTTGAAATTTTGATCAGACTTTTTAATATACAACATGTGTACTCTTGGTTTTAATTTAGCTAGATCCTCTGCACACAATAAACGGAATACAGTAAATGGAGTCGAAAGACAGGTGAGGCCTACAAACGCCAGTGGACCTCGTATACTCCTGTAATGCGCAACTCCAATGAACTTACTTGTCAGGTGCAGCCGGCAAAGGTCTGTCATCTAAAGTCCATAGTATACGAGGCGATGGAACCCCTGTGGCTGCACATTTTATGACTATACTCTGTCCGATCCTGGTCACCGCTCCACTAAACGTTGACACCAGCCGTGGCGGTCTGTCTGGAAACCGCATTGAAGATAAACAGTTGCACAGTTTTAGTAGCTTGGAAATTATGTGGTGTAGTGAGGTAGCCAAGACATTTAATTAGTATTATATAATATTTTGTCGAGGGGTTAAGCTCAAGCTTTTTTATGATTATTATGTTTACTGAAAAAGATGAAACGAAGCACCTGTTTTTACAGATGATAGCAGTTATACAGAAGACTATAGATACCCTTGACTATAGATTTTCTACAATAGAATATAAGCAAGGCGGAAAGCGGCAAGAATTAAGACTCTCTAAAAAGATGGGTATTACTGACAAGGATCTTGGCTACCTTCTAAATTTAATGCAAATTTCAATTGTTACCAGCAATAACTAACTCTGCACCAGCAACAGCGGAGTCAGAATGGTCGTGAGCGGTGCATTGGTAGAGGCCCGCGTGATGCGACCGCACTGGTCCAAGTGCGAGGCGCGACTGAGGAGCGTGCAGCGGACGACCCTCGTGTTGCCAGCTGAGGGTGACCCCTCCACCACGTCCCCCAACTACTGAGCAGTTCAGGTGACCAGAACCGCCTGTGCCTATCATCTACAATGGGAATGACTTGGTGAAAAGATGAACTATATGTTGTGTTTTTGATTTTAAAAACGCTGGGTATAGAAAACAAAGGTCACTCACTCATTCACTCGCTCATCACAAAATCTCAGAAACTACATGTACTAGGAGTTTAATATTTTGATAAGGGTTCTTTTAAGGACGTTGAGGCACACTAAGATGGAATTCGATTTTTGCGGAATTCGACCCCTAACAGTTTGTTTTTGGGGTTGATCGTTTGTATGAAACTGTTAAATACTACTTACTAAAAGTTCTAGGAGTCTCAAATTTTTGTTGGATATTTATTTACATTTTATAAAAGTATCCTAAAAGAGGCTGGAAATAGAAAAGGCTGTAAGTACTGCCTACTTTTGGGAGAGTAGTGAAACGAGCGGGTGTCATTTGGATTCGTTCTGACAATATACCGGCTCTTAATAAATTAAAAACTTACCAACGGATTTGGTGCCACAGTAACAGACAGCGGTTCATACACGACGAGCTTGACAAGTACTCTCGATGGTGACTCCGGATTGGACGAGCAAGCATATCTTGAGGCGTGGTGCGCTCGCGCAGATGATATGACAAGTGAGCCTCCACGGACCGTCCCTTCTCCTGACACAGCTGCCCACGTGCCGGACGCTTCCTGCCGCTGCCAACTGATGAATTAATTTTGCAACTTATAATCTAACCAGGCATTAGATGGTGGAGCTTTATCGAGTCAAAAATATGAGGATACCTATTATTTATAGAATGTCTAGATGCAACGTGAACTTTCAATCAATACAAAGAAAACGAGCCAACAATTTCAAGCATTCATGCGTGCGGCAATGTTCGGCCAGTACAGACACTGTGCGTTTATGTCTTTATTATGTACTAACTTATAAGCTAATAGTTGGCTTATATACGAGTATTTGACACGTCTGCGCGCATTTGATGCTGTATCTAGACATTTTATAATATATACAGGGAGATGTTATATCCCCTAAACTGTTTATCAACGCGCTGGAGGATTTGTTCAAGACGCTGGACTGGAACGGACTGGGCATCAATGTCAACGGTGAATATCTAACGCACCTTCGTTTTGCCGACGACATAGTTATTATGGCGGAATCGCTGCAGGACCTGCAAAAAATGCTGAACAGTCTCAATGCTGCCTCGAGACGTGTGGGTCTTGGGATGAACCTGGACAAGACCAAGGTCATGTTCAATGACCATGTCATCCCAGAACAAATTTCCGTCGAAGGCAAAACACTCGAAGTTGTCCAAGAATACATCTACCTCGGACAGGTATTACAGCTAGGTAGAGACAACTTCGAGCGGGAAATTGCCAGAAGAGTGCAGCTTGGCTGGGCAGCATTTGGGAAAATGCGTCATATCCTCACGTCGCCACTGCCGCAGTGCCTGAAAAGCCGGGTGTTCAATCAGTGCGTCCTTCCAGTCCTAACCTACGGAGCCGAAACGTGGAACATGTCTGTCAAGCTGGCCCACCGGCTTCATGTCACGCAGCGTGCTATGGAAAGGTCTATGCTTGGGGTCTCATTAAGGGATAAAATCCGGAATGAGGTCTTACGGCATAAGACCAAAGTTACAGATATTGTCCAAATCTGTAGCAAGCTGAAGTGGCAATGGGCTGGTCATGTCTGTCGCAGAACCGACGATAGGTGGAGTAGGAAGGTTCTCGAATGGAGACCGCGTGTAGGTAAGCGTAGGGTGGGACGCCCCCCGGCAAGATGGACCGATGACTTGAAGAAGGTGGCTGGCAGTGGCTGGATGAAAAAAGCGGGAGATCGTGCGCTGTGGCGCTCCCTGGGAGAGGCCTATGTCCAGCAGTGGACTGCAATAGGCTGAAATGATGAATGATGATGAGTCTAGCTAGATTATACATTAGTCTTACACATACACATATCGTACATCCCATTAACGACTTCGGTATTGTTATTTGCGCCAACGAACAAGTAAATGTGTCAATTATATCCTTCATCAAAAAAACAGCTACACGACGACGTTATAATAGACAACAGGCCCATGTCCAAAATGAATGGGTCATATAAACCATCAGTGACGTATATAGGATGATATAAGGGCATAAAATAATCAGATTAAGCACTATGTCATCACAAAAAAACATTACGTTTTGTTTTGAACACGGAATATGGACATTTTAAAATATACGATGAAACTGTAAAAGTTCACTTACCTAACAGTATGTCCTGTAATATGTCGTAGAATGCACGGTAATACAACAGTGTCGCCGGCGCCAGCTTCCACCGAATTTAGTTCTATATTTTCCAGCCAGCTGCTGTCTACACGACAAAAAAGAGACATTGAACAGACGAGAAATTACTAAAACATTTTGAAATTGTCACCATAAATTTTCAGAAGTTTACTGGTGAAGCTGCAAACACGATATTAAACATAAGCTTGAGGCCGGGACTCCATCGAAGCTCGAGAGAGAGATGTGTTTGATTAACCAATCAGATGTCCACTGAAGCTAAGCTGAGGAGAGGAGATCTGGGCATCTGATTGGTTATTCAAACACATCTCCTGTCCTCTCCGCTTTGGTGGAATCCTGGCCTTAGGCCAGGACTACATCAAAGCTAAGCGGAGAGGAATGTGTTTGAATAACCAATCAGAAAGTTCATTTATCTCCTCTCCGCTTAACTTCGGTGGAAATCTGATGGGTTATTCAAACATGGCTCCTCTCTCGCTTAGCCTCGGTGGAGTCCCGTTTTTAAAGGTAATTCAAAATGTTTGTTTCACAATCCTTGTGCAAGTACTCTCGTGTCATACTGCGTATTCGTCTTTGACCAGCCATAAGTACTATTCTTTAAAAAACTACGAGGATTAAAATTGTTTGTCCTAGATTCTCAACTTTATGTTCTAGAGCATAAATTCGAAAAGCAACCGTAGTTTCGATTCACCAATTTGTGCAGAGTACATTCAAGACATTCTAAATGCATAAAGCTTTATTACTGACCGTCGGTAGTGAGTTTCAAAGGCGGGCTCGGAGTGTCGAGGGCCACGCATGAATATTCCGCCTGTATATCCGCCTGAGTCAGGTCTAAGCCAAGTAGGAGACCACTGGCTCCTGACACCCAACGAGGTTCTACAAAAAATGGGGTTCTGTAGATTTGGTAACCATCATTAGAAAGTAATAAAAATGTACTTTATCAGAAAGAGAAAAAAACACTAAGTTGATTAAATGTTTTAATAATACTTTGTCGACAGCTCAACAACAATGTTCATCTAATCATTCAGCATCACACAGCATATTTTTTTAAATATGTTTCGTTATAGTTCATATCAATTTGGCATTAAGGTTGTTTTTTCAATGTTAATCAGAGCTAATGAACGCATGGAACTCTATTATTCTATTGTTTTTCTTACCACCACTCAAATATCCAGATGACAGAGGCAGTCCATCTTGAAGCCACATGATGTCCACGAGGCCGACTTGTGGTGATAGTTCACATCTTAGCACCACGGAACCACCGATTTTGGCCGGAATCAGCTGACGAGCAGTGTGGGACAGGACACTATCTTCAACTGCATAGGAAAAACAACATTAAGCTCAAGTTTTATAACACGTCACGGCCTGCGTTTATAACTTTGCAGCTATGAGCCGCGGTGAGCGGTAGATGAAATGTATAAAAACGTTTCGAAACACGCCACGAGGCGCCTTCAGTAGCGAATTCGTGTGCTTACAAAGTAATTTACCTATGTGTTATCCGCGCCGCCCATTGCACTTCTTACCGCTTAGACCAAAGTCATGAACGGGCCGTAAAGCTACCAATTGTAGCGTTACCGCAAACCGTTCAAACAAGGTAAAGATAGATTCGTCATTACGAGTAGGTGGCCTACGAGCTATCGCGTTAAGATGCGATCTAGTTTAGGCTGTGGGAAAGAGATGGCGCTAGACGACTTCTATAGCTCTTTTTCTTACCCACAGCTTAAACTGGATCGCGTTAAAAGCTCGTGGTAAGGGCTCAGATCTGCATTGGCCTAGTTGGTAAGGGGTTCTGAAGTATTTATCTGGAAGGACGCAGACGCAGGTCTGAGTCCTGCTCGTAGTCAAAATTTTCTTTCCTCAAAGTTAACACTTAAGACTCATAGTTCAGAAGTACCTAAACCAAGTAGAGTAAAAAAAACAATCGACTCTAATTCAATAATCCCCAGTTGTGTATTAAACAAAGCGGTAAAGTTTGTTTGTTTCAACAAAATAAAATAACGTTGCCTCTTTACGAAATGTAAACTTATCCAAACAAAAATACACCGTAGTAATGGACTACCTATTTACTACGAAACTTTGTAACTCAACGTAAAGGGATGAACACAAAAATGGACCTCGCATTCACAATATTTTTACATTTGGAATATTAAAAATGTTTTTTTATTTATGTCCAGATTGGGGTCTGCTTTAAATCAGACAAAATAGGAGCAAAGGTTTTTAATTCAGATCCCTCAGTACTTTATCTCTTAAGCTACTGTTGCAATTATTTATCTAGGGAGAAAGGAATAGGATATTTTTTCATTTAATTCTCTTTGAAGACATTATAGTACGAGATCCGGTAGAAGAAATATATACCCTCATCTGTTATTTGAAAATGGCATATGATACGCGCTAGATACTCTAAACGACAATATTTTGGTGATAGGTTGTCGGCCTGAATCGCGTACCGTCACTGTTAATTCATAAAAATTGTCTTCAAAAATTTTTGTTCCACTTCCCTCATCTGTTATTTAGAAAAATCAAGTATTAGCTGATAGAATATACCGCAAGGAATCTAAAAAATATAGGTTGTTGGTGTCTAACCCTGTCCTTCTAATTAGTTGTCGGGTTTAAACAGGTGAGTTACCTAGATAATATTCATCTGTTATTTAGTCGAATCAGATATCAAATGATAGATTATTTCATTCTGAATCCAACAGTATTTAGTTGTCGAAGCAAAACTGTGGCTGAATTTCGGTTGTCTAAATTTTAATCGTAAAAATTGGCCTAAGCGTTGAACAACAAAAGACAAGATAATGATGCAGGTGTGCAGTTCTGCACCCAGACAGGTCGAAAAGTGTTTGGAAGACTAGTTTCACTTCCTGCTAAGGTCGCGGCAATAGTATTAAGTGTTGTGCGCGAAACCGTACAGACAGGTCGAAAAGTGTTTAGAAGGGGCGCGCCAAAGTTCACCTAAAATTTAAACTCTGATAATTGGAAACCTGAAAATGTTCTTCCTAACATTTTTCATCCTAACAATCACGTTTCCTAACTACTCTGTCTCTAATTTTCATAATTCCGAAGCAACTTGGAACGAATTGAAGACGATTTTTATGAATTAACATTGACGGTACGCGATTCAGGCCGACAACCTATCACCAAAATATTGTCGTTTAGAGTATCTAGCGTGTATTAGAAGCCGTTTTCAAATAACAGATGAGGGTATATATTTCTTCAATGTATCCTAGACTATTATAACAGTTCCCGTTCATTTTAATAATGCGTAACTTGAGACTGTCATAACTTGTCAAAAGAAATAACGAAACAAAAAAATGAGATGGAATAATAAATAAAGGAATAATTGCGTCCGACATGGCTTTGTTTGTGAAGCCGTCTTAGGTTTGACTCCATCAATTTCAAGCTATATTTAAGTTTCTCCTTTTGTGTAATTATTTTACGACTTCTTCTCTTTATTGAGTAAGGAATACCTAAATTCAGCGATTGAAAAATGGAAAATTCAATGGGTTTAATGCTACACTTTCTATAGAAAAGCACGGTTATAATAAATCACATTTGCAGCTTTTCTTCTGAGGGCCATGACTTAAGAATTACTAAAAAGTAAATAGCTGTCCGAAGCATCGAGATTGATTAGAATTTGACGTTTCGCATGTTGGTCCTATAATATAGTAGTAGTTGTCCAACTCGATGATGTGTACATGGTACACGCTTCTTTGTAAGTATACATGAAACGATTCACGATGAAATTATACAACGAATTATTTAGGTAATTTTAAAACAAATGTGTGCAGACTGCTACAAAAATACTAATCTCAGATCATATTGTTCTCTTGTCATGACTACGTCGAAATGAGTAACCCTATGAGAATAACTTATCACCGAAACGAAAACAGCAAAACTAAAACAACTTAAGTAAATATCACAATATCAAAGTGTCGAATACTTTCTTCGAAACTCATTTGAATGAGAATAAGCTTCTACTGCGCCCCCATTTGTTGCCTTTCAATTTTCTCTTTGTATTCAGCTTCATTGTAGGGGAAAATATTAAAATATGGTAAGTAAAATCTGTAACTTGAGAGCTAGTTCATGAGTTTGAAAGGGATGTTCTTACAACCACTTACGATAGACAATTGTGGAACTCGTTATCCCGGCTTAGTTGGTCCGTAACACGAGCAACTCGACTGGTTTCGCATTGTATCGATGCTACGTAACGAAGTTCCGTCGAGTTAACGAGCGCACTCGAACATTTGTTTGCGGAGTTGTCTTAACTGACAGTCTGCATTGATTAATGTGCCTTAAAATATGACGAGAAACAAAACGCTCAAGTAAACAATCAAGTTTCGTCCATTATTTTGAGTATAAATTGCTCATGTTCCAAAATAATATTCGACATAATAAGTCATTTACATCAGAATAATCCCCTAAGTACAAGCTTATTGGTAGGCGCCCACGGCGACGGACGTCGCTCGACGATCTCCGGCCACCGTAGGCGCGGGCATGCGGGCAGCGAGTAAAGGGCAACTCGCTGCCCGACCAAGGACCATGTCCGGGTCGACGGCGCGTTGTGTCCCACGCGCGCCTCAATGAGCGTCAGCATAATGACGGGGCCCCCCTCTCAGAGGGCCAAAGCCTGCCGGGGTCGCGGGATTATTCCCTTACCGTAACCCCGGAACGTAACAGGCTATGAAGGACACCGTGGATTTTAGTCAGTAGAAGTCTGACAGTAAGGGGGTTGGAGGACTCATTTGATGATTTTACCACGCTAAAAAAAAAAAAAAGTACAAGCTTATTATTGTATACCCATTGAAATAAAAAAGTATGTTGTCCAAATACGCTTTACTTCAATATAACGTAAGCACGATGGCTAGGCTTATAGAAACAAAATTTTTTTTCAATAACAGACCGTCGGCTTCGTTATAACAAGGTTATTTTTCCGAGATGAGGGACATAATGTCGCTCAATCTTTAATTAAAACTTTCCTCGTTCCTCGGTGGAAAAAGTAATTGGAGTGAAAAATATTCATCTTTTCAAATACCTTATATTAAGGTCTGAAGTAACGGAATAGAAAATGGATGTTATGAATAGTAAATTAGTATTGAGATGTTACTGTAAATATACGAAATTCCCAACATATATAATACACTAAGCTTCAGTAAAACCACAGAACAGATATATAAAACCTTGTTTGACTACGTATTCTGTGGTAATAACCTTATGTGGTGGTAACGTGATATTAATTTACTATCCCGTTATTAACACGTCCAATTGTAAACCACATTGCTACGAATTCATTAATATAACATGTTATTATCTTCTACTAAATGGCTACCTACTACAATGATAAATTATTTTATTTTAAATAACCTTTTTACCTTCATTAACTGTTATTAAGGGCAAGTATAAAGAGATAATTACAAATGCTTAATTAGATTTGTTGATAAATAACCCACTTTTGTTTGTAACGTCCCTGAAAAGTGCCTCCAACTTTCCGACATTCCGTTTTCTTAATAAATGTTACGAAACTTAGTTAAGAGAAAAATTTTCTTACTTTATTCCTCAAGGGCGGTGAGGTAAGATTTTAACAAGACTTAATAGACAATAACAGCGGCATTCGTTGCTTATCTATTTGCCTAATCGTAATTTGTGCCTTGTTTGAGCTCTCGCTGCGCATATTCCGGATACAAAGAGAAAGTTACGTTGCTGCGAACTCACTCTAATGTCATTTTTAATCCCTTAATTAAAAGTTTTACCGTGTAAAAAAAACTCGGGAGCCGTGGGCTGTTTTTCATTTTATTTCATATTTCCCTCGCTGTAACGGAAAGTTAATTGGTCCAACTCGACTCGAAGTTGTAATTTGTTTTGCCCTCTTGCTGTACATCTGTTTATTACACAAGTCTGTTGTTTACAGTTTTTATAATTTCCATTACGGACTCTCCGTAATTGAGATGGATGATATACTATTGCTACTCCCTCCCACGTAGAAACGATAATCAAAATAATATATTTTTGGGCTCGCAATTATTTATTCATAACAAATTTTGCTTTACGAGGTCAAACCCTCGGATAAATCTCTTTGTTTGAATAAATAACCTTTGTTAGGACTGAAACCAGCTAATTTCGTTTTATAATTATGGTAATAAAGAAACACAAGTAGTTACAAATGGGGTTTATTCGCAATCAGTTGGAATCTATAATTATAACGTGGGACAAATATTTATTTTATAAATGTGTTTGGGGTGCACGTCTGAGTAAGCTGCTTAACAATAATTATAGGGTTTTTCGAAATTCGACATGATTAAGGTTACTGTTCCACTGAGGCGGGGCGCCAACGACCATACAGGAGCAGAGCAGAGCGTGCCGCAATTCACCAATCATATTTGGCTTGAGTGGAGAAGAGATGTGAGATGTGGATTTCATACATGTTTTTTTTTAGGGAGATACTTTGGAATTTGCATTGTATATTGTTTTTGTTGTGCATCACTGACTACCCTCTTTTTAAATAGAATTCTTAACGTCCATTCAAAGGTCGTCTGAAAGATATCGGTATTCTTTAACACCGCCATTGCACCCTCAGAATTAACAATATTGTTAGAGTTGTGTATTCATTTTTGTGTACAATAACGTAATTATTATGCTCCATTTTATATATGGTAACTCACCAGGTTGCAACATGACAGGTCGAGAGAGCACCGTGCCAGCGCGGTTCGATGCCCGACACCGAAGCATTGCGCCCGCGCCGCTCCCAGCGTCCATCAGCGATCGTCTGGCACCGACCACGAGTCTTCCATCGCTTAGCACGTGTCTGATGGGACAAAAGGAATAAATATTGTTTGAATATAGATATAAATAAAGTCAAATGAATGAGTTGGCATAGCTATTTAGTGCCCAGAACGGGCAAGTGTATTTTATATATATTTTTTTTAAATATTAAACGCATTAACGCATGTGTAGCGAATCACAAAGATTATCTTAGGAAAGACAAATTCAATCCGCGGACAGGATTCGAACCTGCGGCCTTCGGATTCAGTACATCCGACGCTCATTTCCAACCGAGCCACCGAACGGCGGCGCCGGCGGTGCCGTACCGTTGCACGGCAAACCGACGACGCCGCGACGGGGCGCAGCATCGTAGACATGGGTCCACACCCTAATACGGGCCTTGGTAGTTCCACTGATCAGTGATCAATATCCTACTACTATTATAAAGGCGAAAGTTTGTAAGTATGGATGTATGGATGTTTGTTACTCTTTCACGCAAAAACCACTGAACGGATTTGGCTATAATTTGGCACACAGATAGTTTATAACCTGGATTAACACATAGGATAGTTTTGGGTCAGAGCCCATTCGTACCCTGAAATTCGTACCCCAGCATTAAAGTTGTGGATTCGGCCCCTTTATAGGTGCCCATTGGTCTCCTGGTAGGGTACCAATTAATATTTTAATGAAATATATTATTTTTAAGGTACCCATTCGTACCCTCTAATATAATACAATAAAAGTTAAAGATTCGGCACCTATTCAGGTCCCTATTGGTCCCCTGAGATAAAATTAGCTATATTTTACATAAGAAACGGTTAACAGAGTACACTTGTGAACAGTTTATTAACGGAATTAATTTAATAAATCATAACAGCTCATTGAAAAAAGAGCTATGGTGAATGATAATCCCTCATGATAATAATATAACCTGTCGATAGGCTTACGATGTAAAATTGTCTCTCTACGAATGGCTTGTTAAAAAAAACGGGGCTGCCTCGGTGCCATATTGGTTCTTGAAAGTGACTGCGAATCTTTTATTAAATGAAGTTCACCTAACGAAATAAACTTTTTGTTTTTCTCACCGACTTTCGAAAGAAAAGTTATTTTGTAGGTTTTTTTGAACTTTTTTTGTGGTTGTTTTGAAGTCGGTCACATTTTATTTTTAAAGTTTTTTATTTTATCCTTTTTAGTTTCACTATTCAACCCAAATTTTATTGGGCCAAATGGCAGATATACTAAGTATATCGAACAAAAATAGAATCATCGAAATCGGACCAGAAACCTCGGAGTAATCGGTGTAGACAAAGTTGAAAACTTTTAAGGTTTTTGTTGATTTTTCAAAAAGTGCTAGTCCGATTTCGATAAAATTTTAATGGAACCATTCCGGAAATATACCCTATCCAAACAAAAAAATGAATTTTTCAAATCGGTTGTTAAACGACGGAGTTATGTCAGAACAAACATAAAAAAAAATACAAACATCCGAATTGAGAACCTCCTCCTTTTGGAAGTCGGTTAAAAATAATGAACGTTCTAACATTAATTTTGTTTTGCTCCAAAAATTGCGTTAAAATTGGTAAGTACTCTCCAGATGTGCGCTGGGTGTGGAATGCCGAAGCGTGAGGGGTAATCTTAGCCAGAGAATCTGCGCGCAAGCAAATTAGATTTAAGTTATTATGATTGTGCATGTATGTAATTGGTAAATATACAAAATAAGAAGTGATTATTTACTGTTGATATGTTCTATTTTTTTTTGCATATATTATATTTAATTTTGATTTATATAATGGTCAATCAAGGCTGATTTTTGAAAAAAAAGAGTTGTATTTTGTTAGTTTCTAGGACATTGTGATTTTGCATGTGTATTTGTTGGTAATGAAAATGTTGATTTTACGTAGTTGATAAAGACTGATTTTACTTTTTATATTTCTTTTATACAAAGTTATTGTAATATTGCATTATTTTGTAGATCTCTAAGACTGTACAAAGTAGTAACAATGAATTGTTATTTTTGTTATATTATTAGTAATATCTGGTAAACCGAGCTTCGCTCCGTTTTTAAAATGTCTATGTCTTGGGAACCGAGCTTTTCCCGAACCTGGGACCTTGATAAATCGATTCCTTGAGCCGAAAAACCCCTAATCTGTAACTTTCATGAAAATCCTTGAAGCCGTTTCCGAGATCCTGATTATACACATATATATATAAATATACAAGAATTGCTCGTTTAAAGATATTAGATTGGTATTTGGTTATTTGTTTGTACACTGGATGTAAATTTATCTAAAATTCAGTTATTACTGAAATTTTATTTAAATAGTTACACAGTTTTATTTTACTGCTTATAGATTATTATAGTTATCATATATTTTGCTAAATATTTACAAATGTACAAGAAACTAAAAGTTGATTAATTATTTTGAAGACTGACCTAATGCCTAGAGCCTAGAGGCATTTATTAAACTTAATCTTTTTTGAAATAAACATGATATCTACCGAATTACTATATTTTTATTTTACCCATTTCTGCGCGACTGTACCAGGACTACCAAACTGCAGTATACACATGTACATGTACTTATATTAGAAGAATGAATAAAAATAAATATACTTCAGGGTACGAGTGGGCTCCTCAAAACTTCCAGGGTACGAGTGGGCACAGGGTGCGAATCTTAGGGTACGAATGGGCTCTGACCCATAGTTTTTATCCCGATTTTATGTTCCCGTGGGATTATTTTCGAGTTGCTGCGGGTGGAGCCGCTGGCAACAGCTAGTAACCTAATAATTACATCAATCCATCCTAACGAATGCGGGTGTGCAGAATACAGCCCGGATTCTGTCTGACGATAAATAGAGTGTAGTTAAATTGATGATGTAGGAGAAGAGTTTCATTCTGTTCAGGACGTTTGTTAATTAATAAAATGGAAGAAAATGTAATTGCTCCCGCAAGGAGTTGACTACAGGGAAATGGACTGCTATGATACTCAGAGACAATTTTAATTAAAAATGTATTAAACGCGGTAGTTGCTGCAACGTCTAGTTAGAATAACTGTTAACCTTAGTTTCAACCCCGCTAGTCGTCTCCTATTGGATCATAGCCTAAACTTTACTTCGCGTTTATTAATAAGTAAGATACAGAAAGTTTTTGGAACGAAGTTCCTTATCGCGCGTTGTGAAAGGGGGCTAGACTGAAAAAATTCTTACGAAAAGTTGTCACGACACTTTTTGGAACGAAGTTCCTTATCGCGCGTTGCGAAAGAGTGCTAGAGCTCAAAGAGTGGAGTGGAGTGGAGTGGAGCGGAGCGAAGCGGAGTGGAGACGAGCGCAGTGGAGCGGAGCGGAGTGGAGACGAGCGGAGCGGAGTGGAGTGGAGTGGAGTCGCGACGATTATTTTTGTTGAGTGTATACAGTAACTTCGTTCCATCCGGATGTCCCTTGACACCTCTCAAGTTATTTTTTATTATTTGTTGGGTATTATTTTTGCTCATTATAGACACATCGCTTTTTCCACATTATGCTCGATCAACGATATTGTATTCGAAAATGTACGACATGAATTGATTATTGGAACGCGACGTACGGCTTCAAACGTTCAGATGATTGACATTCCATTATACGAGTACCTATGACTGCCCAATAAGGAAGTAAAACACATAAGAAAATGTTACAGAATATGTTAATAAATAATAGCTACCAAGTCAGTAAAATTCTACTAAATATATGGGCCTTATTATTGACAAATGAATTAAGACGTTCTCTTACTAAAATATAGTTTTAAGCAGTTTCATAAAATTGAGGGTAAACCTTATTTTCTTCTTTTTTAAACACGTACCCCACACTGTCTCCTGCATCGTGGGTGCGTTTACAAACATAGAAACTGACATACACAAACACCCAGTCCCGGAACAACATTTCACAGATCATACAAATATTTGTTTCGTGCGGAGATCGAACCCACGACATGCTACGCATCAGTCGATTTATTACAACTGATTATATGAACCTATAATTAATACAAGAGCTAATATTCATCTTATTAGATCTCACGGGATTGATGCCATGTTATATCAATAACAATTAGAGTTCGCCTTCCTATTACATAGAACTTAACTAGAGAAATGTATACTAATTACTTATTAATATGTCAGAGAATACAAGTGTAAGGGTGCCTTAATGCCTTTCCACCAGAGATGTGCTATGCAGCTATTCTCCGAGAATGTAAAAGTTAAATAACGACTCTATGTGACGGTTTTCACTGATGCTATGCGCTAAGAGCGCGCGGTGCGCGAGATAGATGCGCATCTCGAGCTATGCTATAATTATATCGATAGTAGGGAAGCGGCGACCATAGCACAGATCTTGGACGTATCTGTCCATATAAAAAACATAATTATCATAGTTGAATCCGTTTCCACCAGTGCTAAGCTATGTATGAATATGATAGGGGGACATCAAACGGATCCATAGCAACGTAGCAAAGCAAAAGTAGCCCTATAACGATTCCACCAAAATCATAGAATATATAATATTACTATGCCAAAATAGAGAGCAGCACATTTGTTTGTGTACTTCAGCAGTGTGTTCTAATTCTAAGCGGTATCGCGTTTGGCCTCCGTGTCCACCGAACTGAATTTTTGTTCACGCACAATGCAGCACATTAGTTCGCGAACATTATAACTGAAGTAAGTCAAGCAATGTGCGCGCACAAAAATAGACTCAACCGCTCACGTGTGGGCGCATAAAAATATTAAGTTGTATGCGAACATTTTTTAGTGTTCACCAGAGTAAACATTTGTGAGTGTTTGTTTGAGTGTGTTCATCAGAGTAAACATTTGTGAGTGTTTGTTTGAGTGTGTTCATCAGAGTAAACATTTGTGAGTGTTTGTTTGAGTGTGTTCATCAGAGTAAACATTTGTGAGTGTTTGTTTGAGTGAGTACACCAGAGTAAACATTTGTGCCGCACACCGGTGGAATCGCATCTTTAGTGTAATGTTATAAATATATGATACACAAATGGTTATTGATGCGTAACATAAGTCCTCTCGCTTTCCTGCAATCTGTGGGAGTAATTTCGTGAAATGAGACGGAAGTGTGTAACAGGAAGCTGGGGAAACGTGTGCTGTTTGATTTGACCAATCAGCCTGCGGTGGTAGAGTTGTCCGTCAGTATGGTATCAACTATGATAAAGTAACAATCATGATCGATACCAACTATGCTTTGGAAGGTTGTCTTTATATGAGTAACTAAAGTAAAGCAACGCCTGCCAATGTTTGTATTGGGATAGGTGACCAAAGTTGAACGAATCTTGCAGAGGTCAATATTGAATGGTTGACCAAAGTGAAGTAGGATTTGGGAAGGTTTGTTTTTAGATGATCAACGCATATTTACCAATGTGAGATATCAATTTATGTTACAAATCATAATGCGACATTTTTGTGTAAAGGAAGCATTTTCTGCCCATATTCCTTTCACGAAACTATGCCAAACAGCGTCATAAAAAATGGCATTTTTTTCCTTCATGCAATTTGTATTTAAATATTTTGCTTTATTTAACCAACTTCCACAGTCTCGATTTTTTTCTTCCAATACCATGTAATGATCCTTACATGAAGCAGAGTCAACGGCCCATTCACGATTCGCGATCTTTCCGCTGTGAGCGGTGACTTATTAGCGGGGAGAGGCGAGCTGTAAGATCAAATGTTTGAATCCCGCTTCTAAACGTCGCCAGTAGCAAATTCGCGTGCTCACCGCTTCGACCAACATGGGGCCGTTAGCAAAATAAGCTAAGGAACTTTACGTGTACTTGAAGTTGTAACATCGCTATATAAGACCTCAACTGTAAATGCATCTCAGTTCCGTGTCCCAAAAAAACTTGGACGAATTTCTGTCGTCATACGATTTCATTTCCATTCATTTGTCACGGTATAACAGCCTCGTTTACGACACGTCAAAACTTTAACTCGGGCCGTATCGGTTCCGAACAGCCGACTGCGATGTAACTTGGCTCGTATAAAAATATGTTATGATGGTAATCGCCTCAGTAAAGATGTAGATATCGCTATTTCGTTTAGCGCCAACTTTTTAAGTTCAAGTATAATTTTGTCGTTAATTTTACACCTTTTACCTGGCACTTTTGTAACTATTATAAAATGAGCTGTGATACTTTCTTGAAAGGGGGTTCAGTGATGAGAAAACTTCAAGTAAAAAAAATAAGCTTGAGTTTTTTCTTTGAATTACAAAGGAGAGATATTATTTACTCATTATTTACTTCTAAGAATAATGTTCACTGCTATCGCTCGAAAAGAAAAGAAAATATGCATGAATAGTGAAAAAAATAAAACTTATCAAACTAGTCGTTGCAATTTTTCGCTTGCGTTTTATGAAAGCTACTTCATGCTACCAGGAAAACACTATTAAATATCTGGATGAGATAAAAGGTTCATTAGATAAAAGTCCTTTTACATGATTTCCGACAACTTTAAATATATACAACTGTTTAACACGTATCTAAAAAAAGTGTAACTGCAAAACGACCCTTATATCAACGAGAAATTCTTTCTTTTTTTGTGGTAACACGGTAACACTTTCATTCAAGTATAGTAAGAAATAATTTATTTAAACACAATGATCGTCAGTATTCTTAGTCGAGCGGCTAGTAACTTCATTTACGGGAGTTTCAAACTTCATAGTAACTTAATTCATGAGTCTTTGTAACGATAGGCCGTAAAACCGAGGGTAATGCACGAGAACAAATTACTTTGCCGACTCACAGTCGCGGCTCAATCATATTAATTAAAGTTAAGTATTTCATCGGTCGGTTGTTTTTTGAAAGAACAAACATTATTAACCTACTCTTGAGTTTTGGAACAGACCCCTCTACTTGGGGCTGGGCATCAGTTAACATTAATTTATGACTACTTTTCAAACTTGAGTAGGTATTACTTGTTAACAAATAAATCTGTATATTATGAATTTCAATTGGTCAACTGGACGATATTATATTGTTGTAACATGATTTTTTAAAATGTTCCTTCTAAGTTTTAGGTTATGATGTTTATAATGAATTTTAATTTTTCGTTATAAGTGATCAGAAAACTAAAACTTATAATCATACATAATAATTATACACCCTCTTAAATCATCTATTCACCAATATAATGTCACCTCATAGATCTTTTTTGGTAAATAATTAATAACTGAAACAATGTTCTCAATACTTATAACTGTAAAACTTAATAAAAACCAACAATACACACAAAATGAATTGAGAAATAGCCGTAACTTCAAGATTTTATAGCTATGAAGTTGTTCAGAATAAAAATCTTATGAGAAGAAAACCAGACACAATAAATTCTTTCACATTATAAATTATAGCCACTTCTACATTGCTGCTAATTTTCATTTTACAGGAAAACTGTGAGGAAATATAGTTTATGCTATATTAAGTGTTAGTATTTTTAAACTGAAAAGAGCATTCGATTTTAGCACGCTGTGGCTGAAAGTTTGACTCCTGCGCTGCGTGCCGCAAGTTCGATTTCCACATCGAATAAATATTTGTATGACCTGCAAGTAGTAATTCCGGGTCTAGCTGTTTTTTTAGAACGATTCAATATTAGATATCATTAATTAGTCGTGATAAATCTGAAATTACACATTTTTATCTGTACCATTTAAATCTGTACCTATTAGAAAAAAAAAACGTTACGGAACATGGGTTACGCAATCATAACTATGAAGAGTACCATTATATTCAATCTTTTGCCGTCATCATGCCGTCTTCACCGTGACAGGTTATATCCAGACGTCTCGATATTCGATCATTGCCAATTTTCCGCTGACACAAACATCCTACACAACTTTGTCTACCTACATATTGATATGGAAATCTAATTTTCTACTCCAATGTTTTGGTTATTTTCGCACATTTCTGTAGGATTTTATAAAATGCAAGGACTTCTTAATCATTGCTTCTATGTCAATTTATAACTAGGAGAGCTCGTTGAATTTTTAAGAAAGTGCTTGAGACAAGCATAATAGCCATAGTAGGTACAGTAGGCTAGGCTAAGGATCCTGTGGCCCTGTGTTTTAACTCCAAACGGCTCAAATACCGTACTAGACAAGCTATTGTATTTGTCCCTTTTGTTATTAATAGAATATTTATACGTTCTCAGTAAGATTGATTAGATATTAATACTGTATTTGTCTATTTTTATATTCCAATAAACATGGTCCAAATAAAAAGACAACATTTCGGATATTAATAACATTAATTCCAACTAATTGGGGATAAAGCGTAAATGGTAAAAATTCTTGGAGTTGTTTCTTGTTATTAAATTGTTTTTAATGATAAATGAATAATGCCGCTGGCATCAATTCCAGACAGTTCAGCTCACATCTGATATGAAAAGCTTTCAATGTTTCTGGGAATAATTGTGAATTGATTCAATATTTTACGTTACATCCGGTTTGCGTTATTTTTCACCGATTTCAAATTTACGACTGGATGAACCGATTTTAATGATTCTTTTTATATACATATATACAGCCAGCTTTTTATATACAGCCTACTTTAGAATATCCTCTTTTTTTTTGAAGTTGGTCTCTTTTTTTTAAACAAATCCTCCTTCGGAAAGATAAGATAATTTACACTTTTTTGTGGTAGTTTTTGAAGGCGATAGTTTTTTTTATAAGTTTTTTATTTCATTTCTATTGTTTTTCTCAAAAATATTAAATAGACATCTTGACAGGAAAAATTAATTGTAATTAATTCATACGTTAAAGCTTAAAAAACTAACTTTGAACATATTTATTACTTTGAGTAATACCGACCAGCTATAGTGAATAATAACCAGTCAATGGAAAATATATCACTTTGACTAGTAAGTTCAGTATTAATTATATGTATAGTTTAATAATTTCGACTGAAACACATAGGGTAAAGGGAGATTATTTGGTGAGACAGGCAACTCAGTGGTAGAGTCTGAAAAGTCTCTCAAAACGTTACCTATGCATGCAGTAAATAATGCGAAATGATGCAACTAGTTCACCACTAAAGTGGACAAAACGTAGTGACACATCATTTCGCATTACAGCATGCATGGAGAGACTTTTAAAAGACTCTATCACTGATTTGCCTGTCTCACCAAATAATCTCCCTTTACCGTAAAGGTATTGCATCAGTAGATTAAATGAGCAAATCAAAGAATACGAAAATTATGCACTCCAATAATAATACAACACGAATATGCGACGTGATACTAACGTTCAACCCTATTCCCCGACAATTTTAAGTGTGGTTTACCACAAACACACAACGTTGAGCTATCTTCACGAATGAACCTTAAAGTAAGTTCACAGGTGAGATGTCCAAAGTTTCAAACTCGACGCGAGTAAACAACGCCTTGTTACTACTTACTGCTGACACGAGTTGGACGTGATACGTAACTAACCCGAACTGGGTACGTTTATTTTACCGAACATAATATAGAAAACGACCCTTATGTCTTCACAGAGCGCTGTACAAGGTTTAGTTCAGTTTCACGCTTCTTGGCGTCAGTAACTTGCTACTCCTACTCAGTATGCGAAAACTTTGTCTCGACATTGTGTCATATCAAAAGATTATTCTTGGGGATTTTAATACGGCTAGAGGACAAATAATACTTCGTGAATAACGTTAATATCCCCTCTGTTGTTAAGGGCCCAAATATAATCACACCGATAATGGAATGTCGAATAACGTTAAACGAGATCCCTCTTGTCTAGCCACTATCAACTTCGCAACAATAGATTCCATTAGCTTTCAAACAATTGGGACTGGCACCTAAAGTATTAACTGATACTTTATACTAAACCAACCTCTGGCGAATGTTTAACCGAGCTTAAAATGAGTTCATTTATCCAGAGTGGGAGCCGACAGTGAGATTTTCCAAGATTTCTTTTGAACAAATAGTCTTTTTACGATATAGGAATGTTACTTGAAACGAGTGGGGTCGGTATCGTTGAAAAAATATAGTAGCGTGAGAACGTGCCGTGGCCATTTATCGCTGGTGGCTCGCTATAAGTCAACTGTCACCATAATCGTTTGTTTCATGCTCGCTTTGCCGTCGCCCAGAGTGGAGTGTATGGCAATTGAGAGTTACTAGCACGTTACGCCGAACAAGCGTCTTGTTACGTTTCTAAAGAATAAGTGCCCCACGCAATATTTTACTTGCGTAGATGGGAATTGTTTTAAGAGTTAAATCAGTTTTACGGACTTTACGTGATTTTTCTGTATTTATATTTCTTACGTGAGGATTTTTTACGGCGGAAAATTACTTTCTCAATTTGTTAGGTACTGTAGAAAAATTATTCTATCTAGAAATGTGTGATTCAAAAAGATCGTGGATATTGACAACGCTTGCAACTATCGAGAAAAGAACATAATCCCTTAGATGGTAAAGTTACATACGCCCTCACAATAGGTTAAAGTTGTATCGTAGTGCAAAGTCCATTTTATTCAATACTTTGTCGCTACTTTCAAGCTCCGTGCAGGCACAAGTTTCCTTGCGTCTGAGAAGTCGCGATGCAGCACACAGAACGTCATGTAACTAACAACTGTCGAAATAGTGCGGTTTCTTGTAAATTATTGCGTTTACTTTGTGAGCAATGTTGGAAATAACAATCATGTAATGTAAATTTATAAATAAACTTTTTCTTAATATTACATATTATATTAACCTTCAATAAAATTGTTGTAGGAGGCTGTTTTTTAGAATTAATAATATTGCTAAAACCTCTCCATAGTATTTATATTTCATTTTTTGAATTAAAACCAACCAAATCCCACATTTTGCAACCGAGATAAAAACTAAGATCATGTGACGTATTTTTTTTAATCTCAGGTCGTGTAACGTGACTCAGTTCTGCTGTACGAATATTATTATGTTTTACGATAGTTACATCGTATTGTTATTTTCATAAATAAGTACAGACGCTAGCACATCAAACGACCTCAGTCTGTCTTTCTTTAATGGTTTTTCAACTTTATCACAATGGTTGAAGGTTAATGCTCGATTGGTAAAATTAGACAGATTCAGGTAGGTTGACCTGCTGGCGTCTATACAACATTCTCATGTTGAGAATTTGGTACAGCGTGAAGTTAGCTAACACTGAAGACTTTAGTAATTGCGCTTTGGAAGTGTATCGGAGATCGGCAAAGTTTTCAACTCAACATATAGGTAAGTCTCACACGTCTTCGCCTCGCAACTTACTCTTAACGGACTCTGATCGGAAACTCTGCCAATTTATTAGTGGCACCCCGGAGGGAAGCTACGAATTAGTTCCCCCACACATCATTTTGAGACTATGTTGTGAGTATGTGATAAAGTAGCCGCCACATAAAACATTGATTGAGTATCCGATTAGTTTTATGTGCTACTCAAGAAGATCGACATTAAATGAATGTTAGATTCATTATGATGGGCTAATGTTTAGCTTTTGTGTTTACGATTTCGCTAACAATAAATTATTCCGGGTATTATATATAGAGAAAACAAGAACCGAGAAAGGCTGTCAGGAGTATAATTTGAAAGATTTATTGAATCTCAAATGAGAAATCTTGTACTTAATCTTGAGTTGAATCATTAAGCTAGGTGATCAATCAATTACAATCCTTTTTGTCTTAATGCACTTTCAAAATAACTTTAAAATACTAAGTAAAATGTTAAGAAACTTTCACTACAGAGTTTTAAATGTCTCTTCAGTAAAGTTTGCGAAGTCGCCGGTCGGCACACTTACACAAGACCTTATTAAAAATACAAAACTCGTCGAGTCGCTTGCCGTTAGTCATTAGACACTGTGGAAGCAAAAAACTTCGGGACACCCGGTGCTTGCTTAATGTAGATACATTTTTCTTGTGAAATTTCAGTCGAGATTAATTGACACAACTTTGTCATAAGCTTTTAGGGATGGGTGTTGTATTTTGCGGAAGCAACGCTGTTCACTTTCTCTTAATTAAATATAGCAGGATTTTTAAATATTTCGAGGCGAGGGGAAAAAGTGGCTACATTAGATTACCTCCCAGTGATTCCCTCAACAAAAAATGGATTATTCATCGTTTTGTTTAGTACAGTAGATACTAATTCTTTATTAATCTTGTCATTAAAGCTCCAAGGAGTCAGTTCAGGAATAGTTTCAGATAGTAATTAAATGCATAATTTCCAAACTTCCTTTAACTGCTCAGTTAGTTAAACCAGCAAGTTTACTAATTAATATCTCAGATAAATTCAAGACAAATATTCAACTACTAGATACGCGGCTGGCGTGTTTCTAAGCGTAACGAAGGCATTCGCCCGGGGTGCTCGCAGTAAATATTAACTTGCTCACTCCAGTATCGCTTTCTTGTAAAATATAGGTGAAGTTAGAGTAGTTTATTTAATGGAGCCGTCGCCGACTTTCACCTTAGTTGCTGTACCCCTAACACACAATCCCGAAGCTATCTAAAGAACGATCAGACGATCAGTCTCGAACTCCCGAGAACAGAGTATGCCGTAAAACTAGATACAAAATAACGGCTCTATAAATATATCTTTTCGCGATATCTTTTCAGGTAATTTTTGATTTTCTAACAAATATCACAATAATACTAAAATGCAACAAGCAATTTTTGTAAATAATCAAACGTTTAACACTTTTAGATTATCTAAAAATACAGGCGATTCTGATTACATAATCTTTAATCACACGGCAATGGGGATGGCAATGTCATTAAACACCATTCACACAAGAGACCACTGACCGACCCATTTCGCAGATGACGAACTTATAGCAAAATGTCAGTAGTATGATGTTGGAATGATGAATTTATGAAATTAGCAAACTTGGGTCAAACGTACTGAGAAATACATGGTGTACAATACTAATAATAGATTTATTTTATTCATACATAATTATAATACCGCGACACCCGTTGCACTGCAGCGCCAACACAATCAAATTATTTAGCGCTCATGTCATTAGTATATCCTGCTTTTCATCTAACACCGAATTGGGAGATAATTGGAAATTTAGGTCGAACAATTTTAGTGGAAAACCAATTCGTACGTCATACGGTCTAAAATGCTTTGGTGTGTTAAAAATGTAATCGTCGAATGTGCAGCGAATTGGTCAATCGGCGAATTGGCGATATGAATACAAAAAGGACAATTTTATTGCGATTGATTTATTGCTTTCGATTGGTTGTGGGTTAGCAAAAGGCAAATAGTATTGTCAAATATTAATCTATGACTGTTATTATTTCTATAAAATGCGTTCATTTATCACGAATGCCTTTAAACGAATCAAGAAAAGGTTTTGATTCGTAAGCTCGCAACACTAAGCTGTGAGATTCGTAGCACCTGGCTACGAGATTCGTAGCACTTAGCTACGATATTCGTAGCACATTATTCGCATTATCAAGAACAAACTCCATAATTATTATGCTCGAATTGATTTTTTGTGTCAATAGAAATCAGTGGCTTCATTTAAATTTACACCATTTTCAGGGTTCGTACCTCGAAAGAAAAAACGGAACCTTAAAGGATCACTTTGTTGAACCGTTTGTCTAGTCTATCTGTACATCTTTTTTTGCAGAAAATCGTCTAGGTACCAAGCTGACATTAATATCAAATTCATACTTAGTCGTCAATTCTTTGGAGCAGAGAAGAAAAATCAAATTCTTAGTCAACGCAATCAAAACATACGACCGTTTATGCTCTTTTTTGCCGCAGAGTTTAAATACTCGCGGTGTAATTAAACGTATAGGGTACTTCCCGTTGACCTAGAATCATGAAATTTGGCCAGAAGCAAGAACTTACAGTACACATTAAGGTAGTAAGTCCGAAAGGTAGTTAACTAAACTAAATCACAGGATAAAAAAAACTACAAAATGATATTTCTAGTTCTGTTCGTTTTCCGCTCTTTGCTTTGTTTTTTTTTTATCTAAATAACTTTTGTTCATCTTACCTCAATCCAGGTATAGTGGTTAATAGTTGTCCTTCAGCGGTGACCCAATGCACGTCCGGAGGCGGATGGCCGGTCGCTCGACACAGTGCGTGCGCGCCGCGCGTGGCGGGCCATAGGACACGTGCTGGCGGCTCTGTGACGAAACGCGGCCGCTTGTCGCTTGCGCTCACCGCTTCTAGTACTGCCAGAGTGATGAGCATCCATGGCAGTGTATATTCTGTGGGAAATATTGTTTAGATATCATCATTATTGCATCTGGAGTTTGGACGTATAGTTTAAAATAACGACAATTTGTAAAAGTTAAAAAAATATTTTGGATCAAAGGCAATATAGTTTTTAAGATAAATTTCTTAAAACAAAACATCATTTATTTCCCGAAAAGTGTTCACACGGCATGGACGGTACGGTAAGCAATTGGCTACTGCGCTGCGTGTCACAGGTTCATGTCCCGTACGTCTAGGTTTTTTGTATATTATGTGAGTTTTGGGGATGGGCCCGCGTGGTGGATTATGGCCCACTCCCTCTCACCGAGAGGAGGCCTGTGTCCCAGCAGTGGGAACATTAATAGGCTGATGACGATGACGATGTGAGTTTTAATATTTATAAACACACTCACGATTTAAGAGCTAGTGAAGGGGTAACTTTTCCATTTTAGGTACGTTTGTAAAAAATAAAAACTTCTATTTGCTTCCGTCCAACTGTACAACTATCGATTAAATGATCAGGCAAATATCTTGAAGATCGAATACAGAAGAAGTTAAAGTAAGTAAGAAAATGCAAGAAATAAACTCGGAACAGCTGGCGAAGAGAGATGGGCAAAGTGAAAAAGACAAATTACGAACCGCGTAATTCTAAAATCGTGAGTTCGATTATTTTGCTTCAGTTTTTCGTATATTATGTATGTTTTTAATAAGGTTCTGTACTCAGTGGGTAAAACGGGACCTTATTACTAAAGGTGTACGTCCACAGGTCGGCATCGCACGTATCGTACGTAACGAATTTTAGTTTGCATCCGCATCGTACGGACGGCTCATCGGCAAAGCCTTAATGCGATGCGTACCGATGACGTCATACGGAATGCCGATCAGTGGAAGCGATGAAGGTGGCATCGGCAATCCGATTGCTGATACTCGCGTCAGCAATCCGATCGCTGCCGACACAGAAATCCGTTTGATGCGATGCGTCAGATACGTACGATGCGGACCTGTGGACGCTTACCATAAAACTCCGCTGTGCACTCGTCTGTCTGTCTTTCTGTCCGTCTATCACGACTGTATGTCATGAATCGTGTTAATTAGAAGGTCGTTTTCGAATATGATGTATTTCTGTTGCCGCTATAACAATAAATACACTTGAAAAGAGAATAAAATGAATATTTAACATCTCCCATACAGATACGACTTTTTTGCCATTTCTATAGATGAAATAATTCCAGCCAAGTGCGAGTTGGACTCGCGCATGAAGGACCCTTCATGCGCGACTCCAACTCGCACATGGCTGTTTTTTATTTCTTTGTTGTAAGTAGGTATATTTCATGTATATTTTTTTCAAATTTCTTCATAATACGTTTTTATTTAAATGTATTTTCAAACTATTTAAAATAACCTTTTAGATGTAGGTAATTTGATTTTGTCGAATAACTTTAAAAAGCTAGCTCCTTGGCTTTAAGAGATTTTCTTTGTAATAAAACCTGCATAATTTATGGATCTTCTACTTAATTCAAATAGAAAAAGATTTAAAATAGTGTAGACAGAGTTTATGTAAGTAAAATAACTGTAATTATGTTACTTTTAGTGATTTTATTATGTTGAGTATAGTACCTTTAACCCTACAGTAGTGACGTCAAACAATTGATGAAAAGTTGGACCACTTCGTCTTTGAAGTAAACAACAGCCAAGTCTTTCTCATTTAAGACAGTCCCGCGACCACGAAGAACGCTAATTCAGTGTTGTTCGAACAGTTTTCATGTTCTAAACCATGGCCCCGGACAACACAATAGAAGGATCAGTGTGGATTTTTAGACAATAAGTATGACAGTCCCTTCCGATTGACTGATTTAATGATTTTATCACCTCTATAAAAAAAGGCTCTAAAAATATTATTGTCTTCATTCATTAGTAGTTTAATATATTATTGTTAAGAAATTGTCATTTATTTTTAGCGCAATTAAGCGGCCTTAAGTGTACCATTCCTCAAAACATTTAATTAAATCCCATTTATCAGGGAGAAACTAAGAAACAAACATTCATAAAATATCAAACTCTTATTACAATTAATAATCTAACTTCCAGCAATACATAAATCATAATTACAAAACTGTCAGAAATACGAAAATGTTTGTTTCATAAAGTTAGTTTTAATTTCTTTTGGCGCGTTTTAACATTCTGCATCTACGTTCTACGTAGCGTGGCTCGAAGTCTGAATATAATCCATCAAAAGTGAGCCAGAACGAATCAACTTCTGATCGAAAGCTGAGTTGCGTTTTAAAACTTTAGAAGGGAGCGCTTTGTATAAAATGCTTAGAGTCAGCGCTTACTCACTGTAGTAAATTTCACTACCCTTTGATCGCTAGAATATTAAAGAATTCGGAAGATAATTTTAAAGAAACGATTTTTTTTTGTTGAGAGCAGGGTTCGATCCTGCGTCTTCTGGATAGGTACTCCAGACGCCTTAACCACAAGGCCATCGCAACCACTACTGACAACTCACAACGCTGAGTGAGAAATTCAGCGTTGTGAGTAGTGGTTCCCTTGTTTTTCTAACGCTGTTTACACGTTTAAGATCCGTTTGATTATAATCTCAAGCTGTGCATGCACTTTGGGCTTTTACAAGATTTTCCCAAAATATAGGAATTATGCCAGTATGTAAATGCCAAATCCGTAAATAATGAAAATAAAACGCAAACGACATAATATATAATTTCATCTCGAAATGATGAATCTTGAAGTGATTGAGATACTATACGTAGGCTACGCTAACTCCAACAAACATTTATAGGAAACAGGAGACTGATAAAATGACTTTTACACATTATGAAGAAGACGTGGTGCAGCATAACTAAACCTCTTTGAAGTCAATATATTAGCGTAAACATATGTTAATTTCCTACGCTCTTTCAGAGTTCCGTACGTCTGAAATCCGAATGAAAAAACGGAACGATTAGAAGATCCCTCGTGTGTCTGTTTGTCTGCACTATACGTTTCTGAACCCACTTGATCAATAAAGTTGAAAGGTAAAATTAAAAAAATATATAGAATGCGTCTGAAATTCAGTTGCAAGTGGGATTTGAACCCGCACCTTCTGAATAGTAAGGCGTCTGATGGAGCACTTATCTAGAAGATGCGGCTTCTACGAATTGCGTTTAAAAATAATTATTTACCCCCTTACTTATAAAAACTTGTGTTGCTTAGCTACCGATTAAATATCACCTGTCCTTGTAATTTCTATTTCAATGAATAGAGATGGCAAATGACTTAAGAGCTGTTTAAGATAAGTAACGTCTAATCAATTTTTATAAGTAAGACCCTTAGGGCGACTTTCACCAAAAGTTAAACATGTTTAAAATTTTATTTAGTGTCAATTTAGTGTCAAATTCAGTATAATTTTGACACTAAATAAAATTTTAAACATGTTTAACTTTTGGTGAAAGCCCGCCTTAGGGTGACTTTCACCAACGGTTAAACATGTTTATATTTAATGTCAAAATTCTATTAAAATTTTGACATCAAATAAAATTTTAAACATGTTTCACTTTTGGTGAAAGTCGCCCTTAGTAATTACAATATTGTAAAAATTTCTGAAAATAATCCTATGCTCACGGATAAACAGGTAAATATAAGAAAAGCAAGATCTTTAAAATATACCGTGGTGATCGCGGGATATAATCAAGTGAACCCTTTATTGTGCGTGGTTTGACTCGCACTTGGCCAGTATTTTTTAAGATTTAGCGTCGGTGTCGTTCATAGTGGGTCATAACATAAATCAGACCGCGTGAACGTGGATCGTAGCTGACGGTTTATTTACTGCCGGCCTGCGACCCACTTGCCTAGAACATTACTCAGCTTTTAAATTGAGATTTTTAGTTTACACGGTGCTCTTGTGGCGAAATGCATACTAAGATTTTTTCTGTTCTTTTTTTTTAATGGAATGTGGGTTTGCTCTTGATTCTAGTCTAGGTTCTATAACTCCTGAGTTCCTGAGTAACAGAGACAGGGAGTATCTCATTAAGTGGCCCTGTGACGTAAACACCATGGATTTTAGTCAGCACAAGTCTGATAATTCCGTCTGCTCCACCCATTGATATAGTCGTATTTATACGAGTATATATCAATGAACTATGAAAAGATAAGAGTTGTATGCGTTCGGAAATACTCGTTTTTTTAGGAGTTTCACTCCTTTGCTGATCGCATTCTAAAATACTTTTGAAAACACTTAGTTTGAATTAATCACGCGAATATACTTGGAAATGGGACTTCGCACTAGTGAGCCATATAATTATGTCCCTGCGAAAGGTGAGATGTTCTTTTGAAGAAAATTGTTTGCATATTTTATTCATACACATAAGTAATAAGAGTTAGCGATTCTGTATTTCGATTGTCAATTAAAGTAATGGCTACGGTTCTATAACGGTGATAAATAAATTTTAATTGTTAATGTATCTTATTATTTTAGATACTATTTGATAGTTAGAAAAATAATGTTAATAATGTTTTATTGTTGTTTGATGCCGTTTAAAGTTATTTATGACTTACAAGCTTACTGGTACAACAATTCCTTGTGTACATCACCTTCAAAAAGCATCTAGCCCAAAAAAGAATTAGTCGTTTTTTTATTTAAGTAATGTAAAATATTTGTTATGTTGTTCATACCACCAGAGTCTTGATGGTAGCATTTGGAAGGGAAGCGAGACCCAATGTTTATAATCCGCCGCCACCGGGAAGCAGCATCATCAGTAATGTCAATACCCGAGATTTTTATGATCTATATTCCGTACATTCATAAAACAGAATTTTTCCTACTCAAGAAGCTGGCAGATTCGACTCATAGTTAATTTATTTATTTCTATTTATATTTCTTCTCTCTGCACATGAATGTGATAGTATGTATGTATATATGTATGTATATATATATGTATGTATATGTACTTATTATTATTATTTATATATGTATTATATATTATTGGTATGTATCTCTAGTCAGTGATTCTTTTACTTTTGCACCTACTATGTTTTATCTCTGCATCACCCTAAGGTAGACTGGCAGAAAATGCCTACGGCATTAAGTCCGCCGTTGTACAGAAATGTGCATAAAGTTTTATAAATAAAATAAAATAAAATATATCTCCGTCGTGTCTACCCAGATCTAAGAACAACTAAGGAGTGGAATTCCTTGCTGGGATCCTTGATTCCCGATAGCTCCGGAAACTTTACGTCAAGAGTGTGTGTCTAGGCAAGTGTGGTTCACCGTCTACCATATCATAGCTTACTATCAGGCAAAATAGGGGTCTATCACGATCCTGTCGGTAAATTAGTAATAAAAAAAAAATGTATAAAACGTGCAAGAAAATTAATAATGAGTATACCGAAAATCTATCGGATCACAAAATGTGTTGATAAGCTCATAACTCGAAAACGGCTGGACCGATTCGGATACTTCTTTTTTATTGTGTTTGTAACCATCAGCGCCAGATTTTAGAGTATAAAAATCATCAAATCCACCCGTGCGAAGCCGGGACGGCCTGCTAGTTAGCAATAAAACTAAGCATAGCATGGTTAATACTCGTATATTTTCTACCGACAATTTCACTAAAGTTACTTCAATTCTGAGAATAGCCAAAAACTTATGTTATGTAAAGCAGCGCTGGGAAATTCACGGTATTCCTGGAAGCACTCAAATTATGTAAAACTATTGCAAAGTAAGTAGCGAAAAGTTTTAGTCTAGCACTCTTGAGATTTTTGCCCGCAAATATTTAAATAATTTCGTACAACGAGTGGGTAATTCATGAACCTTTAATCTTCCATATTTTATAACATAAGTGAAAAAAGAAAAACTGAACTAGACTTTAAAGGATCATAACCCTTTCTTTAGAAACAAATCACAAAACTTAGAAGACACTTTAACCATAAATATAAATAATTATCCAACAAAAATTCAGAATAATAAAAGTTCAAACAAACCTTTCATTATTTCCGCAATCACAGAACACCACTGTCCAAACGATCCATTAAAGTCATGATAAAAGCACACTCAAAAATCCACATGCTTTACAAAGCACACTGTTCCAAAGTCATTTTATTTTCACTGTTTTCAACCACGCATTTTCCACGATCGTTCGAAGTTTTCCCTCCAAAAATGGTAAGGGAATGGACACGTGTTGCTCGGGCAGCGCTCGCACGCGGACTGGCGCCAGTGGCTTGACACCCGCCCTAGAGTCCTCGACTGGTCCCAACTGATACGCTTCTCTACTCAACTGAACAGCGACTTAAGTTTGATTTTATGTGCGAATTGAAACGCTCGCGGTCAATCTGCTTTAACTTTTGAATAATTACACCGAATAGTTTGAATACGTAATGAATTTACGTTTCATCAACTCTATTGAGTCCCTTACTTTGGTTCCCAAAACTAATTTGAAGGAATAATATTGGTATTCCGTTCAAAGCAGTCGTAAAATTTACATTGGGCAAAAATATTACTTGATTACTCTTAAGGCTGCCGTCTTCTTTTGCACAAAATTGAATCGCGTTCGGCCAGTCGATCGTACGTCAAATTTCGGGCTCCCTTCCCGCAATCCCCCGCATACATCCTGCCCACTGAATTATTATAAAACAATTTTGATACGGTAAGAACTTTGCTCTACTAAGGATTATTTAAAAGGAGTTATAGAATTTTTGCTTAATAAGGAGTTTTAATATGACTTGGTTTCAGGGTTGGAAAAAAAAACAGTTTTTTTTTAAGATATAAAACAGACTGTTAGTTTCTGGTTCTTTTTAAAATTAATTCCACCTTGTTTGTTGATGTCGAAACGTATATAATATCAATTATGTTTCATTTCTAGACTACATCTTTTCAAATTCACCCTTTTTAATGATTTTTTTACGAAAAATGATCAATGGAATAAAAACATGTGATGTTTTTTTTCTAAAAATTTTAAGCATTATTTCATTACAGTGTAAATAAAAGTTAAAAATATGACATAACAATGGCATTAAACTCAAAAGGTTTTATGTCAAACTATTTAGACTCCTGAATATTAATTTGTTTTCATTTTATATGCATTCATCTGCCTTAAAAAGTAGTTGAAACGGGTAATAAAAAACACTGTTTAATTTCAAACTGTTTTAAACAGGTGTTTTAAAACAACTTGTTTTCATCATGCCAACCCTGTTTGGTTTGTAATAATACGAGTATCACACAAGTGTTTTAATACTATTTAAATATTCTCATAGGTTAAATTCTGTTAGGTTTAATTTGTTAAACACAATCGTGTTTAACTAATTAAACCTAAAAAAAGGTCAGTGCAGCAGTCATGTTGGCAAAGGAAGAGGCGGGACGCGTGAGAGAGAGGACAGCGTAAACCTTACATCCCAGCCGCAGTGGTAAACCCAGAACATAAAAGGCTATTAAAGAACGCCGTGAATTTAAGTCAGTACAAGTCTGACAGTATCTCCCGCTTGGCCTAGGGAGGACTCATTTGATGATTTTATCATGAAAAAAAAGTCATGGGCCATGCCCGGGTCGACAGCGCGTTGTGTCCTACGAGCGCCTCAAATAGCGTCAGCATGATGACGGGGTCCCCCTCTAGAGGGCTAAAGCCTGCTGTCGCCGCGGTACTCATTACCGTGACCCCGGAACATTAAGGGCTATTTGAAGGACACCGTGGATTTTAGTCAGTACAAATTTGACAGTCCCATCCAAGGACTGCACTCCTTGTCATAGGCACAGTCCATTACCACCGGGAGACAGAGAAAGCAACGGTTTTGTTACTTGCTGGATTTTAATGAAGGAGCAATGTTAGCGAACGTGAAAGTGAGAAAAAACAAACTAAATTTTAAATGTCAATAAGGTCGAAAATAGTTTGAACATGTTTTTTTAAATTGTTTAACGATAGCAAGTTAAAAAACAGCTTCAAGCGATTTTCGACCTTATTGACATTTATGCGAAAACCGGATTTTAATGAAGGAGCAATGTTAGCGAACGTGAAAGTGAGAAAAACCAACTAAATTTTAAATGTCAATAAGGTCGAAAATAGTTTGAACATGTTTTTTAAATTGCTTAACGATAGCAAGTTAAAAAAACAGCTTCAAGCGATTTTCGACCTTATTGACATTTATGCAAAAACCGGATTTTAATGAAGGAGCAATGTTAGCGAACGTGAAAGTGAGAAAAACCAACTAAATTTTAAATGTCAATAAGGTCGAAAATAGTTTGAACATGTTTTTTAAATTGCTTAACGATAGCAAGTTAAAAAAACAGCTTCAAGCGATTTTCGACCTTATTGACATTTATGCGAAAACCGGATTTTAATGAAGGAGCAATGTTAGCGAACGTGAAAGTGAGAAAAAACAAACTAAATTTTAAATGTCAATAAGGGCGAAAATCGCTTTAAGCTGTTTTTTAACTTGCTATCGTTAATCAATTTAAAAAACATGTTCAAACTAGTTTCGACCTTACTGACATTTATGCAAACACCGGATTTTAATGAAGGAGCAATGTTAGCGATCGTGAAAGTGAGAAAAAACAAACTAAATTTTAAATGTCAATAAGGTCGGAATTCGCTCCAACTTGTTTAGTTACTTCTCCATATCTTTTAACAATAATAATCGGTTCACAACTGAAAATTCTGTAGGAAATTTGACAATTAATTCCTCTTTTTCTACCCCTATAGGCTGAGTTTAATTTTGATATTTAAATGGGACCAACTTTCTGATAAACTCTGTCCGACAAAAAAAAAAGATTTTTTGATATTGGATCACCTTAGAGAAAGTAAAGAATGGTCATAAATAAAAAAATATAAAAAATATATACATGTCGAATTGAGAACCTCCTCCTTTTTTTCCGTCGGTTAAAAAATATATTTTAACATAATAAAGTAGAGCAACCTGAGATGCGTAACTGCGCGTCATCACCGTTAGAGCGAGAGAAGGTGCGAGCGAGAGGGACCAACAAAAATTCGTCGTGGACCTCACGTCCAATCGCTCCGGCCGTCCACCGGCCACTAAGGAATTTCTCTTGCAATTCTCGTTTATAAACACTTTTTGAGAGGTTATTTGAGATATTTTTTATTGTTAAAAAAAAGCGCTTTAGGTACAATTTTTTTTTTGAATTTGCTTTATTGATCTGTTGACATCAAGATAATGTAATATTACATACCTACGATGCATAGTTCCTATGAAAAAAAACCATTTATTAAGAGATGAAATCCGAGAATTTTGATGATATTCTGCCATCTTAATTAAGAAAATGGAAGATAAATATAAAAAACTAATCAGCGCAGTTTGAAGACGAGGATATTGCGGTCATTATGCGCTGATCAGATTTTTAAATGAATTCTTCATTGTCTCAGATTGAGTGCACCAACGTAACTCGAAATGACGTTGGGCAGGAAAGAGCTGTTTTGAACGCTTGATTTACCAAATATAATCTACTTAAATCAACTTTAAAAAAATAACTAGCTGTTACTTATATTATGGTTATTTATGTGCAATAATAATATTTCAAGCTATTGCACTATTTTGTTCAAAAATCACAAACAAAGTTACGCAAATAATTCGGCGAGCGTGAATTTTACAAGACCTGCCCCTTAATGTAATAATTTCTGCCGTAGAAAAAGGTAATAAAAGTCGGAAAAACAAGGTAATAAATAAAATTGTTGATTTATTGATTGCAGGTTTTGCTAGAATCACAATTAAATTCTGATGACATCGAGCAACTCTGGGGATTCGGTGTGCGCAATCAACATGTTTTCTGCTGAACAGCACAGATTACTACTGAATTTTTAGGAGTGATAATTATTCTTTTATACCATTATGGCGACAGACAAGTGTACCTACACTACCTTACTAATGGAAAGCTGTCACGGTATCTTATGGATGCCTACAACACTAGAGGTATCACATCAGGTATGGCCGCCCTGATGGGCCTGTTTAAACTTCAGCTGTTTTATCAACGACAGCCACTGGTGTATGGGGAATATATAACTCTATGAAAGAGAGAGAGAGAGAGAGAGTCTGGAGAATGCGATGAGAAGCAGAGCTGCCTCCAAGGGTACGTTCAATAGTCCGAAAAGTGTTTATTATAATTACCATCCCCTTATAGGTACTATTGGTCAGAAAACCCTGCTTTGTTGGTGGTGAAAGTCAATATTAAAAAAAATCGGTAAGCTCTAAAGGTATCTATTATTACGTACTAATATGAGGAAGGCAATTACGATAAGCGAGGTAATTTGAGAATAGTAATTGCAGATTTTCATTACGTCATCATTGCGCCCGTAGAGCCCACGAATGTAGCAAATGATTGTTAACAATTACAATTCATGTCCTTTAACTATACAGCTCAACTATATTTGGTCCTAATTTCACCAGTCCAGCTCCCGTTGCTTTAACCGCACCAAAAGGGAATATTTCCCCAACCACTTTGAAAGCCATTCAAGGTTTGTCTTATTTCAGTTCGCCATTGAAATGGAAACATTTAATTGCAAACGGGCAGCGCAGTTGCATTCAAATCGGCTCATATCGGTTATTACTGGTCCAAACCGCTTCGGGGTTGCAATGCGATTGTGAATGTGGATTGTGGATATACCTACCGTTTAAGAAAATTGTGGGTTTCGTGCTTAAGTTTCTAATGGGTTTAAATTATTTGTGTGTTATTTACAGCGAATGCTAGTAGCTCGGAAGCATCATGCCTGTTAAATATTTTTCATTTTTAAGCGACTTCAAAAAAAGGAGGAGGTTCTCAATTCGGTCGCGCATCAATAATTCTTTTTGTATACCAAATATACTGAATGTGCACCAAATCTAAAACTCGCTTTAGCAAGATTTCAGGGACACCCCAAAGTTCGGTTTGTTTAGGTTCCTTTAAACCTTTTGTACACAGAAATAGAAGCCCCGCGAAGCGGGGCTTCGTCGACCCTGCTTAAGTAGATTTTTTTTATTACACTTGTTATTATAGTATAATTGATTTATTTGATGAGCAAATTTAGTGTGCAATTCAGTATTTTTGGTGATAATTTCGAATATTTTGATTGAAAAAAGGGGATTTACAGTTAAAGTATTAAATACCATCCTTTTTTTTATCTATTGAAGACAACTTTCACTAACTTTACAACGAAATAGACGAAATTAATTAGGTTTCTATCAATAAATTCCTTTTGTAGACTCAGACACAAAGCAATTTAAAAAAATAATCGCCATTTCAAAGTTAAAATCAGTGCTAAAAGGATGAAAACACCGCCATTATGAATCAAGAAACAAGAAAACATACATTTTCCTTACCTACATCAACAGTATGAAATTCCAAGGTTATTTTAAGTAAAGGGCCGCAACTTTTCTTAATAAACATTTAATTACAATATTCAAATGAGTCTAAAATAAACGGCATCTAGTAAAGCCTTTGCTAAAATAGATTAAATCTATTAAAAGTGTTGATCGCCGTTGTCGCTTCGTGCATTAATTTGTTGGACCCAAGTTAGAAGAAAGATTACCTGTTTAAAGCTCCGAAAGTCTCTTATTGACATTCACTTGCCATTTAAGGCTTTGCATTTTTATTAGATCAGCTAGATGAAGCAAAAATGAGTTTTTTTTTACGCATTCAGCAACACATTCAACGTTGTAAAAAATGTTTTTTCCAGCTTTTAAATTGAGATTTTTAGTTTACACGGTGCTCTTGTGGCGAAATGCATACTAAGATTTTTTCTGTTCTTTTTTTTTAATGGAATGTGGGTTTGCTCTTGATTCTAGTCTAGGTTCTATAACTCCTGAGTTCCTGAGTAACAGAGACAGGGAGTATCTCATTAAGTGGCCCTGTGACGTAAACACCATGGATTTTAGTCAGCACAAGTCTGATAATTCCGTCTGCTCCACCCATTGATATAGTCGTATTTATACGAGTATATATCAATGAACTATGAAAAGATAAGAGTTGTATGCGTTCGGAAATACTCGTTTTTTAGGAGTTTCACTCCTTTGCTGATCGCATTCTAAAATACTTTTGAAAACACTTAGTTTGAATTAATCACGCGAATATACTTGGAAATGGGACTTCGCACTAGTGAGCCATATAATTATGTCCCTGCGAAAGGTGAGATGTTCTTTTGAAGAAAATTGTTTGCATATTTTATTCATACACATAAGTAATAAGAGTTAGCGATTCTGTATTTCGATTGTCAATTAAAGTAATGGCTACGGTTCTATAACGGTGATAAATAAATTTTAATTGTTAATGTATCTTATTATTTTAGATACTATTTGATAGTTAGAAAAATAATGTTAATAATGTTTTATTGTTGTTTGATGCCGTTTAAAGTTATTTATGACTTACAAGCTTACTGGTACAACAATTCCTTGTGTACATCACCTTCAAAAAGCATCTAGCCCAAAAAAGAATTAGTCGTTTTTTTATTTAAGTAATGTAAAATATTTGTTATGTTGTTCATACCACCAGAGTCTTGATGGTAGCATTTGGAAGGGAAGCGAGACCCAATGTTTATAATCCGCCGCCACCGGGAAGCAGCATCATCAGTAATGTCAATACCCGAGATTTTTATGATCTATATTCCGTACATTCATAAAACAGAATTTTTCCTACTCAAGAAGCTGGCAGATTCGACTCATAGTTAATTTATTTATTTCTATTTATATTTCTTCTCTCTGCACATGAATGTGATAGTATGTATGTATATATGTATGTATATATATATGTATGTATATGTACTTATTATTATTATTTATATATGTATTATATATTATTGGTATGTATCTCTAGTCAGTGATTCTTTTACTTTTGCACCTACTATGTTTTATCTCTGCATCACCCTAAGGTAGACTGGCAGAAAATGCCTACGGCATTAAGTCCGCCGTTGTACAGAAATGTGCATAAAGTTTTATAAATAAAATAAAATAAAATATATCTCCGTCGTGTCTACCCAGATCTAAGAACAACTAAGGAGTGGAATTCCTTGCTGGGATCCTTGATTCCCGATAGCTCCGGAAACTTTACGTCAAGAGTGTGTGTCTAGGCAAGTGTGGTTCACCGTCTACCATATCATAGCTTACTATCAGGCAAAATAGGGGTCTATCACGATCCTGTCGGTAAATTAGTAATAAAAAAAAAATGTATAAAACGTGCAAGAAAATTAATAATGAGTATACCGAAAATCTATCGGATCACAAAATGTGTTGATAAGCTCATAACTCGAAAACGGCTGGACCGATTCGGATACTTCTTTTTTATTGTGTTTGTAACCATCAGCGCCAGATTTTAGAGTATAAAAATCATCAAATCCACCCGTGCGAAGCCGGGACGGCCTGCTAGTTAGCAATAAAACTAAGCATAGCATGGTTAATACTCGTATATTTTCTACCGACAATTTCACTAAAGTTACTTCAATTCTGAGAATAGCCAAAAAACTTATGTTATGTAAAGCAGCGCTGGGAAATTCACGGTATTCCTGGAAGCACTCAAATTATGTAAAACTATTGCAAAGTAAGTAGCGAAAAGTTTTAGTCTAGCACTCTTGAGATTTTTGCCCGCAAATATTTAAATAATTTCGTACAACGAGTGGGTAATTCATGAACCTTTAATCTTCCATATTTTATAACATAAGTGAAAAAAGAAAAACTGAACTAGACTTTAAAGGATCATAACCCTTTCTTTAGAAACAAATCACAAAACTTAGAAGACACTTTAACCATAAATATAAATAATTATCCAACAAAAATTCAGAATAATAAAAGTTCAAACAAACCTTTCATTATTTCCGCAATCACAGAACACCACTGTCCAAACGATCCATTAAAGTCATGATAAAAGCACACTCAAAAAATCCACATGCTTTACAAAGCACACTGCAGTTCCAAAGTCATTTTATTTTCACTGTTTTCAACCACGCATTTTCCACGATCGTTCGAAGTTTTCCCTCCAAAAATGGTAAGGGAATGGACACGTGTTGCTCGGGCAGCGCTCGCACGCGGACTGGCGCCAGTGGCTTGACACCCGCCCTAGAGTCCTCGACTGGTCCCAACTGATACGCTTCTCTACTCAACTGAACAGCGACTTAAGTTTGATTTTATGTGCGAATTGAAACGCTCGCGGTCAATCTGCTTTAACTTTTGAATAATTACACCGAATAGTTTGAATACGTAATGAATTTACGTTTCATCAACTCTATTGAGTCCCTTACTTTGGTTCCCAAAACTAATTTGAAGGAATAATATTGGTATTCCGTTCAAAGCAGTCGTAAAATTTACATTGGGCAAAAATATTACTTGATTACTCTTAAGGCTGCCGTCTTCTTTTGCACAAAATTGAATCGCGTTCGGCCAGTCGATCGTACGTCAAATTTCGGGCTCCCTTCCCGCAATCCCCCGCATACATCCTGCCCACTGAATTATTATAAAACAATTTTGATACGGTAAGAACTTTGCTCTACTAAGGATTATTTAAAAGGAGTTATAGAATTTTTGCTTAATAAGGAGTTTTAATATGACTTGGTTTCAGGGTTGGAAAAAAAAACAGTTTTTTTTTAAGATATAAAACAGACTGTTAGTTTCTGGTTCTTTTTTAAAATTAATTCCACCTTGTTTGTTGATGTCGAAACGTATATAATATCAATTATGTTTCATTTCTAGACTACATCTTTTCAAATTCACCCTTTTAATGATTTTTTTACGAAAAATGATCAATGGAATAAAAACATGTGATGTTTTTTTTCTAAAAATTTTAAGCATTATTTCATTACAGTGTAAATAAAAGTTAAAAATATGACATAACAATGGCATTAAACTCAAAAGGTTTTATGTCAAACTATTTAGACTCCTGAATATTAATTTGTTTTCATTTTATATGCATTCATCTGCCTTAAAAAGTAGTTGAAACGGGTAATAAAAAACACTGTTTAATTTCAAACTGTTTTAAACAGGTGTTTTAAAACAACTTGTTTTCATCATGCCAACCCTGTTTGGTTTGTAATAATACGAGTATCACACAAGTGTTTTAATACTATTTAAATATTCTCATAGGTTAAATTCTGTTAGGTTTAATTTGTTAAACACAATCGTGTTTAACTAATTAAACCTAAAAAAAGGTCAGTGCAGCAGTCATGTTGGCAAAGGAAGAGGCGGGACGCGTGAGAGAGAGGACAGCGTAAACCTTACATCCCAGCCGCAGTGGTAAACCCAGAACATAAAAGGCTATTAAAGAACGCCGTGAATTTAAGTCAGTACAAGTCTGACAGTATCTCCCGCTTGGCCTAGGGAGGACTCATTTGATGATTTTATCATGAAAAAAAAGTCATGGGCCATGCCCGGGTCGACAGCGCGTTGTGTCCTACGAGCGCCTCAAATAGCGTCAGCATGATGACGGGGTCCCCCTCTAGAGGGCTAAAGCCTGCTGTCGCCGCGGTACTCATTACCGTGACCCCGGAACATTAAGGGCTATTTGAAGGACACCGTGGATTTTAGTCAGTACAAATTTGACAGTCCCATCCAAGGACTGCACTCCTTGTCATAGGCACAGTCCATTACCACCGGGAGACAGAGAAAGCAACGGTTTTGTTACTTGCTGGATTTTAATGAAGGAGCAATGTTAGCGAACGTGAAAGTGAGAAAAAACAAACTAAATTTTAAATGTCAATAAGGTCGAAAATAGTTTGAACATGTTTTTTTAAATTGTTTAACGATAGCAAGTTAAAAAAACAGCTTCAAGCGATTTTCGACCTTATTGACATTTATGCGAAAACCGGATTTTAATGAAGGAGCAATGTTAGCGAACGTGAAAGTGAGAAAAACCAACTAAATTTTAAATGTCAATAAGGTCGAAAATAGTTTGAACATGTTTTTTAAATTGCTTAACGATAGCAAGTTAAAAAAACAGCTTCAAGCGATTTTCGACCTTATTGACATTTATGCAAAAACCGGATTTTAATGAAGGAGCAATGTTAGCGAACGTGAAAGTGAGAAAAACCAACTAAATTTTAAATGTCAATAAGGTCGAAAATAGTTTGAACATGTTTTTTAAATTGCTTAACGATAGCAAGTTAAAAAAACAGCTTCAAGCGATTTTCGACCTTATTGACATTTATGCGAAAACCGGATTTTAATGAAGGAGCAATGTTAGCGAACGTGAAAGTGAGAAAAAACAAACTAAATTTTAAATGTCAATAAGGGCGAAAATCGCTTTAAGCTGTTTTTTAACTTGCTATCGTTAATCAATTTAAAAAACATGTTCAAACTAGTTTCGACCTTACTGACATTTATGCAAACACCGGATTTTAATGAAGGAGCAATGTTAGCGATCGTGAAAGTGAGAAAAAACAAACTAAATTTTAAATGTCAATAAGGTCGGAATTCGCTCCAACTTGTTTAGTTACTTCTCCATATCTTTTAACAATAATAATCGGTTCACAACTGAAAATTCTGTAGGAAATTTGACAATTAATTCCTCTTTTTCTACCCCTATAGGCTGAGTTTAATTTTGATATTTAAATGGGACCAACTTTCTGATAAACTCTGTCCGACAAAAAAAAAAGATTTTTTGATATTGGATCACCTTAGAGAAAGTAAAGAATGGTCATAAATAAAAAAATATAAAAAATATATACATGTCGAATTGAGAACCTCCTCCTTTTTTTCCGTCGGTTAAAAAATATATTTTAACATAATAAAGTAGAGCAACCTGAGATGCGTAACTGCGCGTCATCACCGTTAGAGCGAGAGAAGGTGCGAGCGAGAGGGACCAACAAAAATTCGTCGTGGACCTCACGTCCAATCGCTCCGGCCGTCCACCGGCCACTAAGGAATTTCTCTTGCAATTCTCGTTTATAAACACTTTTTGAGAGGTTATTTGAGATATTTTTTATTGTTAAAAAAAAGCGCTTTAGGTACAATTTTTTTTTTGAATTTGCTTTATTGATCTGTTGACATCAAGATAATGTAATATTACATACCTACGATGCATAGTTCCTATGAAAAAAAACCATTTATTAAGAGATGAAATCCGAGAATTTTGATGATATTCTGCCATCTTAATTAAGAAAATGGAAGATAAATATAAAAAACTAATCAGCGCAGTTTGAAGACGAGGATATTGCGGTCATTATGCGCTGATCAGATTTTTAAATGAATTCTTCATTGTCTCAGATTGAGTGCACCAACGTAACTCGAAATGACGTTGGGCAGGAAAGAGCTGTTTTGAACGCTTGATTTACCAAATATAATCTACTTAAATCAACTTTAAAAAAATAACTAGCTGTTACTTATATTATGGTTATTTATGTGCAATAATAATATTTCAAGCTATTGCACTATTTTGTTCAAAAATCACAAACAAAGTTACGCAAATAATTCGGCGAGCGTGAATTTTACAAGACCTGCCCCTTAATGTAATAATTTCTGCCGTAGAAAAAGGTAATAAAAGTCGGAAAAACAAGGTAATAAATAAAATTGTTGATTTATTGATTGCAGGTTTTGCTAGAATCACAATTAAATTCTGATGACATCGAGCAACTCTGGGGATTCGGTGTGCGCAATCAACATGTTTTCTGCTGAACAGCACAGATTACTACTGAATTTTTAGGAGTGATAATTATTCTTTTATACCATTATGGCGACAGACAAGTGTACCTACACTACCTTACTAATGGAAAGCTGTCACGGTATCTTATGGATGCCTACAACACTAGAGGTATCACATCAGGTATGGCCGCCCTGATGGGCCTGTTTAAACTTCAGCTGTTTTATCAACGACAGCCACTGGTGTATGGGGAATATATAACTCTATGAAAGAGAGAGAGAGAGAGAGAGTCTGGAGAATGCGATGAGAAGCAGAGCTGCCTCCAAGGGTACGTTCAATAGTCCGAAAAGTGTTTATTATAATTACCATCCCCTTATAGGTACTATTGGTCAGAAAACCCTGCTTTGTTGGTGGTGAAAGTCAATATTAAAAAAAATCGGTAAGCTCTAAAGGTATCTATTATTACGTACTAATATGAGGAAGGCAATTACGATAAGCGAGGTAATTTGAGAATAGTAATTGCAGATTTTCATTACGTCATCATTGCGCCCGTAGAGCCCACGAATGTAGCAAATGATTGTTAACAATTACAATTCATGTCCTTTAACTATACAGCTCAACTATATTTGGTCCTAATTTCACCAGTCCAGCTCCCGTTGCTTTAACCGCACCAAAAGGGAATATTTCCCCAACCACTTTGAAAGCCATTCAAGGTTTGTCTTATTTCAGTTCGCCATTGAAATGGAAACATTTAATTGCAAACGGGCAGCGCAGTTGCATTCAAATCGGCTCATATCGGTTATTACTGGTCCAAACCGCTTCGGGGTTGCAATGCGATTGTGAATGTGGATTGTGGATATACCTACCGTTTAAGAAAATTGTGGGTTTCGTGCTTAAGTTTCTAATGGGTTTAAATTATTTGTGTGTTATTTACAGCGAATGCTAGTAGCTCGGAAGCATCATGCCTGTTAAATATTTTTCATTTTTAAGCGACTTCAAAAAAGGAGGAGGTTCTCAATTCGGTCGCGCATCAATAATTCTTTTTGTATACCAAATATACTGAATGTGCACCAAATCTAAAACTCGCTTTAGCAAGATTTCAGGGACACCCCAAAGTTCGGTTTGTTTAGGTTCCTTTAAACCTTTTGTACACAGAAATAGAAGCCCCGCGAAGCGGGGCTTCGTCGACCCTGCTTAAGTAGATTTTTTTTATTACACTTGTTATTATAGTATAATTGATTTATTTGATGAGCAAATTTAGTGTGCAATTCAGTATTTTTGGTGATAATTTCGAATATTTTGATTGAAAAAAGGGGATTTACAGTTAAAGTATTAAATACCATCCTTTTTTTTATCTATTGAAGACAACTTTCACTAACTTTACAACGAAATAGACGAAATTAATTAGGTTTCTATCAATAAATTCCTTTTGTAGACTCAGACACAAAGCAATTTAAAAAAATAATCGCCATTTCAAAGTTAAAATCAGTGCTAAAAGGATGAAAACACCGCCATTATGAATCAAGAAACAAGAAAACATACATTTTCCTTACCTACATCAACAGTATGAAATTCCAAGGTTATTTTAAGTAAAGGGCCGCAACTTTTCTTAATAAACATTTAATTACAATATTCAAATGAGTCTAAAATAAACGGCATCTAGTAAAGCCTTTGCTAAAATAGATTAAATCTATTAAAAGTGTTGATCGCCGTTGTCGCTTCGTGCATTAATTTGTTGGACCCAAGTTAGAAGAAAGATTACCTGTTTAAAGCTCCGAAAGTCTCTTATTGACATTCACTTGCCATTTAAGGCTTTGCATTTTTATTAGATCAGCTAGATGAAGCAAAAATGAGTTTTTTTTTACGCATTCAGCAACACATTCAACGTTGTAAAAAATGTTTTTTCCATAATAGTAAGTACGAATATGTCTCGTACTTACCTGTATTTTGATGAAGTTAAAGCTTTTTGACTCAGCAATTCCAAAACATGTCTAACACCAACGGAAAAATAAATTTTTGCGTATTTCATTCGAAAGTACCTATATTTTTAAATAAAAAAGTTTTATTAAAAACACGCAAATCGAAAAACTTCTACTACGCTTCCTTTAATGCACAGATTGAAAATGAAAAGTAACCATAGACAAGTATGATTTGAATGGTAATGAGAATACGTATTTATTCAATTTGAAATGAAGGTAAATTATTCTAATTTACGAGCCAATGTAACGATAATTCGTTACATTGGCTCGTTTGATAACTAAATAGAAACATAATATTTATTATTATTCAATGTAAATAATTATCATTAAATTAATATAAGTTTGACAACAAGCCGCCATTAAAAGTCGGAAAAGAACATTTTTATTTTTAAACGTTCTTTTTATAAATTGTTTCTGCACACCAAAGTATTGTAAAGAGGTTTTATGTTTTTTAATTTATTCTTTTTATAATTTTTTTTTTTTTTAATAGAGGTTCCATGTTTAAGTTATGGAATAACAAAAATATTGATGATTAAAATTCGTACACTAGGCGACGCAAGTCTCCGATACCTTACGATTTTGGTATTCATTGACGCGTGCCTGTGTTCGAACCTCTATGGGTGTGTATTGCGATAGCCACTTGGATACCGAAGTCGTAAGGTATCGGAGACTTGAGTCGCATAGTGTACGAAGGGCCTTACTCTCTAAAGTGCATAAAAAATAAGGTACAGACGCCAGCAACTCAACCTACCCGAATCTGTCGAATTTTACCAATCGAACAGTAACCTTCAACTATTGTAAAAAGGTTGGAATTCTATCAAAAAAATTAGACTGTACAAAATGAAAGTTTCTATCATTTTGGCCTTCCAAAAAGCAGTTTGGTTAAATCCGGCCGCTATCAATCTGTTCCGTGCTCCATCTAATAAGTAGGTATTACGAGGTCCCTCAAGATTATCGATTCCACATTCAATCCTTCGGAAAAGCCCCGATTTGGCTCAGAATAGCGAACTAAGTTGAAAAGCAGAACATTAATTCTGCTAATGCGTTTTCCGTATTCACAGATATTACAGTTCACCTGTTATAACACCGAATATTACTAAAGAATCCCTTTCATATTTACATTGCGCCAGTTATTGAAAACATACATTTTCATGTTTTTGTATATGAGATACGAAACACATATTATTTACAAAAATATGATGAATGGATATGGAAGTAATATTTTTAAAACTGTTTTGTTTGTGTTAATATGATACTTTAGAAGAGCTTGGTTTGTTGATATATGAATAAGGGAAACTATTAACAACTGCAAACACGAAAAAAAAGTTAACTGAATAAAATTATGAAGCCGGATCATCAGCAAATTAATCAACGCTAAAACATGTCGATGCAGAGAAAATTTATACAAAAAGTTTCACTGTCTACCAGTGGTGGCCAAATTGGGAAATGGACATCGGGAATCATCAGTTATACCGCTGATTTATAAACTTTGCCCCACACTAAGAATTTTTCTTATGCAGTAAATGAATGTATCTATGCAGACATTACACGACGCAGCAGCCACTGCGCAAACCGTGTTATTAAAAAAAAACTAACACTCATAATTTGTCAATTAATTGTGATAAGTGACTTCACTTATCACCATTCATTACTTCTATACATATATGTCTACATGTCTAAACCTATACCTGCTCTCAGTCTCAACCCAAAGAAACGGCAACTTCGCCTTACCAAACAAAATTTCTTTCAATAACCCTTTTCACTTTTGGCCGATAATTCTGTGCCGATACTACACTTTCAGGCTACATACCACAGACTAAAAGGTCTAGGCTCCTGGGGTTCAATTTGGGAGCAATATCCCCGGAATTTCAACCAGTCTACGTAGACAATGTATCCTCCGTGGGCTGAGTCAGCGAACTTTGGTAGACAGCCTTCACGATCGCTAACTCACTCTCTATGTACTTTCAATGCGGGTTCGAAAGATTTTCATTCGCAGCGTGAGTGGTTGAAATTATTTGCTTTATCATTAACTTAATTTTATATGACTGTTGGATAGATTTCTTGGGGAGAGTACAACAGTGTGTTATTTATTACAATTGATTGTGCGTGTTTCATCTATTCTGTTTCAGTTTCAAGGGAAATTATGAGTTTCTGTCTCATCATTATCAGTGTGTCCGAGCGTTTTTGACATGAAATTAAATATAGTAGCTCACATAGTAAGTAATACTTTTTATAGTGGCAGTGGTGGCGCAGTGGTACCGGTCCTGACTTACGAATGAAATTGTAGGTCTTAGGTTTGAACCCCGTCAGGCGCATTACTTAGTCATCGTTACTCTCAAAACGGTGATGAGGAAAACTCGCACTGGGCGCGTGAGGTGGATGTGCACTCTCTCGCAAATAAAGGAGGCCTGTGTCCCAGCAGTGAGAACATTTATGATGATGAATACTTTTTGTATGCGGTGCTAGGCAACTGGGCTTATTCTAGTTGTCAATAATGCTTTTGTGTCTATTGACCTTGTTTTGTTCTGTTTCTTATCTTTATTTATTTTTATTACGTAGGTATTTTTCTTTCTCACTCACACACTTTACAATTATTTTCTTATTATTTTCGTTGCTTCATTGTCTTGCAAACTTCATTGTCTCGGCGCTTTTCTGGTGGTCGCCAATGTAAATCCTGAAACGATGGTTCGTTTCAGGATTTACAGTGGTTGGGATATAATGGGGTGGGATTGTCACAAAAAAAAAGTTACTCATCTCCTCAACAACTACACAGTAAGTACCTACTACTAGTGTTCTCCATAATATTCAGACTAAAAATATTGAACTGATTAATGTACAAGTACATTACATTTGGGAGTCACTTTAATGGCGTAAGGTCTATAAATTAAAGTTATTGTTTACAACTTGTCAGCAATGCTATTCTCTAAGGCTGGGACAGCATTGTGTGCAGCGCTGATTCAACCAAAAACTATAGTTTGTAGCTGTAGTTTCAACGCTGATACAGGTCTGCACGCAAGTCTATATCCCCAGAGCATAGAATTGCTGTTGAGCGTCTTGAAAAGTCTGCAACGTCAAAATTGATTGATTTGAGTTCATTAAATTCAACCAGGAACATTTTATCATGGACCCAATCTGAAAACCAGCGCTGTGACTTTTTTTTCTAAATGTCACAGCTCATGCTGAGATAGGGGCCTTTTGGCCTCGTACAGGACCAAAATTGGTTGTTTTATTTTAATTTATTTTATAGTTAAGTTTCTTTTATTTAATTTTTACCTTTGTTTTACATTTTAAGTTGTTGTTCTGTCCTGTGTGAGTCCAGTTTTTCTTTATTTCTATTCAACAATACAAAAAAGCACAACGAAAACAAACCAATACAGAGATACAAAATGCCAAATTCGTCCTAATACATTACAAACACGTGTGTTCAAATTACTAACGATTGCAGCATTTACGCATGCAATACTGTTTAGCTAGTTAAGCGCAATTTAGCAGGACGTGATGATTCGAACGCATTTCGCTCGGTTTAGTATGGCGCACGCTGAATGTACGGCCCAGTTATGCTGTTAATGCGCAATGAATGGGAACATATGCGAACAGTGTTATCCATACGGGAATATCATAATGAGGGCCATATTGTGATAGCTTGTAATGTATGGGAAGTGAATATTTTGAGTGAAACGGAGGACTCCTCTCAAATGAAATTGATAGCTGCCATCAAAAAACAACCACAAAAAAGTGTAAAATAATCTACAAAATAACTTTTGTTTCGGATGTCGGTGCCTTTGTTTTTTTCTTTTCATTGTCTTTTTAGCCACCGACTTCCTCCTTTTTTTGAAGTCGGTTAATAAAATTGATGTCTACCATAAGAGTAATCTCACAGCTGTTTCTTTCTGTACCATGTTAAAAATCTCTTCATTCGTTTTTTTTTTTTAATAAATTTAATGTTCATCAAAAATAACGTCGATAAAGATATTAAAAAATACGACTTTTAAATCTTTTATCCGTAATACAATCCCAAGTTCACGACGTTTTTTTTAAAGCCTACTAAATTTCAACCTCGTTAAAACTTCAGCTACGAAAGATGCTATCAAAATTTCAGAAAGTCCCTTCTTTCATGTACTGGAAAAAAATACAATAAAGTGAAATGACCAAAAGTCCATTAAAGTTTATTATTTAACAGTGAAGTTGGTCGTCGGGGCGCTAAGTGCAGGTTTATGCAAAAGTTTCGCGCCAAAACTGTAGTATCGTTATTCTTAACTTTGTAAGCAGCTGTGAGCGGCCACTGTATATTTCAGCGACATAATTTACCCGCGGAAAATAAAGTTCGGTATAAAATATTGATCTTAATTTGTCACTGGGGTAAGTTTTCTTACATATTTTTGCTATTATTTTGCACTATACTTAACAGCTGTTAAACACACAAATATTGTGAACATTTTGAACTTATTGATTTATTAAAAAAAAAAATGGGTAAGTACATTTATTTCGAGCAACCTTAGCTCATGTGTTACACAAAACAAAGCACTTAGTTTTTGGGCAGTCGTATTATAAACAAAACTTAACCAATTATGAGCCTATGCATACACAGAACTTGACGTGTAGGCACTAAGTCGTTTTTTTTTTCTACCTACATTTATCTACACTTAATCCTATTTATAAATAAAGCTTAAACTCACACAGAATAAACATAAAGGCTCCAATAGCAGTTAAGTAGTGCAGATTGCAAGCTAATTAGCTCCCATGCTCCGTAATGACCCAATTCTAGCCGGCGACTTTTATAGCCTCTGCGGTCGGCTGAGAGAAAAGTCCGCGCCTTTTATTTTTTATTTAATTCTTAATTAAACGAAAACCTTATGACTCTTTGGTGCCTTTTTTATATCGTAGTAAAAATTATACGGTCGAAAACAAAAGACTATCCAACGAATATTTTTTGCCAGCACAGTTTTAACCGATAAAGCATTTTTCACTTGTTTCTATTCTTTGGGCATTCTAACGGGAAATCCCGTGATAATAGTCACAATAATACATGTTCTAATTTTACTTTCTTTGTATACGTAATGAAAAGCACAGTGTTTACTTCGGGTAAAAGAGTTATTTAGTCCCTAGAATTAACCATCGAACTGCAACCCCGTCTCGGGACTTAATAAGTTACTTTCACCCCTAAGTTAACAATCTACTATTAAACTTTTTTACACTTGGTTTTCAAGACAATTTTCCATTTTTATTTTTTAAATGAGTATTTGTGTGTAAGCGCGTGCAAAGTCACGGGAAAAAAAACGTCTTAAATGTAACTTTATAAACATTCCTCTTATGTTTAGCATCTCTTATCTATAATCCAGTACCCAGTTCAAAAGGAAAGCAATATTTTAACCAATAGATGTTAAAGTTAAGTTACTTTAAACAAACCACCAAATCCTCTGGCTTGCAAATAAACACGTAAGTAAACAAATACAAACTTGGAACACAATACACTTCAAAGCACCATCGTGCATTGTCGATATCTAAACCAAATCCAGTAAAATCCGTTGTATCGAAGCCAACACTAACGAGAAGTCGTATATTTTCATTTACTCCGGGATGGTATTCCAAAATTCGCAGGTAAGGACCGGCTTCCATCGATAATTGGCTTTTCTCTGCTTTGTGTTCCGACTGAGGTATATACTTGACGTAGAGGAAGTTCGCAGTAACTTGTTTTGGACACTAAAGTACCTACTCTTGAATGATATTGTGATTTTTGCTGGAATTTCAATTATCAAGCACACTTCAGGGACCTCTAGTTTTGGTTTAGTTATCTTTTGGGGAGGTTTTGCAGTTTCAAAGCAACTACATTACATACCAGTTTTTAAAACTTCCTGTGCTATATAACCTAGTTTCGATTAACAGATGTCATTGTGGCTACTCCACACAGTGACGTTTACCATCATCATCATCATCCCATCGAAATTATAAGAATATAGGAAAGAGAGTGCGGCTGTGCCTGCGCACACGCTTGTGCACTATAATAATGTCCTGCGCAGTAGTCTAATCTCCGTTGAGATTGACCGTCCACCCACCGACCCATGGCCCAAACGAACATTTAAATACTAAGTCACAGATTAAATACGTAAATAAGTATTATTACGTATTATTACATAACAGTACGTATTTTATTTATTACGTACTTTTATTACGTACGTAAGTATTATCGCGAAAATCAACGGAAAATGACGTTAGCGTGGTAGGCCATAATAGAATATCGACAAAAATATTGCCCTGTCCAAGTTCCTATAACAAGCTAGAATAATTACTTCCATACAAAACTGCCACGTACGTTAGTTATTGTGACACCAACAAAGTTCCTTTCCCTGTAATATTTCGTGTCGGAACTATGAACGGTCGTCACTAAATTCGCTGAGACTAACTTATACTTTTACTAAGTTCTTTCAATGTGAAAGCAGTTTACCAAGTTTCAGCCTGCAATCACGTTCCATGTAAAGGGCATTGCCCAAATGAGGCCCACAGTGAACAGTACACTAGAGAAAAAATACTACATGCGTTAATTTTGCCATAAAAAAATAGGTATATATGTGTTTTCAAAGAGCCGCCACTACAATCTACAATAATTCGTAAAAAAAAGTAACGCAATTGCAAAAACCGGAAGTTTTCTTGATTTCAACGCTGGTAAAATATTGCCAGCATATAATCACATTTCAAGTATTTTCATTAATTAATCGATTAAACAAAAATGCAATAACCTCACCGGCATACCCATTTGGCTTTTCTTGTATTGTAATAAAAACGAACTAAAATAAAACATGAATATACAAACTAATGTGTGCTTGAAAAAAAAGAATTTAAATAATAATCAAAAATCAGTCATTTAAAAAGGAATCGATAAATCGGTTCATAGTTTTATTTTTTTGTGATAGTGACAACACTAACTTTAAATCTGACACTTGCACTGACTGACACTGTCATGTTGCGCTCAATGTGAATGTAATGTATTTTGATTTTTCTTCAATTTCTTTTACTGCGACCTGGTTTTATATGGACTTGTTTTGGATTTTGGATACCGATTTATAACGTTTTCTTCAGTGACTGAAAAACATTGTGTGAATATTTTAACCTAACCGAATTTCAAAATCATAAATACGTTAAAACCTGAAAAAAAATCATACATAAAGCAGTTGGTTGTACCACGGCAGGTAAATATACTAATCATAAAATGATTTTGCTATTACCTACGCCATTCTCAGGGCAGTATGGAAGGAACGACTGTCGTGACCGACGGCCGGGCACGCCGCAATTGTGGCGGTAAGACCCCTCTTTGAGGAGTGGTTGGAGAGAAGTCATGGCGTCCTTACCTTCCGCCTGACGCAGGTCCTCACCGGGCACGGGTGCTTCGGGAGGTACCTGTGTCTAATGCGGAAGGAGGAAACGTCTGGGTGTCACCACTGCGGAGATCGCCCGGAGGACACGGTGGAGCATACGGTGCAGGACTGCCCAGCTTGGGCGGCGCATCGACGTGTCCTCACGGCTGCGATAGGCGGAGACCTCTCGCGCCCGGCATTGGTTTCGGCCATGCTGCGGGGCGAGACGGAGTGGGAAGCGGTCGCCTCCTTCTGCGAAGCAGTAATGCTCGCGAAGGAGGAGGCGCGCCGCGAGCGAGAGAGGACAGAGTCCTCCCTCCGCCCTAACCGCGGTGTAGGACGCCCACGGCGACGGACGTCGCGCGACGATCTCCGGCCACCGTAAGCGCGGGCATGCGGGCAGCGAGTAAAGGGCAACTCGCTGCCCGACCAAGGACCATGCCCGGGTCGACGGCGCGTTGTGTACCACGCGCGCCTCAAAGAGCGTCAGCATAATGATGGGGCCCCCCTCTCAGAGGGCCAAAGCCTGCTGGGGTCGCGGAATTATTCCCTTACCGTAACCCCGGAACATAACAGGCTATGAAGGACACCGTGGATTTTAGTCAGTAGAAGTCTGACAGTCCCTCCCGCCATGCCCGGGGTTGGAGGACTCATTTGATGATTTTACCAAGCAAAAAAAAAAAAAAATTACCTACGAGATTATCAAATTGTTTACGGATAATAATATTATTTCAGGTATCAAGAGACAATCTTGTTTGCCACAACCGCTGGTTGATAGTAACTTATGCCTTGTTCTGCAACAACACCTGGAAGGATATGTACGTCAAGGCAGCTGCACTAATTGTGGACGTTCTGTTAGACGGATAACAAGTCACTTATTAAGAACAGATATAGATAGATAGAGAAGTCTCATTAGAAATGTCATTATTAAATGGATTGATTGTTTTTAATACCCAACTGCCTATAATAATTAGACAAAAGTATATTAGAAACTCTCCCCTACTTTCATTATCAATAAACTAGTTTATGAAAAAGAAAACTTCTTGTATCTCACAGTCCCAAACTTTTGCACATAGAAAATTAACCCCAAAACATTTGCTTTTTTTAACATTTCTAAAATAGTGGCCTCACTTGAAATGTACTTTTCAGATTTCCTATATTATTAAGATTCTAAAACACTGCATTTTTAGACTTATATTTGATGTCCATTCTGGGCCTGGGGCACTATGGACCGTGGGCATTTCCCTTTAGAAGTTCCACTTCTGCAACTTTGTAATACAACACGTTACGAAAGTACCTAGTTTCAGACTAATACCTCTGGACTAGGTAAGGTCTTGACGCACTGGTCTTGTTTTAAAAGGAAAAACACTTCGCTACTTAGTAGCCTTATCGATGGCAATCCTTTTAGCTCGCAACTAAGTACGGACTACGGAGTACTTAATAATGTCGCAGTGAGCATAAATCTTCATCCGGCCAGCGTTAGCGTCGGTATCTAGTAACAGTATGCACAGAACACATTAGAAATTCTGTACCTATACTTTAATCTGTAATTGGTAACTGTTCTTTAACATAAACCTCTCACGTAGATTTGGTGTAAATTGGTAAAATCTCCGAAATCTAACTTACATGTACCAAATCATGTGAGACCTAATGGAGCCAATGTTTTAATCATTCTTGTATTTAAAATTATACTTGTTATTGCCGCGAATCACATTTTGATAAAGTTACAACATGTCACTGATATGCAAATTGCAAAAAACACAAGAAAATTTGAATTTTGCGGGCTACATCTACGAAATCACCTTAAAAAGGCACCGCGGTTCTAGAAAGCAAAGGACATGTGTAAAAACATAGTGAGTTTGAGTCAATAGGAGTATGAAGACCTCTCCGGTCCACTACGGGCGGCAAGACAGATTTGATGATTTTATATCAAAGTTTAACTGAAAACCAGCGCTGGCCGTCTTTCGCCCAGCAAAAGCTGAGTTGGTACCCTTTTAGTGGGATTTATTAGCTTAGCGTAATTACGCTCAACGTAGGTCTTCATGTTGCTATAAAAAAAACTGGTGTTCTTTTTTATACCAGCTTTTTCTTCTAAATGTCTCAGTGAATATTGTGTTTGTCTACGCTTGAATAAATGTCTATCTAATATATTCTGTTTATTAACCTTTACTAGTTTATAAAGACTATTCACGAAGAAATGAATCTAAACATTGCCAATAATAATATTCCAATCAAAATACAAAACTAGATGGGTGAATTACGTCTAAATCTCCAACTGTTGCGGCAACAGAATTCAGTTCAATTCAGTTCATGGGCACTTTCAGACAGCTCAGTACAGATGTCGGCAACTTACACTGTCGCACTCTCGCTAACTTTACCTACGGCTGTCAAAGGGCAGCCGCTAAGAGGCTGGGTAACTGCTTATTGGCGATATTAGCATTATGCAAGATTCTACAGCTGTTCCAATAGTGTTCTGAGAGTCGATATTTACGAATAAATAAGGGGCTTTTGTCGTACGGGCCAGTTTATCGTAGAAATTATGTATTTTATTGCAAAAAGAGAATCGTCGAAATCGGACCAGAAACCTCGGAGTAATCGGTGTACCAAAGTTATAAACTTTAGGTTTTTGTTGATTTTTCGAAAAGTGCTAGTCCGATTTCGATAAAATTTTAATGGGACCATTCCGGAAGTATACCCTATCCAACAAAAATAATTTTTCAAATCGGTTGTTAAACGACGAAGTTATGCCCGAACAAACATAAAAAAAAATGAACATCCGCATTGAGAACCTTTTGGAAGTCGGTTAAAAATATAAAACAAATGTGATAAACACAAGCGTTGATTCTTCACTTTCTATCTCAGATAAAATGTGTATACTAGTATAGTCAAGCAATAAGCTCACGTTATGCATTATTTAGAGAAACAAGAAAGTTCTCGACACAGAGAAGTAAGACAGTCTCTTTTAATATTCATACAAGCATAAAATGATCTTTCAGTAAATACCTTGCTGAAACTTGTTTTTAGAAATCATCTGACAAAATATAGCAAGTTATTACTAGGTTTACAGAAGCATCATTTAACTAAATGCGAAAGTTTATGAGGATAGGTAAATTATTAATTAAACCACACTAGGAATTTCTTCTTTGAAAACTCACATACACAAACGCCGAAACAACTGCTTGTAGAAATGTAGATCTTATAAATCTACAAATATTTGCACCGTGCGGGAATCGAACCAGTCCAATCGCTCAGCTACATGCGCTAACCGTGCCGTTGTTTGTTACTTAATTATTTCTACATAACTATTTAGACCACAAAATTTACATATATGTGTATACAACATAAAGCTAATAAAAATCAACAGAAAAGCATAGGTACACAAAAAAGATAAAGTTTACTGTAACCTGTTTAGAATACCACGCACACCACATTTTCCGTAAACAAAAATGTTAGTAAGTAAAATGTAATTCCCGTCACAAATAGAGAGACGCCTCGATATTCAAGACGAAGTTTGTTCAGACAACATTTTATAGAGCGTTTACTTTATAAAATCTATTAAGCCGTTCGCCATCAAGTGTTGGAACTGAGCGTTTTATTCATGCCGGTACTAATTCTGTAAGCCTCGTCCTTCGTCTCACTAAATCTTTCGGCTTCGGCTTTTGGGTTTAATAGAACAAAGAGCTACTGGCCATCTCTAAACGCCCGCTCTAGAAACGTATCGAGATACTATTTGGAATCAGTGTGACTTAACAGACGATTACTGGGCCGGAATTAATTGCTTTCCGTTTTTTCGGGCATTTTATTTTGTTTCGTGTCTTTTTCCTTTGTGAAATATTCATAGTGCTGGGTCCTGCGACAAACTTTTCAGAGGTAAAATAAAATGTCCATCTAACCGTGCTAGTTAGACAGTTGTTTTCACAGATGACCACAAATACTAGATAACAGAATAAAATAAATATTTACATGGGCTCCAAACATAGTTTTTCAGATACGAAAACATTCCCATATTTTTTTTTGTATTTCCTGGTTTCTTTTGGCGAAAATACTCAGTGCAGTGCAAATCCACAAGATCTCTTTAGATCTTGTATGCAGCAATAAGGTCCATTGTCTCATGGTATATATCTGGCAACCATCCATCAGTTCAAGCAGTGGAGCATACTGGAATCAATAGTTTATCACTAAGCTGCTCTCAAGCGTACAGCTTGAGCAGCTCAATAGTTTCCCTACTTGGTTAGCTTGGAAAATACCTACCAAAGCTACTTAATGAATCGTGATGGCCCAGAGGTTAACGTTAACGACGTTTTGAGTTGAAACCCGGCAAGTGCAAATGTGTCTTTTTTAATCACAGACGTGACTTGAAGAAAACTAGTTATGTTGTCTAATGAGGCTAAAGTCATATCATATAGATGCAGTGGCAGAAATCGCTTGATGATGTACAAACACTAAGAAAACGGAAAAAAGTGGCCAATCAATGGCCACATCCACACACGAAAAATAAAAGAAGTTTAAGACGGTAAGTAAACTAGAAATGAACCTTTACAAGTCGCCAATTAAGCTTTTGTCAATTGTATCTTTTCAACACACAACTACAAAACATTTAACAAAATAACTGTTGTACATTATTCTCGTATTAGGTAAATCTCGGCTCGATATATAAGGCCGTAATATCGGTCGCTGCCGCACACGGCTTACATCCGGCGAAGATAAGCCGTACTTGTACCGTCTCGACGGCACTAGAGCCTGTTGTGCCCGATTACACCCACCGATTCCCTTTAATGCTACCTACTTTATTGACAATGTATTTTGAACGGTCACACGGCAAAATATCTTCAACACAGTTTATAGAGGTTTCCTAAGGAAAAGTTTTCCCGTTTGATTTTTCTTATTTAAAGTTATAATGGAGGAAGACGTTGTCCTTTTTGTGAGCCAATCATAAGTATGTTCTTAGTTCAAACTTTTTGGATTACCTACTTATATTCAAGTTGATAGCATGAGTTTTCTGAAGAAAAAAACAAGCATAGCCGCTTCAAAATTTAGTAGGTACTTATTAACTTTTTTTTAATGTAAGGTAAAGCGAGATTATTTGGTGAGACAGGCAACTCAGTAATAGAATCATAAAAGTCTCTCAAAATGTTACCTTTCCATGCTGTAATGCGAAATGATGTGTCACTACATCTTGTCCACTTTAGTTTTGAACTAGTTGCATAATTTCGCATTACTGCATTTATAATTATGTTTCCTGTCTCAAAAAAATAGTCTCCCTTTATCCTATTTTGTTCTGAGTATAGGCTTTGAATAATACATAGTTTAACAACTGACGAAACAGACTGGCCTAAAACTCCATTTTAACTTCTCCTAACTTACACATTCGGCCAAATAAACAATAGATACATTATTGCTGTAGGTACTATACAGCGTGTAGTTTAAATCTCCAGCGCAGCTACAATTACACGGTCGAGCGGGCCCGCTCAATGGCGCAAACACACCACAAAGATCAGACTATAAGGAGTACGGAAATGTCTGTTTACATCACATGAACCAGGGACACGCTACTTAGGATTGGCGTGCACGGAGTTTTTGAGCAAATATTTTTTATCTTGGCAAAATCTTCAAATATGATGACGCCACTGACTGGTACCTCAGTAGAGCTTTTTTGAAGGAACACCGTGGATTTTATGACTAAAATCCAAGGTGTTCCTTCAATAGCCCTTTATGTTTCAGGGTCATGGTTACCTATTAAGACAGTCCCGCAAACCCGGCAGGCTGCGGGGTCCCCATAAAATTTCTGACAGCTCTTTGAAGTCGACCAGGACATGGTCCATGTTCGGACGGCGAGTTACCCATAAATTTTTCGCCGTCCGCAAGCTCTACGGTGACCGGATTGCCTCGCGATGTCCGACGCAGTAGGCGTCTCCCGCGGTGGCTAGGTCATTTACCGTCGAGGATGTCCTGTCCCTGTAAGTAGTTTTGGTACCGCCTGCAACCTCAATAACCTGCATAGTACTCACTACTATACTTAATTGTCACTGAAATTGTACACACGTTGGATTATCGCTATTGCGTGGCCATGGATTTATGGATTTATGTATGGTAATTTCGAAAGCCTTGCCAAAGCGAAGTAATAAAGGTGAATATATAAAATACCTTCAAACTATCTTCTTCTATTTCTATCTGCTTTTATTTAAGTATTCATTGCCTTTATCTTTCACAGTTTCACAGAAAAACATACTTTCATAAAAGTCACTTGATTTTTATCTTCATTTAAAGTGAAAACTATTTAGTGTGCGTCTACCCTCAAGGAACACAGACAAAGGGCCAGCTCACAATAGAGGCGCGATGCGAGAGCGCATCGCAGATGACAGACCCGCGATAATAGAGCACCCTGTTTAGCGAGTGCGTCCGGACCGGCCGGAAATGGCGGAGCCCTACAGACAACCTTCATTTCCTGAGTAGTCCTTTTGCCAGGGCCCGAGGGACGTGATGTTAATCTCTGTTTTTCCTGTCATAATTTTTGTATTCTGGCTGTACTTATTAGCTTTTTGCAAGTTGTAAAAGGCTGGTAGGTTTTTGTCGCTTACTTTTTTTTTCAAAAAAATGTGGTGAAGGGAATGTTTACCTTTGAAAATCAAATAAAAAAACAGGTCTCCGAGAGGATGAAAGGTGTACGTTTGCGCTGTGATTTTTTAATCAATGTTGTCTTAACGTTTCCTCGAAATCTCGAATACATCTTTACAATTCCACGTTCTACTTAAATAGACCCGACTACAGATAATTTCCTTATACACAAACTATAATACCAACACGCCCACCTCACTAGAAAAAAAAAAACAAAAACCGTCCTTAACCACCGATTAAACCCAGAACACCTCCCAACACTATCAAGAGAGCGTCGAATAGTTTTTGTTGTTCACAATACAGCTGACAACATTTGTAACGAGACAACAGGATCGCTAGTGCTGTGCTGTCACGCGAGTATGGCGCTCAAATGAACGGCGAACATTGAACAACTGCTAACAATCCGTGTCGAGGAACTGGACATAGACACTAGACGGTTTATCGACGAAAATGGCTGCTTTATTTGCTATTGGGAGTGGCAGACAATGGAAGTTTATTTGTTGAGCGGTGTAATTGTGACGCTGGTAGCGATTATGAAGAATTGATTAGGTGTTTGGTGATTTTTTTTATTGTTACTGTAAACACTAACAAATATACATATTTGTTGCATGCAGGGATCGAACCGGCGTCACGCTGCGTACCAGCCGAACGCTCAGCCACTGAGCCAATTCCTAATAACTATCCCTTACATTTATAATAATCTAATATACAGGGTGAACTTTTGAACTGGGTGTAGATAACTATATTGTGAAACTATGAGAAAAAATATCGAAGAACATTGACAAGCAGAAACATTTTTTTTAAATCCAATGACACAGTTTTGGATTTCGTCACAATCGGCCTCGAGACTTCTTTTAATGTTTTTTGACAGTCCTCGCAGTTTTACATTTAGCCAGCCCCAGTTGAAAAATACTTCCTGTATAATAATTACTTCAGGCGGTCTTTCTACGCGATCTTATCGAGCGTGATTCAACTTTCACTTGATTTAAGAGCGGAGATCTATTCTTGTTATTCCCGTCACACCCAGGGCACTTCCGTACCATCCCCTCTTGCCAGCTACCCGGAAAGACCCTTCTACAATGACTGACGTATCTACCTAATAGACAAAAGGTTAAGAAGATGAAAAAAGTAGGTATTATTAGGTAGTATGGCTTTTGCCGGTGACTTTGTTCACGTCAAGTTTTGGCCCTCGACCCACAGTGGTGATCCTATATCCTGCGCTATCACTGCTCCGAAATACTGGACTGTCTGGATAGCTCAGTTACTGTACATGATAATCTGTAGTATCATACTTCCAGCTTCCTATCAATATTATAAAGTGAAAGTTTGTTTGAATGGATGAATGTTTGTTATTCTTTCCCGCAAAAATAACTGAACAGATTTGGATGAAATTATACCGCGGTAGTGTCCGAGTGCCAGACATATTTTTTTATGTTTTAATTTATCATTTGTTCCGAATTGAACTCCGAAACTCCGGGAGTGTACTCCGGAACTAAATACATACAAACTTACGAATAGTTTGTACCTATTTTTAGGGTTCCGTAGTCAACAAGGAACCCTTATAGTTTCGCCATGTCCGTCCGTCCGTCCGTCCATCCGTCCGTCCGTCCGTCCGTCCGTCCGTCCGTCCGTCTGTCCGCAGTTTAGCTCAGAGACGCACAGTACTAGAGAGCTGTAATTTGGTGTAAAAATACGGATTTGTTGTGCCTAAAAAGTGGTAAAATAAAATCTCGTAAAATAATTTTTTTTAGGGTACCTCCAGTACTTACACGTAAAGTGAGGTTTTTTTTTTTCTCGCGTACCCCTTAGTGTGGGGTATCATTAAATAGGTCTTTAAAAAATAATGTGAGCTTCCATTAACAATTTTTTGATAAAAAAATTCGTTTGTGAAATATTAAGCTTTAAAGTGCTAAATTTTGCTCGACTTGAGTGTCCCCCCCCTCTACCAGCTAAACGGTTATATTTGGGGGTGTGAAAAAATTCACAATAGTAGTATATATAACGAAGTTTAAAAGAAAATATCATGACTAAGTAGGCTTTACAACTTTACGAGTAATAGTCGACCAACTTATAAAATGTACTTGGATATCTATTTTCTTAAACAAAATGTATCGGAGACAACTGCAAATGTAAGTTTGTCAACTTTATTTTTACAGCTTTTATAGGTATGTTTTTTGGGGATAGGTAGGTTTTTATCGTCAACTATTTTTAACTAAATTTTAAAAAGGAGGACGTTCTAAATCCGTCGTAATCTTTTTTCTTATGTATTTTCCCCGGTTTCTCAAAGACTCCTGGACCGATTTTGAAAATTCTTCTTTTTAAAATTAAATTCAGCGAATCAGTTTAGTTAGTTCGCATAAGTATTTTGATGGGCAACTACGGAACCCTATACTGTGTGTGGCCCGACACACACAGTATAGGCACTTGGCCGGTTTTTATCTGTATACCACGGCATTTTACTATCTTTATGATATTGTGTGTTGAAAGCTTTTTACTTACAACTTTAGTTTTACTACTGATCTTGGTAAAGGCACTTTGTTTTACTACAGGCCTTACATTTAACTCAGACGATGCCAAACTAAAAACCCTTTAGGGATTAGTAAGGAACGGAGCGATAAATTATTCCTGCATGAAAAGGGAAGATCTTCGTGTTGTCTGGTCAGAAACCAAAGATTTTCTATGAATAGAAAAATTCGTACTGCGAGCAGAATTTGAACTTGCGACATCCGTCGGACAAGGAACGTTCCTTCCAACCGAGCCACTGAGGTTGCTGCCTACAAGCGTCTAATTCTTTAATAACTTCAGCATCGCATCCTGTCTATGTTCATAGAAATGCCTAGCAATTACGTCACGCGGGAGCATAAAAAAAATCCTGCACTTATCGTTCTCTGCCATTGAACTCATCTTTTTTGACTTCGACTCGTTTTTTTGTATATTTGATAGTTATGGGAATAGGTCGTAAAGTATTTAGAATAGAATAGAATAGAAACCATTTATTCGATAATGGACACACACAGACATATAAATAATAAAAATTCAAAAAACAGTGAGAATTTTGCTGAGCATGTCCACACCAAAAGGGTAACCAACTCAGCATATGCTGGGCGAAAGACACCCAGCGCTGGTTTTCAGTTGGCACCACGCAGTGACACACGGACGAGGGTAGGCAGAGGAAAAATAAATAAATAAAAGTGTCAAATAACATAATCAGTAAAAGTGTTAAATAACATAAACAAATAGAAATGTGTGTACGGAAAAATGTATGTGCTTAAATAAAATTTATATTAAAATTTATTATAACATTAAAAACGTGTGCGCTTTAATGATTTATATAAAAGTTTTTCAATATAACGCGCCCAGAATGACGCCACCAGTAGCGCGGCAACCGACCAATAGGGAGCGCTGCCTGCACTATGGCGCCAGACAGGCGCTAGGCGAACAGAAACAAAAAACTCGCTGCAGCAGGTGCGACTTATACTTAAAACTCCGCTTTTTGATAAAAATAAGTGCCCAACAAATTCCTAACACCTAATCAAGACACGGTTAATCAATTATACTCCGTAAAAAAGGAAAGAGTAGGTATCAGTGTAAAAGTGCAATCACACAGTTCCTGGCGACACAGACACAGGCCCAAGCAAGCTCACCACATACAGCTCAGCTCGCATCCTTTCGTTACCTAGCATTAGGTACACAACTTTATGGTGAGTTCAAGTTTAATCATTCAAATAAAAACGTTTAATTATATTAAATTGTTAATTACATTCAAAATAAAATTATATCTATTACATTAAAATAATTTAAAATTCTAAATACCTACATAAAACTAGCGATTCGAATAAATAAGTGCAATAACTATCCTAGTACGATAGCTAGGGCAGCATAGCTATTTGTAAATAAAGATTGAAATAACTTAATACTGATTAGATTATAAACATGAAATTATATTAAAATTGTAAATAATAATAAAATATACCGTTCATATATTTTATTTATTTAAATGAATGATTTGTCAATATTAATATTTTCAAAATTAATTTGCGAACTAAGAATAAAATGCTTTAGTCTGATTTTAAAAGTATTTAAATTGTTTAGGTCCCTAATCGGAGGAGGAATATTATTCCAACATTTGGAGGCTGCGTAACGAAAACTGCCTCGAAAAGCTGCAGTACGATGATGTGGGGTAGCCAGCTGTTGGGCGCAACGCCTGGCCTTGCGCTGCCGGTGATCATTTATCCACGCCAGTTTAGAGTACAGGTATGACGGACATTTATACTTGACTAGCTGACCCGTGCCCACTTCGTTGGGCAGTCAATATTTTAACTTGTGATGAAATTATGAGTGTGGTTCGGTTAGTACTTGTGCTATGATTCATTTGACCTGACTACCAAAACGAGGGTTCTCTAGCTTTCGCTAGCGAGCCCCTGCGCACGTTCAGCGCTAGATCCCCGAGCACCTGCGATGTTCTCCAGCTTTGGTTAGCAAGCCGCTGTAAACGCTCGGAGCTAGATACCCCAACGCGTACTTGCGAAATATTTTCTCTATTCCTCTAGAGGCACTGATGATTTTCAAGAGCAGACTCTTCCGTACGGCGTACTTGATCTGCTCTTGTCTTTTTTTTTTTTGTTATGTGGCAAAATCATCAAATGAGTCCTCCCACCCCGGGCAGGGCGGGACTGTCAGTCTTGTACTGACTAAAATCCACGGTGTCCTTCGGTAGCCCTTTGTGTGCCGGAGTCGCAATATATGTATGTCCCGCAACCCCGGCAGGATCTACTCTTGTCTGGGATGTCTGTCCAGACGGGAATGTTGTGATTTCCTTTTTGGCATGTTAAACAATCGTTGAAACTTTCCGGTATCCCAAAAACAGAAATACCACAGCTTCGAACTCGAAGAATGAAAACGAAGTAGTACCTATTTGTGCTGAGCAACCAAAACAATTTTAAAGACCAAGACGTAATTTCACAACGCCACCTATAGGTTAATGGATAAAACGTCCGTACAAAGCATGTTCTAACGCTATTCGTGAATGGACGGCGGCATTTTGCGATTTAGTAATTTATGTTATCATCGAAACTATTTAACCAATTGACATACTATTTGGGGCAAATCGTATCTCTATGATGTTCTTGTGATCAAAATAATATTTTTTTCGATAAGGTTTAATATTTTGTTGTGTAAATTTGGTCGTCCAAAGGCAATGTACGTCGAAAATAACTTTTTTAATTCATAAAAGCTACTATATCTGCTAAAATATAAAAGATTAAAATATGGTGTCGCGGACTTTATTGTAGAACTATTCCAAGCGGACATTTTTGCCATACATTGTTTTCAATTATATACAACTGTTAAGGCAGCGCATGCTAATAACTGTGTTGGAAGAGCAATTTTTTTCCGCCTGGCTAGACAAAATTGAGATATTTCGGCTAATATGCATGATATCGTTATAATTTATAGCCTATAGCACTCACGGATAATGTAGCTTTCTACCAGTGAAACAATTTTTAAAATCGGTTCATTACTTCCGGAGATTACCCCCTACATACAAACTTACAAACTTACAAACCTACAAACTTACAAACAAATTTTACCTCTTTATAATATTAGTATAGATGACGCCGAAAAGAAGACAAGCTAAGTGCAGTTTACGACGTGACTTCATTTTTAATATGCTGTGTTTGTTCAAAAATGGTGTAGTGTGGCCCCTTGGTGGAACGTTAAAGCAAAATCGTGCACAGGCATTTTGAACTCTCTGGATAAGTCTTACGGAACGCGCCAGAAGTCGAGGTCCTGTAACAGTATCAGCATAGTTGAGCTTGGATAGAACCAGACTTTCAACGAGTTGTACACGGAGTTCTTCACTTAAAAATGGACGCATTTTATATAATACTTTAATCGATAGAAGCAATTTGCCGCAATTTGCAATATGAGCCTCAAAACGTAGCTCTTGGTCCATAATCAGTCCCAGATTTCTCGCCTCGTAAACAGCAATGCATTGACCCATTACGGTGAAAACCTTGCTAAAGTACTGTCGATTTTATCTAGTTGACCTTTAGAACCAAAAAGCATAAATTTAGTTTTGGCCGGGTTAAGTAATAGAGAATTCTGTTTTCAACCTCCTACCTTCAAGACCCATTTAAAAAAAATAGATTGAAGCCTGCAAAATGGCACGGGTCAGCTAGTTTCCTATAAAAATAAAACGGCGTATAAAAGACTCATAACTTTCATAAAACAAACACGGATATAAAAGCCTGGCTGATATTTATGAAAATGGAATATCTAAAGTATACCTCGTGCGTTTTCTCCTCGCTTAAATAATAATATAATAATATTCCACAACTATCACACAACGCCATCTAGTCCCAAGCTAAGCAGAGCTTGTGTTATGGGTACTAGACAACTGATAAACATACTTAATATTTCTAAATACATACATATTATAGATAAATACACCCAGACACAGAACAAATGATCGTGCTCATCACACAAACATTTGTCCATGGGAATCGAACCCACGACCTCCGGCATAGCAGTCAGGGTCACTAACCACTAGACCAACAGGCCAGTTAAATGAATATATACGGGGAAGATCCACCGCTGATATACTGCTATATACAGAGTGAATCTAGTACAGTAAAATAAGAAAAATAAATACATATTTATGTGTATAAACAAAAGAGATCACTCACTCACTGGTCTTAAAATCAGCACAGCACACTCCAAGTTCTAGGAGTTTTATCCCGGTTCTTTTTAGGACATGAGAGGTTTTCCGAAATCGACCTCTAATGCACTGTTTTTAAAGTTGATAGTTTGTATGAACCTTCATTGTCACTTTTTATTGTATACTATAGCGACCCGCCCCGGCTCCGCCCGGGTGCAATCTCTACTAAGTATATTATGCATGTTGTCTATAGATGAATATAAAAGAACAGGGTTTTTATTGAGACTCGAATATAGCCGAAACCGCTAAGGGCAGTAACTTGAATTTTAGACAGCTGCAGTTGCAGTCAACCATGTAGGGAAGCAATATGACGGGATTTTAACCTATAAGGGGTGAAAACCTGTGGATGTAAAATTTTATTTCTTGGGTTTATAAACTTGAAACTAAAACTAAAATAAAAAGATAGGCATTATTAGTTTTTTTTATAATTACCCTCCATTGGTAATCACCCCTCAAAAAGTGGGAGAGAAGGATCTAAAACCGCTAAACATATAGTAAGAATTTTCGACGGATATATTTATTTACAATGCAAAATCAAACCCTAGCGGGGTGAAAATCGGAAAATCAGTTTGTCTACACTACACAGAAAGATTTGATTGTTTGTTTGTATTGAATAAGCTCCGAAACTACTGGAACATTTTTAGATTTTCCAAAAGTATTTTATAAGGAGGGTGACCAAGTATTAAATTCACTGAGTTGGAAATAAGAAACACGATCAGACGAAGTCGATGGCGGAGGGCTAGTTAACATATAAATCTTCCTCTTTTATAACTCTATCCATTTCAAAAACCGCATCAAAATCCGTTGCGTAGTTTTAAAGATACGTTTTTAAGCATACATAGGGACGGACAGCGGGAAGCGACTTTGCTTTACAATAATTATAATAGACTATGTAGTCATTTAATTAAATCCACAATGACGTCATTAAGAACTGGCAGGGAATAGAAAAACAGAGAGAAAAAGTAAAGTAAAAAAACGAGTTTATTGTTAAGCGGTGTCATCTGTAACAAATTTTCAACATTATTTTTCAAAAATACAAAAATAGTTTAAATATGCATAGATAACAAATCTCTAAAATTATCTGGGTTTTCGGGTTCGAGGCATTTACTCCATGTAAAATACTAATATTAAGTCGTACCAGATAAGGCTAGACCCTAATATATTTGAGCAAAATCTAGAGCTAGCTAAAAATATAGTCAAGTAGAAGGGTTGTTGTAAGTTTGCCACAAAAATAATTTCCCACGGAAAAAAGGTTTTTTTTTTTTAATTTTGATTATTGTACATTCGACTCATTTTTTTCCGCACGGGGATAGCAGAACAATTAAATTTTAATTATAAAATCCAGCACAAAACTTCCGAAAAGGAGGACACAATGTGGAATCTGGGGGGTATTACAACGTCTTTAAAACCAGGCTTGTTTCAGTGAGTGAACGAGATGGCGCTAGACGACTTGTATATCTCTGTCACTTTCACTCGCCGGAATAAGCCTAGTTTTAAGACGCTGTATTATCCCCCCCTGAACAGAAAGTAGGTGTTCGGAAACATGATCAAAACTTTTGTAACTTTTTTACATGGTCAAATCCAAAACTGTGAAAAATAAGTGAAAGACTAAATAACGAAAAATACTGAAAGGAGTTTCGATAAAGATTTTAATGAAATCTTCATAGCAGGTTTTTTATGTATTATTTTTGACCAGGAATTGAAGCTATAAATTTTGAGAAAAAAAACAGTACAATTTGATCCTCGATACCGACAGTTTCGAATGGTGTAATAATACAGCGATAGGAGCTATAATTATATTTTCGATAGAAGTGCCATATGCATTATGCAACCGTTTTCTTTTACAAAAAAAAAAATATGACACAGTCCTAGCCGCTACATCATGAACTACTCGCTCCACGCAGCTCGCAGTGGCAATCTGTCATAGTTATAAACTTTTACTACATTACCGCCACACTGTGTTACCACGTCTCATATTATGTTATTAGATTTACTTGAAGCTGAAACTTCGCCTGTTTCGTAACCAAAGAACGCGACATCGCAATATTTAAATGAACATACATCATGTAAATATGTTAATGTGCCGAGTAACATTACCTATATACAACTTTCACGTCATGAAACCGATACGAAATGAGACAATTATCGTGTCGTAACTTCATCTTCAAACAAATTGACGGCCGCGTTTCCCGAATAAAGTTAGCATAATCTAAATAAAAGGCCTCTTTCAATTCGTTGAACATCAAAATGGTATGATGAGTAGGTTAGTACTTTTGTTGAATGCGGCATGAATATAAAATGGCTGGCTATATACCCATATATAGAGTGAGGGCGCAGGTGGACAGCGGCGCTAAAAGCCGAATCGTGTAGCGTGCGGTGCGGCCCCGCGCGTATCAAGCATTTATCATTGAGTTTACACGCGGCATACATTACAGTTAACTAGGCATTCTTTTAGTTTCACCTGGAGAAAAAATGTGTTCTACATGGCTTAGTTTTTGGTGTTGACTTTTATGGGTCAGTGGAGGGACTTTTATTTCGTTTTCTCAGGATGTTCATGACGGTTTTTTTTAATGGGAGCGCTTTATTCTCCATATCATAACTTGAAGTACATTAGGGTTTCAATTAATGGATATTTTTTTATTAACACTCAGTGATATTGACGAATGACAGAAAACAGGAAAAATACAGAGCTAATATAGAGCTATAGACTTAGAAATTTAATTCAGACGAATTTCTGACAGCAGTTTGCGCTTTGATGCCCCTTAAATCCAATATCGTTATTAAAATAGCAGTCTCAACTATATTGCGAGAAAAACTAGTTCGTACACGTTTTGTGTTTTATTCAACTGCTTGGAGTTTACAAATACACTTTTATTTGAGTGTCAGTCATGCAACGTGGTGAATGCTTAGCGCTTCATGTATCCGGGTTGAAATTCAAATGGAATTCGTTGGAAATTCAACCCCGCAATATGGAGTGCACTGTGTTAGTTGCTACACATGCAGGGGCACGGTATAATACTTTTATTGTATGCACATAAGGAAAAACGTAAAAAGTTTGCAGCTTTATTTAAATAAAATTTAAATGAAATGGAACGTAATACTGGAAATAAACGGCACAACGAATTTAGATAAAATTTGACACTTTAATCTCGATATTAAGTACAGTGGGATAATTTTCAAAGAATACGCGGCCGAAGCCGCGGGTACGTTATAGTTTTACTTAAACTCATATATCTTTCTTTGTTGTATTTAATATTTTCTATTAGATTATTTCTATTGTTTCTACAAGTTTGAATTTTTCTTCATAAAATAGCACAATGCTAATATGTTGTGAACTCGTAGCATATACTAAATTTTATTTTCTTTCTTTTCCTTCGATACAGAAAGAACCACTATAAACGTCGCAATTTTCACCGCAAAACTCCGCACTTGAAACCGAACGAAATGAATAATTTTCCATTCATATAACAGAACACCTCCTTCCATTTTAAGATTCACAACTCGATAGAATACCGACTGACTAGTGCCGGGAATTTAATACACTCAAATGAAACTGCAAATGCCGTTTTCAATATCTTCCCCGGAAATAACATTTGGAGTTGGGTTTCTATTTAATAAAGCACGTCGTAGGAGCCTTGTTGGATACCTGACTAGTAGTTACAACAGAGTTCCTCGAAGTGAGATAGTATTGTACAACGACGATATAATACTAGATTCGTAATAGCAGGCGACCGATGTCTGCCAACACATTAGGCAAAAAAGTCTTATATTCGTCTCATTTCGACCAATCCTGTGAGCCGTAAACATACGTTGAGACAGCACAGACCTTGAGTTAGCCAATCACAACGCAGTACCCCGTCCCCCTCGCTTACGTAGTAACTCAGCAACTTGGCAGAATAGTTTGTGTTCTTTAGATCGTGCATGCGGAGTCTAGTATTAAATCGTCGTTGGTATTGTACGAGTACGCCGCGCCACGCCCAACAAACTAGCAATAAGTGCAAGTACTGCAAATTACTTTGAGAACGGTTTATTTGAAATCTTTGCGTGGTTTTGCTTTACTTTTTAATTTGGTGCAGTGGCTGAGTGATTGGACTGCTGTGCTGCGTGTCGCGGGTTCGATTCCCGCACGGAGCAAATATTTGTAGGATCTACAAGTAGTTGTGCCGGGTCTGGGCTTTTTTGTATGTGATTTTATATGTTTGTAAACGCACCCACGAAATTGGAGAAATTCCAAGTGTGGGGCAAATAAAAAAAAAGGCTTCTTTAAGAATAGTTTTGTTGTAATAGATATCGTTCAGACTGTAAGAAAATACTGCAATGTTGCCATTCAGAGAACTCGAAACAACTGAATATTTCGTGATAGGGACATCCCTGAGAAGAGATGTTACCAGACCACGGAATGTTACCACCGGTGCTTCGGACTATCAAAATTCTAGCTCCGTTTACGATCAACAGAGCTGAACTTCACAACTACTTCAGTTGGCTTGAGATGTAAACACTCAACATAACACTTGGTACATAAAAGAGTGTTATTTAATAGCAATATTGTTACCGCCTTGATAGGTCAAATAAAAATACGCTAAAATAACCTACAAAACTTTTCTTCGTACGTATAGTCGGACTACAGATCTTAAAACTTGGACAATAGTAATTGACTATATGATAAAAATTCTCACAAAGTTTCACACGATTCATTCCGAAAGAAAATGTTTTGTTAGGTCTATTTTTTTTTTTTTGGATTTGATGGCGGTAACTACTATGAGTTATGAAAAAGTTTTCATTTGGTGCAGTGGCTGAGCGATTGGACTGCTGTGCTGCATGCCGATTCGATTCCCGCACGGAGCAAACATTTGTAGGATCTACAAGTAGTTGTGCCGGGTCTGGGCATTTTTGTATGCGATTTTTAGGGTTCCGTAGTCAACAAGGAACCCTTATAGTTTCGCCACGTCCGTCCGTCCGTCCGTCTGTCCGCAGTTTAGCTCAGAGACGCACAGTACTAGAGAGCTGTAATTTGGTGTAAATATACGGATTTGTTGTGCCAAAAAAGTAGTAAAATAAAATCTCATAAAATATTTTTTTTTAGGGTACCTCCAGTACTTACACGTAAAGTGAGGATTTTTTTTTTCTCGCGTACCCCTTTGTGTGGGGTATCATTAAATAGGCCTTTAAAAAATAATGATAGTTTCCATTGACAACTTTTTGATAAAAAAATTCGTTTGTGAAATATTAAGCTTTAAAGTGCTAAATTTTGCTCGATTCGAGTGTCCCCCCCTCTACCAACTAAACGGTTATGTTTGGGGGTGTGAAAAAATTCACAATAGTGGTGTATATAACGAAGTTTTAAAAAAAAATATCATGACTAAGTAGGCTTTACAACTTTACGAGTAATAGTCGACCAACTTATAAAATGTACTTGGATATCATATTTCTTAAACAAAATGTATCGGAGACAACTGCAAATGTAAGTTTGTCAACTTTATTTTTACAGCTTTTATAGGTATGTTTTTTGGGGATAGGTAGGTTTTATCGGCAACTATTTTTAACTAAATTCAAAAAAAGGAGGAGGTTCTAAATTCGTCGTAATCTTTTTACTTATGTATTTTCCCCGATTTCTCAAAGACTCCTGGACCGATTTTGAAAATTCTTCTTTTTAAAATTAAATTCAGCGAATCAGTTTAGTTAGTTCGCATAAGTATTTTAATGGGCAACTACGGAACCCTACACTGTGCGTGGCCCGACACGCACTTGGCCGGTTTATATGTTTGTAAACGCTTCTACAGTTATACACATCAACACGACAACCCAGTGTCGGTACAGCTCGTGACGCAAGAGCTAAACTGACTCGACACTTCACTGAGGATATCCCGGACATCAGCCTGTACGAGATTAGAATGGCTCTTAAACAGCTCAAGAATAACAAGGCGCCGGGTGAGGACGGAATCACAACAGAACTTCTGAGAGCGGGTGGAAAACCGGTACTTCTAGTCCTCCAGAAGTTATTTAATTCCGTCATACTCGAAGGTTCTACGCCAGAAGCATGGCACAGGAGTGTGGTTGTTCTTTTCTTCAAAAAGGGTGACAACACCTTGTTGAAGAACTACAGGCCAATCTCACTTCTGAGCCATGTATACAAGCTGTTCTCAAGAGTCATTACGAACCGTCTCGAACGCAGGTTTGATGACTTCCAGCCTCCCGAACAAGCCGGTTTCCGAAAAGGTTTTAGTACTATAGACCACATACACACGCTCCGCCAGATTATACAGAAGACAGAGGAGTATAATCGGCCATTGTGTTTAGCGTTTGTGGACTATGAAAAAGCCTTCGATTCAATCGAAACCTGGGCAGTATTGCAGTCCCTCCAACGATGTCATATCGACTATAGGTATATCGAAGTGTTGAAGTCTTTTGTATAGAAACGCCACCATGTCCATCCGACTTCAGGAAGAGAGCACGAAACCAATCCAATTGCAGAAAGGCGTGAGACAGGGAGACGTTTTTTCTCCGAAACTGTTCACGAACGCGTTGGAGGACGTTTTCAAACTCTTAGAATGGAACGGATTCGGCATCAACATCAATGGCGAATACATCACTCACCTTCGTTTTGCCGATGATATAGTCATCATGGCAGAATCGTTGCAGCACCTCAATGCTATGCTCAGCGACCTCAGTATCGTTTCCCAACGGGTCGGCCTTAAAATGAACATGGACAAGACGAAAGTCATGTCGAATGTCCATGTGGCACCCGTACCGGTTGTTGTTGGGAGCGATACTCTCGAAGTTGTAGACCATTATACTTACCTTGGACAGATTGTTCAGTTAGGTAGGTCCAACTTCGAGAAAGAGGTCGCCCGAAGAATCCAACTCGGATGGGCAGCGTTTGGGAAGCTACGTGATATCTTCTCATCGAGAATCCCACAGTGTCTCAAGACAAGGGTGTTTGACCAGTGTGTGTTGCCAGTGATGATATATGGCTCCGAAACGTGGTCCTTGACTGCTGGCCTCTTAGAGAGACTAAGAGTCACTCAACGAGCAATGGAGAGAGCTATGCTCGGAGTTTCTTTGCGGGATAAAATCCGGAACATGGATATTCGGCGAAGAACCAAAGTCACCGACATAGCTCATAAAATTTGCAAGTTGAAGTGGCAATGGGCAGGCCACATCGCTCGTAGAACTGACAACCGATGGGGAAGAAAAGTTCTCGAGTGGCGACCACGGACCGGAAAACGCAGCGTAGGCAGGCCTCCCACTAGGTGGACCGACGACATCGTGAGGGTCGCGGGCAGCCGATGGATGCAAGTGGCGAATTGTCGTTCGGCGTGGCGGTCTAAGGGGGAGGCCTATGTTCAGCAGTGGACTTCCTCCGGCTGTTGATGATGATGATGATGATGATGAAACGCTTCCACGACATTGGAGAAATTCCAAGTGTGGGGCAAATTAAAAAAAAGGCTTCTTTAGAACAGTTTTGAATTTAATAGATACTAGATGTAAGCAATAGCAATGTTGCCATTCGCAGAGAACTGTTACAACTGAATATTTCGTGATAGACATCCCGGAGAACACTTTACCAGACCACGGAATGTTACCACGGACTTCACTATCGGAGCAGCTTCGTTTACGATCGGCAAAGCTGAAATTCACAACTACTACAGTTCGCTTGAGATGTAAACACTCAACATAAAACTTGGTACATAAAAGGGTGCTATTTAATAGCAATATTGTTAACTAAAAACAAAATTAGCCACAATATTACATACATCAGCCATGAAGCAAATAAATTAATCAGTAAAATAGCCAAGGCGTAAGAGTCGATGGAGCCCCGTTACGCAGGGTTCCTATTTCTTTCCGTCTCCAAAACTAAAAATGTTGCCCAATTTGCCCAAAATTCATGGCCGAGTTAGTAGTTCAGTGCCTCGGTTTATTGTCCCCTTTTAAAAATAAACAAACTTTCAAACAACTTAAATTAAAACAATAAACACCTGAAACAAAATCTAAATCCTACTACTTAGTACCTAGATCCGATGTGTACTTATTCAAAATCCGCGCGCCGACTATTCTGGGGCGCAATCTTGCATTGAAAGAGTTATTCCGTGGTTCCGTACAGGGCTGGCAGTCGGGCACAAAGAGGCTTTTATCGCGGGCGGTCGCTGAGTGGCAGTGCCGACCGCAAACAAAATCCGACACACGATGAATACCGCTAAGTAGGTTAGATGTGATATAATCTCGAGATTTACGATACTGGAAAAGTGCGATGTGAAAGTGTTTTTGATGGCGGAATGTTATTTAGATTGTTGACTTTATTCTGGTTGTTTTAGATATGAAGAGGGTAAGAATATTAAATAGAAGAAGTGACACTGCTCTCAAAACGGTGAAGGAAAACATCTTGAGGAAACCGGCATAGGACATGCCGGTTTCCTCAAGATGTTTAGAACCAAAAATTCGAAGACATGTGACATCCACCAATCCGCCTTGGGCCCGCGTGGTGGATTATGGCCCACTCCCTCTCACAGATAAGATGCCTGTGTCCCAGCAGTGGGAACATTAATAGGCTGATGATGATGATAGGTCCTTCGGATTCGAAGATATAAGAATTTTATTGTTCAGCCAGCTGCATAGAAAAGGAACCACTTTGGTAGTGTTGAACAAAACAGGTTCCTTACCCTACATACCCTGATAGGGTCGGTTAAAAAACTAAAATGGCTGCAATCCGCGGGGTTTTGGGTTAGATTTTTTTTATAAATAGATTTGTCGATAAAAATTAGAAGGTACAATTATTAAACACACTGCATGCATTGAATCTTCTAGGGACATTGAAAGCTACATTATTAATTCTAAATAATACCTATAACCGCCTCCAATTAATAATGTGATGAATTTCACAAAGATAAAATTAATGATATTGTTTAAGCTCTATAAAAGCGCAACAATTCAAAAGCCATTACCATAAAAGCAATATAAGGTGACAATACCAACTGCACAATGCCGTTAACCATACGCAATCTCAACAAATTGGGGCTTAATAAATGATAATGAAACCTACATTTTAACCGCTTCATTGTGCGGAAAAAGTTTCACAAAATGTTCAGAATACGTATAAAATATGTACGGAATAGTCTCTTGTACAAGAATATCCCATTGAGCTAGCGGTTGAACGTGAAAGAGGGTTTTATCAGAGCTCGGCGCGAGTGTGGAGCGCAAGTGGCGAGCTACAGATAAAAATCTAGCTTTGCTTTCCGAGTAAACACGTGAGTGAGACGTGCCTTAGAAAGAACCCAGTGGCTAATACCCATTTGCTGTGTAGATTTACAGTTAGCATACGTAACGTGCACTTTAGAAAATAAGACTGTTAATTAAAAAAGACGGTAAGGAAAAATATTACTTTTTATAACAACATCATTTCCAGCTATGGTTTCCCAACAAAGTAAGGATTAAAAACAACATCATTTCCAGCTATGGTTATGGTCCCAACAAAGTAAAATTTGCGTTGCATTTGATTTTTTGTGAAGAACGTAAACGGAAAATTAATTTACGGGACGTTAATTTGATGCAAAAAAAAAGTTTCTCGTTTGCCTTAAAAATTGAACTCATAATTCAAGAACGCTGTAAATAAAATACAAAGATCCAGTGACAAGGTTTCTGTTTAAGCACAAAAGGCATTCAAACCTATAAATAAAATAAATCGTGGTGCAGCAAGGGTTACAAAAGATTAAGTTTCCGCCGTGGAAGTCTCAGACAATGCATTTCCCAACACCCAATAATCCGTCTCACAAAGAACGTGACAATACATTACAACTGTATCCTGCGGTTCGATACGATCCCGTACGTGTGGCGGTAACCGCAGCCTGTATCAGGGGTACTGCTATCTAAGCATGACCCGTAATTTCGAGCAAAGTTTTTTTTTACATAACATCGCGCCACACTTTTTTTTTTATCGTGGTAAAATCATCAAATGAGTCCTCTCACCCCGGGCAGGGCGGGAGGGACTGTCAAACTTGTACTGACTAAAATCCACGGTGTCCTTCAATAGTTCCCTTTATGTTCCGGGGTATTATAGGAAGTAAGTCCCGCGACCCCGGCAGGCTTTGGCCCTCTGAGAGGGGCCCCCGTGATTTTTGCTGACGCTCTTTGAGGCGCGCGTGTTGCCCTTTACTCGCTGTCCGCATGCCCGCGCCTACGGTGGCCGGAAGTCGTCTGCCGACATCCGATGCCGTGGGCGTCTACCACTGCGGTTGGGGCGGAGGGAGGACGCTGTCCTCTCTCTCGCGGCCCACTGCCTCCATCGCGAACATTACTGCTTCGCAGAAGGAGGCGACCGCTTTCCACTCCGTTTCGCATCTCGCCACACTAGGAATTTCTTCTGTGTCGCGGATGCGTTCACAAACATAAAAACTCACATAAACAAAACCTCAGACCCAGAACACCTGAGGACCATACAAATATTTACACCGTGCGTGGATCAAACACGCGACATGTTGCGCAGCAGTCGATCACTCAACCGCTTCGCCAGCCGTGCCTGCAGAAAGTTTCGGATGCCTCCTACTCTTTATCACTTACGTGCACCAGAATAATATTATACTCAACACGTATAACATTATTGTAGACCTTGATGGACACTGCAAGATGTAACAGAGAGGGTGAGGGCTTTATTTGACTACATTCGATTAGTTAGTGAAATGACAACACGATTGGACAGTTCCATCGACTCTCTAGGTGTTATCAGCACTTATAAATTCAAAATTAAGTTCCCATAAAAAAAACGAGTTATAGTTTCGTACGGGCCCGTATCTTCGTTGACGGATGAGAGTAAACCAAGAGTCGTAATGTCGCATCGTAAACGGACGAGCTAGTGCAATAAATTCGGTCGAACGTTGGTTGGATTGAACAATTATTGATGACGTATCTAGCGTATATTATACTTTTATTGAAACATTGACTTAAAGTTCAAGGATAATTTGAGTATCAGACGAAGTGTGTTACAATTCACGACGCCTACGTCGGGATTGAATAAAGATTATGTAACGTTCTGCCTTTGTCTATCTAGAAATGGAGTAATATCTAGCAAATGATTGTAAAACGTAACTTTCTTCATGCATGTACTTAGTACCTACTGAGACTGTAAAGTACACACAGTTTTTTTTAAATTATTTTTCGATTATACCTTCAGTTGAATTAGTCTTAAATTTAACTAATCCTATTAAAGATTCAATCAAAAAAAAAATAAAAATCTGTTTTCTTTTAACATAAAGAACTATAATTTTCACATAAATATTGTTTAGGGTAAAATGTTTAAAACTGCACACTCCAACTTTACATGTGTTTTAATTACACTACACTAAACTAACTTTTACACAAATCAAATCAATAATAACACAAAAAATACGAGAGGATAACCTCTCGTTTTAACCAACTGGATGTTAAATTCAAACCTCAGAAAGGTCCGTGTGTGATTTGGAAGGCTAAATTCTCAATTTCAGAGCAAGGCCACTAATTATGTCTAACAAGGAAACTTCTAATATCCTGCAAAAGTCGGTGAGCCAGTGAAAGTGAAGTCGTTCTACATAAACCTAAACGGTTGCCAACTTAGCTGCCATCGTTCTTCTACAAGTTACACTAAGTAACAACTTACTTCTCTCAACAGATACGTTGGTAATGACGATCTAAGTTAAGCCTGCTGTACATGAATAGGAATAAGTGGGTCAGTTTTTTTGTTTATTATTTAAGCTATCTTGTCCGTTGACAAGTGCCACCAGAACGCATATTGTGTGTGTTATTATTCGTAAGGTATACAGGGTGGAATTTTGTAATGCCACCTGGAGGGAAAGTACTCTTAATACTGCAGATAGAAATTTTTACTCAAAGGAAACATTCCTTTATTTTTGAATAGAAAGCAAACTGCATTCAAAGATTTTCGAAAATTCTCTTCTCCCACACCCAAAAATCGACCCGGCTAAAATCTGAAAAAATTATACCCTGTACTTTTATTGCATCGATCGTTAGGGTCAATTATAAGGATGAAATCTCTCCAACAAACATGCTAAATTAAATGGAAGGAAAACCAGGAAATCTTAAATTAATTTAAATATTTACAAAAAATGGTTCGATTCCCGGGTGTGGGAGAAGAGAATTTTCGAAAATCTTTGAATGCAGTTTGCTTTCTATTCAAAATTAAAGGAATGTTTCCTTAAAGTAAAATTTTCTATCTGCAGTGTTAAGAGTACTTTCCCTCCAGGTGGCATTACAAAATTCCACCCTGTATATGTCTACAGGCCAAAGTGGCCTGAAAATTGTATATTATTTAAATAGCTAGTATCTTAAGACAAAGCACTCGTCAAGACAAATTAAACGAGTAAAAAAGCCATCGATTTTGAACTCGTATTGATGAGTTAAGTTATGTATGTATTTCGTTTTTAAAGCCATTTTTAATTTCGTTGAACTGAACAACGAACAAAGCCAAGCATTGTAAAACCATTAAAATATCGCTACGAACATTTATAACGATCTTTCTGGCGAACGCCCTACATAATCGTCAAAAGATGTAAAGCTTCTTGAAGATGAAAATTTTTCTTTTTGAAAAAACTCTCCGAATGGCTCGTTAGGATACTAGCTAAAACTCTCTCGATTTTTTGCCTGTAACGTAACATTCGCAAAAGTGCTCTTTACAAGTGAATGCTCCAGTTTATCAGCACCTCTATGTAAACTAATTTTGTTCAAACTATACTGATTTGCAATCCTTGCGAATTAATCAAAACGAATTGGCGATTATCTTCATATTCATCGAAACCGGACGTAATCGTGAACGTAAAACTGGTGATCCTATACTGATAGTGAGCGCTGATCCTTACCAGTGCGTACATACTCAAGTCTAAGTAGGAGCCATTTGCTACAAGTACAGATAGTAAAATCTGACCTTTCGATCTAGATTATTTTGCCAAAAGGCTTCTCCAACTTGTTGTTGTTTCATAAGACGTTATTACGAGTATGATGTTGAAAAATAGAAGAAGTGTACAAAACCTGTGTACGTTTATCTTTGGACTAAATAAACTGGCCTAATAATATAAGGCATGTAAAATACCATTCAAAATGAATTATAATTATTTTCATACTTTGTTGAATAACTCATCATCATCATCATAATCGTTCGTGAGGGTCGCGGGCAACCGATGGATGCAAGTGGCGAATTGTCGTTCGGCGTGGCGGTCTAAGGGAGAGGCCTATGTTCAGCAGTGGACGTCTTCCGGCTGATGATGATGATGATGATCTTTCAGTACTAACCATAGCGAAATGTTATATGCCTTTCTAGGTAAATAGCTATCAGCAATATGACGAGGGCCCCCCTTAGAGGACTCCTGACAGGGTCGCGGGACTGTGTCATCAGGTAACTGTGGTGCCGGAACGTAAAGGGCTTTTGAAGCACACCGTGGATTTTAGTCAGTACAACTCATAGTCCCTCCCATCCTGCTGTGGGTGAAGACTCATTTGACGATTTTACCAAGTAAAAAAAGGCTTCCCCCCTGTCAGGTGTCATGGCATCATTCACGTTAACCCTTTTCGTTTCTTACAGTAACTAAGCGTAACCTTAACAGTAACCTGGAACGGAAAGGGGCATTGAAGCAACATCATGGATAAGTCCATGAACTCAATTAATTTACGACTTATGATATTATGTTAAGTATGATTTAATGATAAAGAAACAAAAAAGATGTAGATGAGTATCTCCCACACATTGGTGTTTAACGAGAACACGCTTATATTCCTTTCTCTTACATTTTGACGTAATTTGCGACATTCGTCAAATAATCAGAATACTCAAATCTCATTATGGCAATATTCTAATTTCGAAATTTTATCAAGGTTTCCGCCTTATAACACGTAATCAGCAATCTTTATCAATTTGAACACGGAAAAATATGTAATCCAATTTTTTGCCATAAATCTCATAACGTTCGGTACCTATGTAGCAACCAAGAGAAAATAAAATATTCGTAAAATATATTGCTTCTTTCCGATCGTAGTTAGCACTTCTAAAACACGCTTATATAATATTTTTAAATAACTACTAAATCTTCATTCAATCTGAGATGCATACATGATAAAATATACGAAAAACTTTTCATAAAAATCGCTATCAATGTGAAGCATGCTCAACAACTGGGGCACGTACTACGTTAACCTTCTCTCGTAGCTGAATAGCTACGCCGTAGCTGATAGCTACGCCGTAGCCGGCGTAGCGCGCCTGTTTAGCCCTGCCGTTTGAGATAAGGCTAAATTCAAAATTTCGTTGCTGAGATAAGCTAATGAGAATAATTTTTGGACTGCCTCACTAGCATATTAAGCTGTTTGTGTATTAAACTAGGTTATTGTGTAAAGGTGTACGATTTTACTGTAAGGTTTAGGAAATTAGATTTTTGTCAGATTTATAATAAAATGTTCAAAAAGGTGTTAAAATGAAATGTAGGTTATTTCCTTGTCATTTAAATCATAATAAATGAGTCTTTTTTTTTAATTTTAAAACCCCTTTGTTGTCGTCCAAAAGCTTTATTTATACACGGCATTACAAAGTTTTTTTATTAAAATATACCTACCCTTTGTGCCGCCGCAATACTTTTCCGTGGCAGACGGTAAATCCTTATAATCCGCAAGGAGCGTCAACATTTCGGTGCAAATACACAAAGCCAACTCTTGTGTGCTTTATCTAAATTTTTTCTCCTACAAAATCTTGGTCTCAGGAATACCGGGCGAAGTTTAGCAAAGTGATGAATAATCTGCTTTAGCATGATTACCATCTACAATTCATCCTTTTTTATTTAAACCGACCTGTTGGGTTATTACAACGTCTTAAAACCAGGCTTATTCCGGCGAGTGAAAGTGACAGAGCTATACAAGTCGTCTAGCGCCATCTCGTTCGCACACTGCAATTTCTCTCGCTTTAAGACGTAATGTTAGGCTACAAGATTGCTGATGTAATGAAAATTAATAATAATAATAATAATAGTGCTCGGCTATCATTGTGCCAATCGTCGTGACTGCCAATGGCCTGATGGCAAAGAGCCTCGACGAACACCTTTCGAGGCTCTCCTTAGGGGGTTGGATCAAGGGCCAGATTCAGAAGGCAGTACTTCTTGATACGGCTCGTATTGTGAGGAGGTTCCTGTCTCTGGAACCATAACCACCGGTGGCTTGGACCCTGCTCCCACACCGGCGGACTACTATTTTTATATTTTTAAATGTTTTTTTATTGTTTTGTATTTTTTTAAAGAAATATTTAAAAATGTAATAGTATGATGAAAAATGAATAAACGGAATAATAATAATAAATTCTTTATTTCTCACCACAATATACAGTATTTAGGACAATTTTGAGACAGAAACATAGTAATTGATAAAAAACAACCACAAAAAAGAGTAAAATAACCACAAAACTTTTCTGTCGGAAGTCGGTGACTTTTTTATTAATTTCATTGTCTCTTTTGCCACCGACTTCCGACAGAAAAGTTTTGTAGGTTATTTTACTCTTTTTTGTGGTTGTTTTTGAAGGCGGTCACATTTTTTTTGAAAAAGTTTTTATTTTACTCTTTTTAGTTTAAATATTCAACCAAAGTTCTTGTCAAATACATTATTTTCTTACATGTGCACTAGAATTTTGTAATCCGTAGTACCGGTAATAACATCGTTACCATTTCTTTCATTCATTCCGTATCTCAAAAACTGCTGAACCGATTTTGATGAAATTTGCAGTATTCCCTAAGTCGAACGATACCTAGTACAACAAAAAAAGAATTACTTAAATCGGACTTATAGTTCCGGAGATATTCGAACTCAAACATAATTTTCTTACTTGAGGAGTTGTACCTTCCATCAATGAGCTCAGCTACATGAGATGATGATTTCCATACGCAAGTACTTGAATTACTTCATAAGATTTGCGAAAAACTATGTGTCGGCTAATAAAATTTGAGGGTTGCCCTCGATTTCTCCAAGATCCAATCATCAGATCCTGAAATGGTGACAATGGGACCACACGGGAAGCACCAGCTTTCGAATAAAAAAAGAATCATGAAAATCGGTTCACCCAGTCGCAAGTTATGAGGTAACAAACATAAAAAAAAAATTAAAAAAAAAATACAGTCGAATTGATAACCTCCTCCTTTTTTTGAAGTCGGTTAAAAACTACTTACATTTAAGAGGAAATGCGGGTGAAGGTACTTTTGAAAATTAGGTATTGGGTAAAACTATATCCGTCGCTCTGCGAGGGTTTGGCGGCTTATTCGTGAGATAAGGACAAAAACGTTCCGTTTGAATATCCTAAGTAAAAAGATATTTTTGAGGTCTGGTGGGAACCTCTATATGGAGAAAAGACCACCCGCATTTAAGTCATTAGCTAATCTACCTATACTAATATTATAAAACTAAAGATGTTTTTTTTAAACGAGTCAATTTCGAATTTCAAAACGAGTTTGTTTGATAGAACCCGCTAATCTCAGAAATTCCTGGTTCAAAATAATTAAAATTCAAAAAAAATGTGATTTAAAAATCAAAAATATTTTGAATAAACTTTTTATCGATAAATAGACTATTCAACTACACTAATTTTGATTTACGTAGGTAATAAAATAAAAATACGGTGTTAATATTTCTTACAATCTATAATTTGGGGTAATATTTTTTAGTAAAATCGCATATTCTTCGCAAAGCCCATAAGAAGAAAGGAACCAATAACCTAACCCTCTTTTCACAAAAAGGCGACAATTTGAAATCCATGCAACGTGTGGAGTGTCAACGGGGAATCTAATAACCACAGTAACGTGTGTCACCGTTTGTCATCTCAAAGAGGTTATTAAGGTCAACCGGGGCAGGGCAGGAACAGGGCTGGTTCCGTCTCACAGGGTCAAATGGGACCCTGATACTAAGACGATGCTGTCATCAGGCTGTACCTCATGATCCGTGATAGTTAGATAGTTGAAATTTTCAATGATAAAGAAGATAAGAAAATTTATGGTTCGGATAGTTTATTTATCGAGGAAAGCTATAGACCATATAACATCACGCTACGACCAATAGAAGGCAAGCAGTGAGTGTAATCGTGAGGAACAGCCAGTGAATGGATGAATCAAAATTTAATATTTTAATGGCTCAGGCGCAAAATGTTCCTTTCGCAAAATGTCCACAGGTAGCAAAATGTCGCTTTCGCAGAATGTCCCTTTCGCAAAATGTACCTTTCGCGGAATGTCCCATTTCTCAAAATGTTCCTTTCGCAAAATGTCCCTTTCGCAGAATGTTTTTTCAAACATACATAGAGAAAAAACTGGTCATGAGCTAGGAGGTGTAGAACACAAAAACCGTTTTCCATACTATTTTTAATACAATTTGTATGAACGTAAAAATATGTATTTTTTTTATTTGAGACAGTCAGTTACCATTTTCCTAATTAAACATCACAACAGTACCGGTTTTTGTGCTCTACACCTCCTAGCTCATGACCAGTTTTTTCTCTGATGCGAAAATTCTATGAATGTTTGAAAAAGGGTACATTCTGCGAAAGGGGCATTTTGCGAAAGGAACATTTTGAGAAATGGGACATTCCGCGAAAGGTACATTTTGCGAAAGGGACATTCTGCGAAAGGGACATTTTGCTACCTGTGGACATTTTGCGAAAGGGACATTTTGCGCCTGAGCCATTTTAATCAGTTGTTAAAAAGTTAAAATATGTAAGAGCAAAAGAGACAGAAACAGTAATAACTTATATTATATGGGCTAGGTATTTCTGTGAAGCAGCAATTTTATTTCTAAAAATACAGGCTGTGGAGGCCTCGAAGCCCATTGAGACAATTATGCTAATAGATAAGACGTGGCAATACAATGAGAAGTCGACGGGCTGCGGTATCAAAGAGTCCCCGGGTTACAATAAGAATAGTGTTTTATTTTCGTGGAAATTCGAACGATGTTCTTGTTTAAATTAAATAGATTATTGGTTAAACTCTCCGTGAATAAATGTTATATTTTTAGAGGGAATAAAGTTTTAGAAGAAATGTTGTCAGGGAAGAATGGAGGACGAAATATATTATGTAGTGTGAACCTTACGTAACATAAAAAAAGTAATTACATAAGTATAACAATTAATTATTATTTTAACAGAGAATATTACGCAAGTTTGCAATGATACAAAAGCTTCTTTAAAATAAAATATTATTCCAATAATAATTATAAAACAAGCCAGTAACGTACACGTCCAGTAAGCCAGTACATTTTAACGTCCTTTGCAACAGTCGATAATGGTGCACTGCATCATTAAAATTTTACGATGTACGTCATTACTTCATAAGTGAAAATATCACACATAAATACGTCTGGCAGCCACGAAATTAGCGTTTATAACAAAGTCGATCCTAATGTGGCCTCTAAACGCTAACCACGCAAAATTAAAGTAACGTTTATTATCATAATGTGGCCCGTAAAAAGCTTTTGCTCGTTGTAACGGTAAAATCACTTTCCCCGTGAATTTTTATAGCATTTTATTGTTTATGCCCGCACCCCCAGCCTATTACAGCACTTTTCGTGTGAATTATTTGGCAACTTGCCTGCTTATACCACCCATTACACGATATATGTACTCGCCCAACAGAACACACACCAAATAATACAATGCCGTTAAAAAATCGTGCCCGGCATGTTTATAGCACTTCGAGAACTTCAACTGTACTTTACTGAGTGTTTTTGGTTGTAGTCGATGGTAGGATTATTAATATTTTATTAAGCAAAGTTCGAGAGAGGCTATTTAGAAGTTTACGGCTTTGGGCGCCATTCAAGCAGTATTTTAATGTCAACGACAGTTATTTGTTAGGTATTTGGGTACTTGCGTAACGGTAGGCAGAAAGACGACGAGGCGACGTCTTAGGACTTGTAAACACGCGCTCTTCAGCAAATTCCAAAATTAAACACACACACCGCTTTACAATTTCCCCTGAATACTCCTGAGCTTATATTAACCACATACCTCATACTGTAGGAGATTTTGAATCCTCTTAGCGCTCCCACTATGATACCGTCGCAATTTCTTCTAATTATGACATAATGTGGCGTAGCGCGACCACTCTTGATATCTAGTACAGTCACCCATATGAAAACACACAAATTCATATTAACCGAAGCAGAATTTTCTTCTTTATGTCGGTTGGTTTACAGGCCAAAATTGTTTGCGCAAGTTTAACACGAGTGAAACAGCTATTAGTGTGGACGCGCGTACCTTTTTTTTATGATAATAATATTCAAGTAGGAGAATTAAGCTGACAACGCGACATATATTTAGCGTATGAGGTAATTATACTTAATTGAGCACTCTACTTATTTCCCTTATCTAAGCAAATAGAAACCATAAAAACTTTTACGTTGAATGACAACGTATTTTACTTTAACTTATGTAATAAGTTGGAACACAGTAAAGGCGTTTCTTTCATTGGTTACACAATAATAAAAACAATGAATACAATAGATTCTTATTGTTCCAATTTATATAATAGTATCTTCAGAAAATTTAAGAAAATATATTTTTCTTAGAATGAGAGAACATGCGAACTGTTCAGGGAATTCATGTAAATATTGTATTCAATCTCAGAAGAGGCATACAGACAACTTTTTTTTACAGCAAATTGGGTTGTACAAGTAATTATACAGTTTAAACAACGCTAAAGGCAACAATCGCTTTATCGATAGATTTGCTTACCAACCTATATAATGGTAAGTGGGTGGTAGAGTTCAACTGGGACATACAAACATAGGTACCTACAACTTTTTTATAATGAATTTTATGATTTCTTGACAGATGACAACATTTACTTCTTAATTTGGTTTTATGATGATTAATCAAAAATGCATTAATTTGTGTACTATAATAGTCAATATGTTTCTTCCAAAATCCCATCATACTTGGAGTCTCAACAATTTTTTTAAATTACATTCGATATTTGTCGTCACTATCATTCACTCCACTTTGTATATCATTCTCCACACTATCCATTAGTCCTTCATTCCTTTAGTCTTTCTCTCTCTCCATCCATTCATAACTCTTCTACAACTTGCGCAAAACGAAACGTACGCCGCAACGAATCTTCTATTCAATGAAATAGTGTAATCATCGCTTACGACTATTTTTCGCTATGAATCGAAACCAACAGACCGTAACTAAGTCATTAATTACATTACGCTCAATTCAAAATTGAATTGAATTCGCGCAATTCCGTATTAAGTGCTCGTAAACAGTTTTCCGATTGAAACATTTATTGGTAAGTAAGGATTGGGGGCGCATTTGGTGTATTTCCCCTTAAATTTCTCTTTTGGAAAGCAAACAGGGTACCATTCGTTGGATCCCACTTTTGAATAACATTTTAACAGTTTTACCGTTGGATCCCACAAAACATTATTATGTATTTCTGGGTAGTTCTTCGAAATTTGATTCTTTGACTGATTCATATGGTCAAATTTTAATTTCACTTTCAGCTCAGTAACACATGTTCATATGAAAATAGATATTCCAAATAACATTTATTTGTTTGAGGGACTTCTTTTTACAAAGTAGTTTTTAAGATATCGACGTTTAAAAATTTTGTGCCCAGATGAATCAGAATTTTTTACAGATGTAAATAAAAATGGACTTTGTAATAAGAAAATAATCATAATATTATAACAACAATATTATTTTTTTATAAAACAATTAATTTATTAACAGTGATCATATTATCAAGGAAAAAATCTGGTCAATTCAACAATAAAATTCTTGTTTTTAAACTAACGATTACAGAAATAAATACTTACAGAAAAGCGAGAATTTTGTTATAAATAGATACTAGATAGTTACTTTAATGATACGTTATAATATTCTCTCTGTTTACTTTTGTTTTTCTCTCTATTTTTTCAAATATAATTCTTTCATTTCTAATTTCCACGCAGCATACTTGCCTGCAACTTTTCTTATTTTCCATCTTAGAAAGATGAAAAATTCGTACGTTTTGTGAGTCTCTTTTTCTCATAGTATATTTTGTTCCATCTTTTCTACTATTGATAGTGGCATTGTTGTAAACAGCAATATAAAATAAAATAGATAGTAATGAATAAAAACCGAAGAATAATGTCAAAATTATGTCACACTTCAAATTATGTACACTCTACTGACATGAAAAAGTAAAATAAGGTAACAAAAGTGCTCCTTTCTGGCTGGAAAAGAGGAAAACTAATTTATTTTCAGATTCATATGGGTTTTTGAACATATAAATCAGGCACAGATGAATCATGATTTTGCCTAAAATCATGCTTAACTCATCATTCATACAGACTTCAGTATTATCATTTTTCTACACAAATCTGTAACCCAAAAGTATCACACGAAACTCAGATTAAAGTCTTAAAACAGCAAAATAAAATTAATAAATTAGGCATTGTAATCAGCAAGGTACCTAAACCAAGCACAGATGAATCAGACATTTACCAGTGTTTCACCAGGTTCTAAGCCAACCAGCCTCATGTCCGCCTTCTAGCACGTCCGTTGTACGACAGGTTTCCCCCCACGTGGGATCCCAGACTCTCATCATTATTCGTCGACCAAGTACAGTCAAGCAAAGCTTACTCCACATGAATCAGTATTATACGCCGGACACTTCTTATTTACTTAATTTAAACTACACTAACGTAGTTATATCTAATATGTATTTTTTTTGTAAGAGATCAATTAATTACCTTTCGATATAAGTATAATTTATATTGATGAATCAAAAGGAAAATGCGACATCGACCATTTTGTTCCGGAAAATGGGAAACGGACGCCCTATATGAATCAGGAGAACAGACTTCAAATTTTTTATTTTGTATCTAGATAGCTACTATTAAAAAAATAGAATTTGTCCCAGGTAGAGCCAAAGCTAAACTGTACAGAAAAAAATATTACATGCCGTTTTGTTAGTTGGTTACAGAAATATACCCACAGACATCGAAAATTTTGTCTCTGAAGAACTACCCTTCTAGAAAACGGAAATATTTTTTTTTATATTCACAATTCATTAAGTACCAAGAAGCATCGTGAGCCATAGTACAGCAAGTAATGGGTAGCTCGCCGTCCGACCAACGACAATGTCCGTGTCGAAGCGCGGCGCTCGTTCCACACGCGCCTTATGAAGCTGTTAGCAATATGAAGTGGCCCCCGTAGAGGCCCCCAAACGCCCGCCAGAGACGGGGGACTGTTTAAACAGGTCACAATAACAGGCAATTGTTGGAACTCGGTGGATTTTAGACACTACTAGTTTGGCAGTCTTTGCCGCTCCTTCCTTCCCCGGAGCAGGAGGACTTATAAAGAAATCCATCCTTTCAAAGTTTAACAGCTATTTCTGCCTTCTGGTCCCATAGAGTAGAAAAAGTCATAATTGTGACCTGTGGAAAAGCCTGGGTCAAACCGGCTGGGCAAAGAAAATAATCTGGTTAATACTAATATCCAATCGAATGTAAGGAACGAAGCAAGTTGTTACTCTGAGTTAATGCCCACCCTATGCGAAAGAGGCGCGAGTTTATGTGTGTACGTAAACCTTTTTGTTATTTATAACACTAATTTTAACGTAACAAAGCCATTTTAAATAATTGAAACACTAAACGTTCTAAAATCAAAGCACTATCGACACAATATCGTGTTGAATTTCTCATTCATTAGTTATAAGCTCAGCCTACAATGCGCCTTGTGTAGTGGTCAACGCGCGCTGGCGTGGCTTCGTCCAATGTTCCGTGCCCTGCATTGTGGCGAATGCATATAATATGATACAATTACGTGGCAGAATAAGCTGCATGTTCGCGTAACGACCACCGACAATGGACACTTAGCTAGAAAAATTAAACACGTCCTTTATAATGTAGAATGTTAGATCACTGCTAAGATAATCCTACTACTATTATAAAGGCGAAAGTTTGTAAGTATGGATGTATGGATGTTTGTTACTCTTTCACGCAAAAACCACTGAACGGATTTGGCTAAAATTTGGTACACAGATAGTTTATAACCTGGATTAACACATAGGATAGTTTTTATCCCGATTTAATGTTCCCTTGGGATAATTTTCGAGTTGTAGCGGGTGAAACCGCTGGCAACAGCTAGTAATTATTATAATAAATGTTTATTACCGTATTTTATAGTACAGTAGAGTGAATCTGTATCAGTAAAAGAACAAACAACAGATTGTACTACATTAACGATAACAAACTATTGTGTGGATAGCATATTTATTTATTACCTTTTGAACTAATAGTCCGTTCAAGTTAGACTAAAAAAGTGTTTTACTTTTTAAGTTTTTTGTCTGAACTAATTTAATGACAAACGTACCGTTGTAACGTGTGTTGTGTAACGTGTTTATATTACCTCTCATAGTTTTTTTTTCAGGAATCGGATCGATGAAGATTTTTTTTTTATTTTATTTATGATAGTGTTTGGAACAATCTACCATAAAATTTCTACGATAAACTGGTCATAGAAATATTAAAGGGCCTTGCTCCAAAACTATGAGGAGTACACGTGATTCAGAACCCATTAATCATTGCAGAAGTTTGTGGTTCTTTTTTTTACAATAACACCCCACACCAGCTTCTGTGATTTTCAGCTGAGTGCTTTATGTACTTACTCTCGTATGTCTAATTTGACCGAACTATAAATAAAGTAAACATTGAATAGAAAGAACAATGTTTGACGCAATGTTTCCGGCATAAATTGTAACAATGGAAATCCATATATTGATATTCAGTGTTCTATTTTGGTTCAATTGTTCTCCTACATAGTTACTTTTTCAGCTAAATTTGTTTATAACAAACAAATTACACAGCGCTGGGGCTCTTGAAATATTAAAAACGTCAAATGAGTCATCCCGTGATGGAATGAAAGGAACTGACAGACAGTGTCTAAAAACCACCGTATGCCTTAGATCGCCTTTTGCGTTCTAAGATCGTGGTGTCCTTTAAAGACAATCCCGCGACCACTTTTAAACTTAATCTGACGTTTTCTGTTTTTAATTCTTTTTGAGGATTATAGGAGTACGTTAGTTTGCGTAGTGGTGGCCTTGTATCAACCCCGACTTTTGTAGGTCGTGGGTAATAAACTGTACTTTTTAATTTATTTTGTGAAGGCTTGAGGAAACTTCTAGAAGTATTTCGAAGACATTGTTCTATCAGGAACTCCCTCCACAATAGGAGGTTAACAACAGTGAGAACTTCTCTGAGGTCCTGTTTATTTAATTTGATTTATATAGTTATGCTGTCAAAGGTGAACTTTTTTTTTTTGTGACTAGAAAAAAGAAAAAAAATTGTACTTCGTTCACACACTGAAGGGGCTTTCTTCTTTCTTTCTTTCTTTCTAATAAAGCTTCTCAAACCCCAATTAGACAATCAAGAACTTGCACGCAAGAACAACTGAATTTAATGTCCATTAATAGTCCGCAATGTAGTAATACTAGCATGTTAAAAAAATAGGGCTTAAAGATTCTAATCACTGAATTTATTAAAATTCAACGGTGCAAGCTTTTCATCGTCTCACGACGAAATATATATCTATATACATTGGTATCTACTATCTCTCCATTTTAATTTTTGTTTTCACTTCTCCCTCAAAGCAAACGTTTCGCGACGTAATTCGCTTACCCACGACATTATTTATTTCTCAGTGCATCTGGTCGTAAATGCAAGGATCAGAATGTCTACAAATGTCTACTGTAATTTTTTGATAGAAGCTAAGTAACTATATAAATCTTTCATTGTTCATTTTTATTTCATTTCACAAAATGGTAATTACACGGATAATTAACGCGGTATGTCGATAATTGTAAATAAATAATTAAATTCCATGGTGTACGTAGGCAAGTAATATTGAGATATTTAAAATGACCTACATAAAGAGAAAACCGCATATGTACGATATGTGTGTATAACCCGCCTCTCCACAATTCAAGCCTTATGTGAGGCCGCAAGGAATTATGTTATGAGTTTCAGTTTAATTATATTATGAGTTCCATAATTTAAATCTTGATGATGGAGTTTATATTTGAAGGTAATTTAGTATCTATATCATCAACTAGCAACCTTGAGGTACTTGCGTAAACACTGCATCGCAGCAATCGCGTGGGATTGGCTCTGATTTTTTTAAGAGTTCCCCCGATTTCTCCAAGATCCCATCGTCAGATCCTGACCAGTGAACATCAGCGGACCACCTAAAAAGTATCCCCTTTCATACAAAACGAAAAATTCGATCCAGGCATCTCAAACGAAACGAGAACCTCATCCCTTTTTGAAGTCGATTAAAAACAAATCCGACCACAAAACAACTTCCTCCCACTCTAATCCAAACAAAAACAAAACAACTAAGACATTGTACAACATCAGTAATAAAGGATTCAATGCAAATTCCGCCGACAGACACCCGACCTACCTACATGAACGGATCACGAGCTTTAGTTAGAGAGTTCCCGGTAATCCGTTTTCCATTATCGCTAGCGGCATGACCCGTTCTCCACACAAATCCGATTCCTGATGGACGCCTGGCCCCACTGGCCCCCACCATTGTGAATATGTAGCCTTTAGAACGACACCAAATAGGTTATTAACTTGCAAAGCAGCCGGGGCTGTGGGAAAACGTGTCTGTGGGTACTGTAATCAAGCCGGCGTGATGTGATGAGTTGATGGCTATCTCACTTTATGATAATGTCAGTTGGTCTCTCATTTGTGATTGTGATGAAACAATTTGTTAATGTTTTAAGGGTATGGGGAACAAGGGTTAATGTTCGTCACTCATCATCGAAAAGAGAGGAATCACGAACCCGGAGGTCTACTCTCTATTCTCAATGGTACCGGGCGGCCGTCCGATATTAGTAACTCGAAATTTTTGAAAGAAAAAAGCTGACTTTTATTTTTAAATTCATAAGTTTGACAACACATCGAGAGTAGGCACAACTGTCCAATCATGTAGTCACTAATTTAAGTTCGTGTTCTTAAATAAATATTGTAAGTAAGTGATAAAAAGTAGAAAGCTCCCAAAACTTCGGGTTTTGTGCTTAGATAGTAGTACTCCAGATACAACAAAGTTTATAAAATCATCCGACACGTTTTCCCTTGAATCACTGTAGGTAATTCAAGCTGCAACTACAACTGAATTGAAAATTGAAATAAAGCATTAATTATACGTTTGTGTTCGTTTTGTTGCTATGTAAAGACACAATATAATGAAACTTCATTATTTCATCGTTACTGTAATTCACAAATGGTGAGGATTGAATTCATTTATTGAACAACAAGTATTTAAACGGCTAGTACATTGAAATTTCAATCTTATTACAAGTCATAATACATATAATTTCAAAGTAGATTTAATTTTACTCCCAGTAAATTATCACTGCTATATATTTAGTAGCACAGCGCTGCACCGCCAAGTTCAAAACCGCATGCCGGAGAGTAAGTCTTCACCCAAAGTAGCTAGTTCGGCGCTACTGAAGTGACTAGTTAGTTCACCGAGGAGCTATTATGTTATAGCCTGACTATTACTATTAGGAAAGTCAGTAAACAGACCTATCTTCCTAAGGGTCTAAGAATTATAACAGGGCCAAGAGAGATTGGCCACAAAAGACGACGAAGAAAAAGATGAAAGGGTCAAGAAAAAGACGAAAGATGTAGGTAACCTACAGACGTAAATAATTATTTAAAAAAAAATGGCCATTATTACCCCATTGAAATAAGTGCGAAGTTTTGTGTTTTATTGAATAATATCTGGTTGACTGTTGTTTTTAAAACGTCTATATCTTGGGAACCGAGCTTTTCTCGAACTTGTTAAATCGATTCCTTGAGCCGAAAAACCCCTAATGTAACTTTCATGAAAATCCTTGGAGCCGTTTCCGAGATCCTGATTAAATATAAATATACAAGAATTGCTCGTTTAAAAATATTAGATTTATTTTATTTATATTAAAGAAAGTGTCTAAGCGCCTAAGTGTCTCTGCCTTTTTGTGTTTTTTTTTAATTAGGTATTTTGTTTTAGCTCTGGTTTAGTTGAAAATATAATTATAGTTTTATTTATTCTTATATCTAGCTTTAGTTACCTGTGTAATGTGTATATACTCTATATCTTTACAATAAAAATTGTAAAAACACAAAATAAAATAATTAAAGAAAGTAATTAATTATGCAACCTTCGAGAGTTCGATCCTTGAAAGATAGCACTATCACGCGTTAACATAATGTCAAATCGCCGATATTTAATCGGAAATACAAGTAGCATAGGAGTCCAACTTCTGTCGAAAAGCAAAATTAGCAAAACCCCCTCACAACATTAATACACCAAACCAACCACCAACACTAATTTACCAAATGTTATAAGTGACAGGAGGTTTTTTTATTTAAATCGTGCTTGACTTTCAGAGAACGAAATGCGAAAAGGTATACTACAAACTTAATCCAACTTTATCAGTCACTAACAAAAATGACAAAGTGTCCTACTACACTGTTGCACTGTTTATATTTAAAAACGTGATGTTAGCACAGCAGAATTGGCTGGCACTTGATGAAAGCAAACATCCCGGACGCGGCATGCGACGTAATCCGATTTCCAATTATTATTATACAAACGAGGCGCCCCCTGACGGACATATTGGATAGGCAATACATGTATGTACATAAATCTGTAAGGGACATATATGTAGCAACTAAGTTGCACCAGGTTTAAGCCAATACATAACATGTGCATGCCTTCAAAGAGGTTTACTACAGTGTAAAGGGCTTCACACACAGCAGCTAAACTGTAAAAATGTACATTATCGCACTATACATCTCATTACATCTTTCCAAAGAAATCGTCAGGAGACCACACACGACAGCAGGCTATAATTTATATTTTTACATCTTCGAATCTCTATGGAAAGATGTGATGAGATGTATCGTGCTATAACGTACATCTTTACATTATAGCTGCTGTGTGTGAAGCCCGTAATATTATGTTTTTTTTTTTTCATCAAACTCGTAGAAAACTGGTTCAAAGTGCAATTTTTGGTAGCAAAAGCCTGCCTACTGCTATTCTCGATTTTGTCTTTGTCACTTTGCTCGAGCGACTTCGTCCGCTCTATATTCCGTATCTACTGGGAATTTAAAAAAATCCTTGTAAAGGGAAATTCGCAGTTTGTACTCTAAACCCGGGCGATAGCTCAAAGCAATTTTTAATCAAACTCAATGTTCATACTTATAATCTTAAAAGCCGTCCAACCCCAACTCATTTTTTTCGTTAAGTATATCTAAGTAGACCGCGAAGGAGATGGCGGGACGAGCTGGACGCAAAGTCGCGAACGTTGGAAGGAATGGTGGGAGGCCTTTGCCCAGCAGTGGGACAGTTCAAGATGATATAATATAATAATAATATCTAAGTACTTATCTATCTATCATGTTAACTACAGATATCAACCAAAAGACCGCAAGACATCATAATAATATTCACATACTTTAATGCCTTGAACATTTACAAATTCCGACAACCCCACACATGATGTGTGAGCACATAAATAATACAAGTTGTAACCAAGCATTTTATTTACGGCCGCATGTGGACAATGAAACGAGCTGCCCAATGGAAGGGAAATCAGTTCGATGTCCCGACATCGATCGCAACCAATGGCCCGGAACATGTTCGTATTGTTCTATTTACATTTACAAATCCAGATCCATGCTGCCTTAGTGAACCAGTTTAAGCTTTGGGGAGAATATTCAATTGATTGTACCTGTGTCTGACCTTGTATAATTTAGGATAGTGATGATATTGTTAAAAATTTAAACTTCGGGCCTTGTTTTTAGTAAACATGCCCAACTACTATATTCCTTCGAGGTCACGGGACTATCTTATCAGTTTAACATATTATATTGAAGGAATACCATGGATTTAAAAAAACGAGTTTCACAATCTGATGATTCCGGAAAGGTTAGGCAAAAATGATGGCTACCATAAACGGTCCAGCACGCGTAGCATGGCGATTATATCTCTATTCTACCAAGAAAAGACAAAGTTATTTCGCATCGTTATTTCTACACAAATCGACTGTTTTTTTCACAAATATGACACCATTCTACACTATTGAAGAAAAGAACGTTTATTTTCCATATTTTTTTACATAAACATGCTTAAAACGCTAAAATTATTTCTACGTTCTGTCATTTTGTCTATTCTTGCGTCGACAAAACCCCTTTCTACGGCGCCATGTTACGCCTGCAGTTGCAGCATGTGCGGTAAGTATGATTATGTTATCAGTGTGCATGACAAGTCTAGTCCTAATTTGATAGACTAGACTAGACTCCTTTGTATTACCGACCTGTAGAGCGGCCAGCAAAAACATTACTGGCCGCTCCTTGAAACACTCCGGCAAAGGCGACTTTGCTCAAACAAGGTTGTCAAAATAATGACCACATTACATGCATTTTTGAGTAAAATAAATCAAACATCTCTAGTGCGTGATCTTTTATAGAAAGTTATGTAGGTACAACTTCAGCTCCTAAATCTAAGTCCTAAATGTTTCATTCAGTATAATTTAATTGTATAACCGAGTCAACGATGGGTCCGAATTGATATTGGTACAAATATTTTGATTGAATTTCTTAGAACCCGAGATTTCAAAACTGAAATAGCAATAATCAGTAATCCGATCAAATCGTTACAAGCAAACAGAGAAAAGTAGTAAAGCGGAACACTCTTCAACGGAGATTAAAAATTTTACGCTTTCCAATATTTACGATCCATTTACAGTTTATTGGTAGGTATCTGAAGCCGTAAACTGTGCTGTTGTTGATATCTCTTCAATGAAAGAGATTTTATTTTTGAACTTACTGACGTGGAGTTAAATTACGTTGTTAAATGGTTAATGTAGGATTTACAATTGTTAATGTAGTATTTACAATTGTTAATGTAGGATTTACAATTGTTAATGTAGGATTTACAATTGTTAATGTAGGATTTACAATTGTTAATGTAGAATTATCCTGGGAGAAGAGTATGTGGACCTGACAGGTACATGACGACTTAAAGAGAGTAGTTCCACTGTAGGAAAGAGCCAAAGCTATATGTACAAGTCCTCTATCGCCATCTCGTTCCCACACTGGACCTACTCTTGCTTTAAGATGTCATAAACCAACGTGGACGTCATAGACAGCATCAATTAAATCCTCCAGTATCCTTTTACGTTCCAGGCCGCGGTTACCCGATAGTCCCGCAACCCTAAGGCTTTGGCACTCTATGCTCTATAAAAGGTGACCGTTTGGAGTGACATTATTATACTATGCTCTAAAATAAAGAGATAAAAACGGTACCTCGGTGCCCATAGAAAAAACATGCATATTGTGTTGGAGCTTTTCATACCGGAAAATTAAAACTTCACATTTTTACAAGCAGCCTGAGTTTCAAACCCACACGTAAACATAGATGACTGTCGCATTATTTTTGTGATATAGATAGATAGTTACCAAAAGATTTTGATCAAACATTGTTCAGTAACCTGGGCTGAGTTACCCCAGGAGAGGTTTTGCGCTATTAACGTTACACGTTGTATAATCTATATACATACATAATATATGTATACTAAACACATTGTACAAATACAGGTTCAGTTAACAAGTACAAAGGTCAAAGTGTGAGTGGCACAGTTAAAAAACTGCGCCTGGAAAGTCACAAAGTTCGGACGCAAGCGTAAATATGACATGTTTCAGTTTCAGAAAAAAGTTGTTTTTGTGGGGAGTAGTGACTCTGAAACTCTATCCTATAGCTGTATATGTTTAACACCTGGGTACTGTATTGCTGTACACACGGCTACATATCAAGCTATACAAATCCAGTTTGTCTTGGTCACAATTTGTATGATCGTACGGTTTTGCATAGCTTAATGTGTGTTGTCGTGTGTACGTATAACTTGTGAGATTGTAGTTCAAATTTTTCATCTTGATGTAGCTGTTTCTTTTTTTTTAACTTCGCCGCACATATTTTTCCTGTTTTATGGGTACATTGACAAACATATGAAACTCACAAACACAAATGCTCAGACCTTACTATGGATTGCAAGATTGTCAGGATAGGATAGCCATGGAACGCAAAAGCCATATAAAAATTGTGAAGGTACAGGGCAATTTTAGTCAGTACGAGTCTTACAGCTTCTACCGCTCCGTCAGGGTTACAGGACAGGTTGACAGGAACGCATTGGATGTTTTTACCAGGTCAAAAATTACGTTGTTCCTTTAACAGCCTACCAACCGTTACCTACTAACCTACTACGACCGCAAAAAGCACCCGAAAGGAGAAGTTTTTAATCAATAAGAGCACCACTCCACTCAGCGCTCATCTGATGTTTTTACACCTTAAAAAAAGGTAAGTATAATAAAATTGAATATTTTGCCGTTGCATATAAAAGAGAATGCTATATTCGTTTATAATCCTGAAAGCGTCGAGCTGAGTGAAGAAGTTATGAAACCTTTGATGTCTGCCGCCGTTACTCCCGCTTGATTAACTGTCATATAAAGCTGTGTTGGCAGCAAAATAGAATATCGCGCTCATTTCCCTCGTGTAGTCGGCAGGGATATCATTGAACGGAATTCAGCGAGTTGGATCATTATTGACTTTTGGTGGTGCGTTGCTGTTTATATCTTAAGAAAAGTACTATGTAGTTCATTTAAGATTGAGAGGTTGCTGACGCCATATTGTGAAGTCATGCAGTCCTTTTTTTTTCGTGGTAAAATCATCAAATGAGTCCTCTCACCCCGGGCAGGACGAAAGGGACTGACACTTTTGTACCAACTAAAATCCACGGTGTTCTTCGGTAGCCCTTTGTGTACAGGAGTCGCGACATACGTAGGCCCGCAACCCCGGCAACGCTGTGGCCCTCTATAGGGGGGGCCCGTCATTAAGCTGACGCTCCTTGAGGCGCGCGTGGAACACAACGCGCCGTCGACCAGGGCATGGTCCATGGTCGGACAGCGAGTTGCCCTTTACTCGCCGCCCGCATGCCCGCGCTTGCGGTGCGCAGTGTCCGGAGATCCTTTTTAACACATGCTTATAAATACTTCAACAATTAACCGGTAACTGCCTACGCCGACTCTAGCGGGGTTGATGAATCTGTTTATCTCGTACCTCACTGGATGAAATCAATCACCAAAATTTCAATTTTTTAGAAAAAAAAAATCACAGAATTAACCACTGATATTTAAGTACCCAAAAATTACACAAACATTATGTATACCAAATAACCAATGAAGACCTTTCCACAGTAAAAACGCAAACAATTACATCAATCAGAACGTGATATCCAACACACGTTACGAACCACGTCATTATATTAATGAACTCGTACAAACGTGCGTCGGTATCGCAGATCGACCACACTGCGTGTCATAGCTGTCATCGAACAATGTAACGCCAGTTATTATCCAGCACAAAGCGCACCACAGAAGCGTACCAAAGCGCTGCAAAAGCGGCGACCAACAAAGTACCGCGCCTATCCCGCAATTATCTAAATGCTCTCTCCAAAGGTGTTGACATAGACAAGTATGCAGATGTGACGTGAAATAGAGGATTGTGATGTTGTCTTTTTTCTCATCTACATGATTCTACCTAAAGAGGAAAGATTTGATTGTTTGTTTGTATTGAATTGGCTCCGAAATTACTGGACAGTTTTTTTATTGGGACGAAGTTCCTCATCGCGCGTTGTGAAAGGGGGCTAGACGGAAAAAATTCTTACGAAAAGTTGTCACGACACTTTTTGGAATGAAGTTCCTTATCGCGCGTTGCGAAAGGGTGCTACAGCTCAAAGAGTGGAGTGGAATGGAGCGGAGCGGAGTGGAGTCGCGACGATTATTTTTGTGTGTCGGTTGTCCCTTGACACCTCTCAAGTTTTTTTTTTCGCCTGTTGAAAGTTGCTTTGGTCCTGAGTGGCATAGGCATAATGGAGGAGGCGGAACAGGCAAAGCCGATGGCTAAGCTAGTTAGCTATAAAATACAAGGGCATTTTTGAATGTGTTCATTGATTATAATAATATATTTTTGATCTTTTCAACGCTAACAATCCTACTGAACATCATTAGTCAACATCAGAAACATCACAGAATTCACAGAAATATTGTAAATGAAGTGAATGTTTTTAGCCTATTGTGGTCAAAAGGCCGTAAATAATCATTAAAATTTTATAAAACATATTGAATTCTCATTATAATTACTGATTTTGACTGATTTAATTAATCCAACCATTATGATTAAATTATACGTTATGAAATTCAACACTCATGCGAATTTTATTATTTATAACTACATTACATTCACGTTAATAATTAACTTTATGATTCTCTGAATATTTCATGCCCCACAAACAATGAATTTTGTTTGTTTACAATATATTGAGGCTATACTCATACAGGTCTAAAAAGGTACCTACACACCCCGGTAAAATGGCTTCATAAATGATATTAAAATGCTTTCATGAAAAAAAAATTACAAAAATTATAATGTTTCTGGTAATACGTGACAGTCATAAAGATAAGCTCAAGAATAAATTAGATTCAGAAAGGCCTTTTGTAACCAGGATGTTGCTAAATGAATAAAATTCCGAGTATTCCAGCGTGTACGTTTTCACCGGCCACACCCCGACAGCACACAAAACCAGGATTAAAATCTACAAAAACGTGGGAAAAAGAACCTTTTTGTTTCATAAAACAAAGTTAAAACTTAATTCCTTATTCTACATTTCTGAGTTCTTTAAAACAATACGTAGTCATTAGAGCGGAGTGTCCTAACTACACTCGCTGGTCCCAGTCTCCGGGTACCCGGTTCAACTCCTACTGGAATTATTCAGACGCCCTTTTAAAATGTGCTTTTAGCCACCTCGTGTAATGCGATGTCGTTTGCGCAAATTGTAATGGCCGCTACGAAAAGTATTAAAATTTATTACGACATCTTTGTGAATTTGAGAAAAGGCACGCTAATGAGATGCGAAATTATGGACTTATTGTCTGTTTGTGAAACAGAAATAATTTACGCGATTAAGTATTAGGGTGTGTTGTTAAATGGGTTCTTTCTTTTGAAATTTAACATAAATAAATGTTGTGCTTCACTATTCCGCAGGATTCTGAAAGTTATTCATAGGTAATTAAGTACAAATGTGAACTTATCACACAAGAAACAATAATCTAAACGTACGAGTATATTCCCACTTCAATTAAACGTGACTAAACGCACAATCCTCACTGTTCATTTGCTTGAGAATTAATAAAGACACGTAGATACAACTAAAGTTATAATTATAGGCAGACAGGGAGCAAAGCCGAGTCTCCGAGATCCCGGCGGATTATGCAGGAATTTAGCAGATTAAACCTTCATTACTGTTGTTCGGTAACTTGCCAGGAATGCCGGTCGAGCTCAAAGCGAGATTTATACCGGCTCCATCTGGATTCCGCGATCAAAACATTCGAATACCCGCATAATTTGCTGAATACGAGTGTTTTATGTAAATACAGTAACGCTGGATCTGTGACGGGGCGATATATTTTAACCCTTAATTTGGCAAGACCAAAAAAGTTGTAGTAGAAAGTTGGCATTAATATATTGTGTTAATATGCATTCAAACCTTACGGGAAAAATAATAAAAAAAATATTACATGAAGGGTTTCCTGAAAACACAACGTTAAGTATACTCAACAAAATCCTATGGCTAAAGAATTACTTTATACATAATATTATATTATATATAAATAAAAAAAGGTTTACATGCAGTATTTTTATGTAGTAAGAAATTTTCACTTAGTTAACAATATAATTAACCATTAGTTTTGGCACAAATTTCGTCAAACAGATTGTCAGAAATTAAATCGATGAAATATTTGAATTAGTTCTTTCTATTGGGACCCTGGAGCTTGCGAAAGCTTCTGGATCTACTTCAGCACAATGAAGGACACTTCCATGAGACCATTTAAACTTAATTACATGTTTTTCTTGGGTACAGGGGTTATCTGGATCATGCTAAGTGGAGTGGAGCGGAGATAGAACACAGCCTTCTGTCTCCGACGATTTGCTAGAAGCTGTAGTACATGTTGGTAGTGGCGCAAAAGCCAAGATTTGTGTAAATTGTAGAGGATAATCACTTGCCTAACTGAAAATGCATCATTTCATTTGAAAAAGTGCTAGAACTGTCATTTCAATAAGTCTCACCATGCAGACTTGTTGAGTATACTTTACATAACAAGATTACTCACCATCGAATTTTGTTGAGTATACTTAACAATCAAGTTCACTGACTCCTCGTGTTCTTATTCAGGTGAAAAATGGATTTCTAATATTTTTAATACATTGATTACCCAATAAATAAATAGAAATAAGCAAAATATGTACCAAAACTAGACCAAAACCCAACAAAAATAAATATTTACCTATAAGGGTCACAGATGACGTTGTCTCGTTGTCTTTTTTGGTTCTCTATTGTCAAGTAAAATATTGACAGGCCGATAGAAACTTTTTCCTACTATAATTAACTATCATTGAAGTATTCCTAGCCTATAAAATTTGAAACCACGGAAGAAAATTTGACATCTAGATTTTTTCAAATTTTATGTTGAGTATACTTAACTGTACCAAATTAAGGGTTAAATGAAAATGTCACCTCTGTTGCTCTGGAAGATGCCGGAGGATTCTGTGCGCCTCCAGATAGCTGTGAATGTCGCATTCGTAATTTACAATGTAAATAAGCATCATACGTAAGCTTTCGTACGTCTGTGTGTAGGCACTTGTTATAAATATTTGAAGACGCTTACACATAAATGTACAACGTTGGTATACAGAGTGTTTCTTTAAAATGGGACAAAAGGGAGAAATCCGAATCCATAAGAGATACGGGAAAACTATCTTAGAAACCTTTAGCTCTTTTTTGATGTTGACAATTTTGGCGTTTTTATTTTTTTGGTCAAGTGTGAGTTGTCCACAGAAATGAGTGAAATTGGTCAAAATTTTTTTTAGTGCCGTTCGACTCTGTTTCATGTAAGGATCATTTCATTGTATCACAAGAAAAAAATCGGGACGGCGGAAGTTGGTCAAATTTTGCAAAATATTTTTTCATACAAATTGTTTGAACGAAAAAATTATCACTTTTTTTATGATGTTATTTGATTTAGTGTCTTTTAAGGATCATTTCATTGTATGGGAAGGAAAATGTCTGGGCAATAGAAGTGGATCAAAAGAACAGTAAAGTTTCTTCTAACAGCATAAAGTTTATCAGTAGTAGTCAGTATTTCATTAGATTTGACCCACTTCTGTTGCCCAGACATTTTCCTTCCCGTACAATGATATGATCCTTAATAGACACTAAATCAAATAACATCATAAAAAAATGATATTTTTTTTCGTTCAAACATTTTGTATGAAAAAATATTTTGCAAAATTTGACCAACTTCCGCCGTTCCGATTTTTTTCTTGTGATACAATGAAATGATCCTTACATGAAACACAGTCGAACGGCACTAAAAAAAATGTTGACCAATTTCACTCATTTCTGTGGACAACTCACACTTGACCAAAAAAATAAAAACGCCAAAATTGTCAACATCAAAAAAGAGCTAAAGGTTTCTAAGATAGTTTTCCCGTATCTCTTATGGATTCGGATTTCTCCCTTTTGTCCCATTTTAAAGAAACACCCTGTATAGATAGTACGGTGGATTTAGGCATGCAGGCATTAGTACCCAGCTGTATTAACCAGTACGACGGTTGTACCCTGTAATGGCCTCATCGTGCAATACATTACACTACATACTTCACATAGGCAACCGATACAGTGCCAATATTAATGACCTTTATCGTATATTCGTAGAGCAGCGAAAACTGTGTCCAATATATTCGTCAAAAATTGCATTTTATTCGGGCTATAACGGTGACATGAATATTTACCAAAGCCAAAAAAGTGTCGGGAAATATACCACGCATCGGCGATCCATATTCATGGTGCGAATCCAAACAAAATGTTATTATTAAAACAAATTGTGAATTCCGAAGATTTAATCCTTAATAAACAATCAAAATCTCCGTCCAATATGTCTTTGTGATTGGTTTTAAATCCGTTGAAAGTTTCAAGGTATTCCGAATCTTTATTTGCTTTCGAGGCGAGCGGTTTGTGGGTATCTCGCTAATGGCGCGGGATGGGTAAACGAAAATGCTGAAAAATGGAGCTATTTCCAGTGCTCAGCGGAAGATCAGACATCTGTTATACTCAGTTATCGACTGAGAATGGAAAATTGCGGACTGCGCATTATTTACTTTCTGATGATATATTTATTTTTTGGTTTTAATTTAGTCTCTATTGTTAATATTTAATTTTAGATCGTTAGCCAAAGCTGGTCAACCAACTTGTCACCGTGGATTTTAGTCAGTACGAGTCTGACAGTCAGTCCCGTCCCTGTGTGGGGGAGGATTCATTTGATGATCTAATCATGTTAAGGCCACGTAATCAGGAATCGACCTATTTTTGATTCAACAATAAACAATCAAATATTATTTTTTTCGATCCGAAAAAAATATATGTTGTAGTTCAATAAACTATCTAAATAACCCTGCGGTTGAAAACGCGATATTTATAACTTGACTGGATCAAAAAAAATCGCAAAAATAGAGATTTTTTTAACGTTTTTTCGGTGGTACTTGAAGTAGACCATGCTTATGGACCTAAAAAATATATCAATAGATAGGTAATGATGTTTGTCAGAACAATTTCCGATTACTTTTTTTCTAAATATTTCTGTTTTTTTTTTACCCTTTAATATATAACGACGTGCCCTACACGCATTGCTTCAGTCGCCCGCGAGGCGTGTCCGAGGTAGGACCTGTATCGCTTTTGCTGGCTCGCGCCATTCCCCCCGCTAGTGATCGATATAATATACGTAATGCCCGGTTTACATTATTCCAGTCCAGCGATCCAGTCCAGTACTGGATTGCTTACTGGAAAAATGTAAACCGGCACTGGAATGAACTTACTGGATTCAGTTCATTCCAGTGCCGGTTTACATTTTTCCAGTAAGCAATCCAGTACTGGACTGGATCGCTGGACTGGAATAATGTAAACCGGGCATAATATCCATTTATTTCTGAGTTTTAACTATTTAGTGCAATTTTGTAGCCACGTTAACAGGAAAGCATAAAACGCAACGGTTAGATTACAGACACAGTGCAGGCGGCATCGAAGTATATTTCTGTCACTGTCGTGTGACAGAGACACCATGATATCTTCGATGTTTCTCTCTTATGGTATCTTTGTCTCTATCTAATCTGCCACATAAACTATACAACACTGCTCTAACAAGTCATACACGAAGTTTTTGGTACTAGGCTATCATAGATATGAAAGAGTTTCGATTCGAGATTTTCACGAAGTTCAATCATTTTTAAGGGCAGTTTCTGACGATCTTACCAGGCAAACATATTACGAAAGATATCATCACGGCGGTGTTTCAAACTATTTAAACTATTTAACTATGACTTTCAAAACATAAGGGGCAATTTACACTGTCCTAAATTCAGGCTCCGCTATTCAGGACGTCCAGAATTATTCAGGAAAGTGTAATTGCATTTAGGACGAGTAGCATCCTAATTAGGACACGATTTAGTACATGCTTTGGCGACTAAGTTTCTTACTCTTAATCATATTCTGAATATCTGATCCTGAATTCAGGACAATGTTATGGTCTGGTGCGGTTGTTTCCACCAAAGCTGTGCGATGAAAATGTGCCTATGAAGATGTGTAGCGTAGCTGTGAAATGTGGCGACGAGGGTGCGGTGTAGTGGGAAAGAAGACACAACACACACTCCTCACAACATATCACACTTACACATCCCTCGCACATATCTCTCGTACACATCCTTCGCAACACATCCCTCTCACACATCCCTCGTACAAATACCTCGAACAAATCCCTTGCTTGTTTTGTATGGGCAAAAATCTAGCTCCACTCACTGATCCGTTTTCACCAGAGCTGTACTGACCGAAGCGAGGTAAATGAAGCGATTTTATTGGTTATTTGCAAACACATCCCTCGCTACGGATCCTCGCACATCTCTGGTGGAAACGCAGCCTTATAGTTTGATAAGAGAGTCGTAAAATGTGCTTGCATTTGTCCCGATAGTACCAGGATTACATAAAATGTGAAAGATAAAGCTTCGTCGTCTGTTGTTTTTTTATCAGAACTAATGAAAAATCGTGACATAATTTATGAACAGCTATTTTAAATGTCTACTCAGCGGACTGCGTAGCCGAACGTAAGAACGCTGGGACTGGTAAGCTACGAGGTTCGGGTTCGATCCTTGCTTGATATGATGATACTCTTTTTGCATTATTTAAAGATTTCAAATAATATGGTACTCTTACTTTTACAAGTAACTTGTGCTTTAACTTGGATACCATATTTTTTATTAAATAAATTGAAGATAGATGAATTTTAAACATGTTTAAAAGAATTTCTCGAAATAAAAATGCATGAACGTATGCAATAATATGCCCGTGTCGATAATATCTCATAGAGACGCTTTGTACTGCGCATTTTTCAAAAGTAAAAAGTTGTTATATTCCAGGTAGGCTTAAAAACTGTTAGAATCTCACTAACCAGCAAAAGTACTAGGCTAGTATAAGATCAAGGTGGTACGTTTTGCGCTCTGGCGCCACGTGACATGCAGCGCGGGGGTAACGCTAAATGGCCTGTCAAAGTACTAGGCTAGAATAAGCTCAAGGTGGTACGTTTTTTAACGGGGTCAGCGAAGTTCATTTGAAAAGCGCTGTGATGCCACGTGACAGGAGGGGGGGAAATCGCTCTAAATGCCTGCTGCGCTCTAAGATATGGGCCCCTTAAAATAAGGACCGTTACCTAACTACCATAACGTAAATTAGTATTTGGCAAAACCTTTTCAAGTTGACCTAGTGGAAAAAAGGTATTTACTATTCAGATTACTAAATATAATGAACCATTTTTGTAATTACGTAAGTTGAGTACCTACTGTACATACCTGAATTCAGATAAACATTTTGGCCAAAATGAACAGCAATTCCGAGAACTCTCCATCAACTACTCTTCATTGTTCCATCGCTCAAAAGGTTACAAATGTTACAATATTCAACCTGAAACAAACAGACCTCATTCAGCGATACACTATTAAAACTTTCAGGCTAAAAGCTAACGCGTAGAATATTAAACGCGAGTGTCATGTGAATATTTACTGAACAGTTATTATTTATCACAGGCTGTTTCGTTGAAAAACTGTATAGTGTTGGCAACGCTTTATTTACGTCGAAGAATCCGAGTTAAGGCGCTATGGGTGGCCCACCGAGTCAACACCCACTGAAGCGACTATGTCGTGGATAAATGACATGTGGGATTTTATTGATATTTTCGTATTACCGAGGAGATATTTCTGCCACTGATGTATCAAGCTGGCATACAGCGATGCTGGCCTATTTTTATGTTTATTTTTTATGTTTAAGGAGTTTTAAAGAAAAGACAAATAAGTATCTATAAAATTACTTTTCATTCCAAAAACTGTTTGACGGTTTTGATTTAAACTTTTGCCACCGAATGACTTCTGAAAGAAAAGTTTTTTTTTAGACTTTTTTTACGGATCTATGCGGACCACTATATCGATTATTGTAGAATACTTAATCCTTCTCCAGAATGTAACGAACACTTTTCTGGAAACTGTATCAAAATCAGTTCAGTCAATCGCGAGATAATCTCGTACAAACATACTTATAAACATAGACGGGGCGAACTGAGATCCTCCTTTTTTAAGTATTAAGTCAGTTCAAAAGTTCGATTTACAAGGTTTCCTGATACCTAACATCATCGTACCATCCCTACAACATCGATATTTTATGAATACAAAATTAATCGTTTAATCTCCTTACATTTTTTGCGTACCGTCGTTAATCCCGGCTGTTACCAGGGTTCCAAGCTATTCCAATTTTCCCGGCTCATACATGGATAGACGCGTGATTTATTTTTAATATTCCATTAATATCCCACAAATCCCATTAATTAATTGAAACAAAGTGGCTGCAATGTATTCGCCACGTTACTTCTCTGCGGTCAATACAAATTCACAGCCTTCTGATCAATATTGGATGCCTCGTATAATTGGCGGTGCAGTTTTAATGAATTAATTATTCTGCTTCTCAAAATCATGATTAAAATACTTTTATTAAATGTTTATAATTCTTGCGCTTTCTAAATACGGAGAAATGTATAATATTAAACTTATTTCAAAGTTTCATACTGTTCTGTTTTCACCTGAAATGTATATCAAACGGAAAGAGAACTACGCGGTGCTTCAATATGTTTTAAATAGTTTAAAGCGGAAAAAAGCAGCTGCAGCATTTATGTTTCCGTCATATTCTGAACACCATATTGCCATTTATACATGGCGGAGCTTAAAACTCTAATGTTTATGTAAGGGGAATTTTCCATTTGGGCGTGGATGATCAAATCCGAAAGTATGAAGAAAAGCAAATATCTTATTTTAAATTGTTTTGAGTCATAAGGCCGATTTTGATAAAAAGTAAAACAGCATCATTGGATTTTTTAAACATCAATATTCCCGCCAAAGAATAAAAAACCTAGGTTTTTGGTCAAACAACAGATGATGTTGAAATAACAACACGATTTTATCATTTTCCTAAACAAATCTAGTGATTTGATCAAATCCCTAAATGGTAGCTACAGTGAAATGAAAAAAAAATCTTTTCTCTGGTAATTTAGTCGGGGTGCCCAAAATAGCTTCTACGACATTTTTAACTTGCCAGTGCCCCGTTTCGTACACACGGGACACCCCGATTCGGACAGGTTAGGTTAGAAAAATAACCATGAAGAGGATGGAAGAAGTAGTAGAAGTAGGAGCACCGCGAAGCGGTGCTCCGTCGACATTTTCTGAAATTGTTGTCATTTCACACATGTTCAAAAACCTAATTTAATGAAAAACCTGCTACATAAAATAACTTTTTCAACTGGGCAGTTGGAAAATTCACCCTGTATAGGTACGTTTGCGCCCATACACTTAATACTGAAACAGGTACCGATACTTTTTTTTAAAAGCACCTACTCATCAACTATTCAAAATAATGCACATCCACACTCATTTAAAAACGCCACAGCTATCCAGTATCTTTACATCCCGGGCGTCTACTATATGAATTTCAAATGAACCTCTTGAGCCAACTGCAGGCGTTTCAGAATCACACACTCAACTATTCATGCATTCCTGCTAAATTAACTATCAGTACTTATGAGTGTAGCACCAGCAAAGTGTCGCGATTAACTACGAATATTGCGTACATTTCATCAAACTTTCATGGCTGTTAGCAAACGTTGAGTTCTGTTTGTAAGTTGTCGGGTAATAGTGAGTTTTGATATTATGTATGAAGCAGAAACTAACATTAAGGTGGCTTTTACATGACAATCATTTGAAAGGAATATTTCAAACTATTTTCTGCTTTCTTTGATTTTTCAGTTCTTTGTTTTTTGCTACCTACCTGTTTTTTGAATATCCAATGAGAAGCACACCATACCTAGGTTACATACGTATAAAATTATCTGTTATTCTTTCATTCATTTTAGAGTCAAAAAAGTCAAGAAAAATAGGGCTTTATATAGTAATATAAGTACTTTGTTATTTTACTTTAAGTTTTCTTATTTAAGTAAGTATGTTACTTCTTAGTTTATTTAGTTTTCCGATAGAATGTCTATCTGTGAGTGCTTGATGTTATTTTTAAAGTAGAAACAAACATATTGGAACATTTACAAACACAAACTACTATAATGTTGTTAATAAAGAAGCCCTAGCATAAAAAAGAAATATAGAACAACAACAAAATAAAATAAAAAGTAATCTAGAAATCATAAGTGAACCGTAGTCGAGTTGATGAAAAATTATGTAGCTGGCAAAAGCCTGGTGGTGGCCTGCCATAGCGTCTTAAAGGGAGAGTTATTCCACTGTGAGAAAAAGACAGAGCTATACAAGTCGTATAGCGCCACATCGTTCCCGCACTGGTCACCGACATGGTAGACCATCTGCTTACGAATATGAAAGAGTTTGTCGGCGAAAAGTCCGTTTTTGAAAGAGTCTGTCGATGAAATCCGATTTAAATGAATCTTTCTGTTGACGAAAAGCCCAATGAATCGGTCATCGATGAACGGTTAAAGACTCCGTAATCTTTGCTGAAATTAAAAAAAAATAAAAACTTTTTGAAAAAAAGAGAACCGACTTCAAAACCAAACACAAAAAATTGTAAAATAACTTTTCTTTCGGAAGTCGGTGGCTTTGTTTTTTATTTCATTGACTGTGGCCACCGACTTCCGAAAGAAAAGTTATTTTACAATTTTTTGTGTTTGGTTTTGAAGTCGGTTCTCTTTTTTTCAAAAAGTTTTTATTTTTCCCTTTTTAGTTGAGATAATCAAAACAAATCTTCATAAAATTGGCGTCTTTGAAAATTTACAATCCTATTAAGCAAAGCGGATCTATGTGAGCAACTTCACGAGATATCCATTATTGTTATATACCAAAACCTTCTCCAGAATGTAATGAACACTTTCCTGAAAACTGCATCTAAATCCGTTCAGCCAAACGCGAGATAATTGAGGACAAACATGCAATCGTCTCTGAAAATCTACAACCTAAATAAACAAAAACGGGTCCACGCGGGCAACGTCACGGGATATCTATTAGTGTTATATACTAAAACCTTCTCCAAAATGTAATGAACACTTTCCTGAAAACCGCTTTAAAATCCGTTCAGCCAAACGCGAGATAATTGCGGACAAACATGCAATCGTCTCTGAAAATCTACAACCTATGTAAACAAAAACGGGTCCACGCGGGCAACGTCACAGGATATCTATTAGTGTTATATACTAAAACCTTCTCCAGAATGTAATGAACACTTTCCTGAAAACCGCATCAAAATCCGTTCAGCCAAACGCGAGATAATCGCGGACAAACATACATACATACATACATACATACATACATACATACATACATACAGGTCGAACTGAGAACCTACTTTTTTTTTGAAGTCGGTTAAAAAGAACTATAACCGCCCATTATAGGCTATGAAACAATTTGGATTTAGTCTATTTAGTCTGTTGTTTCCGCACACGTTTTGATAAATGAGAAATAAACAAACACGAGTGTGTAATACACTGCATGTTGAACCTAATCGTAATATGTGTGATATTATATACCTAGGTCTAATTATCATCATCATTTTTCTTATTGACGATTCTTAGGTATTTCTTAATTTTCTACTTTCATTATTTTATCCACAAACGCGACTAAAAAAATAAATAGAACCGGTCTCATAAAACACTTTCCAGACACAAACTGTGTAAAAAGATAACTAATTAGTGCTAGTAATTGCCAACATAGAACAGGAGCTTCCAGACATTAACAATTTTCTTGATTAATCTCTCTTATGTGAGTTGCGCATTGGAGGAATTTCATTATTCTTCCACACACATATTTTTCATCACTTTGTTTCTTTTTTTCTTCAACTTTATTTATTGTATTATTCTAAAGACATTTTACTGCGAAAATCAAGTAATTTTCACGATTCATCATCAGTCTATACATGTTCCCACTGCTGGGACACAGGTCTCCTCTCTGAGAGAGGGACACACAGGCCCAGTGCATGTTGTTACATCTCAAATTAATGTCTTCGAATTGTTGATTATGCCTATGCCATTCTAGATTCCTCACGATTTTTTCCTTCACCGTTTTGGAAGCAGTAATAAATAAATTACACAAAGTAATGCGCCTGGCCGGATTCGAACCATCTCGTAAGTCGTGGTCGATACCACTAGGCCACCACTGCTCTTTCACGATTATATTGAACCTATTTTCCGACATCTAACACAATTCATTCTTATTTGTCTTACGTAGCTAATTGAGATTCAGTCATCAGTATTTCACGTTCCAGATACATTAAACATCCCAAAAATTAAGAGCAATAGGGTAAGCTATGCGCAACACGAATAGTAAATCATGCAGTAAGCGACAAAGCTCCATCGAAGGTGGTCATGCGTGTCACATCGCGATGGCGCTCAACCAGCCTGTTTGCGAACAACGCGCCAGATTAATCGATTCAATCGTCCGAATGATTCGAATGCATCGCTCGTTGGACGCTAGCTGTACGACTGTCTATTGGATTGCCTTCGCCTACCATAAAGTAACGACATAACTGTCACGTTTTGACGTTTCTAACAGTGGGTGTATTGGACCGTGGGTTTATAGATTGCGAAGACGAATCGAATTCGAAGAAGTAGGAGCGACTTTCAAAATACAGCTTCAAGCAAGATCTATTATAGCGCCAAAACGATTGGAATATATTGCTAGATGAAAAATATGTATCATGTCTATGGGTTGCCTACCGTAAACACCCTTTCGCGCGAACGCTTTTTAATGGGCGTTAAAAAAGCGCCGAAATAGGACGAATGCATTCCTATGTATCTGGTCACACGTTAGCGCTTTTAAAGCAGTGCAGTACTTTTTTCGAACTGTACTTGATTTTAAGTGCTGGGCATTTAAGTGCAATTTATCTTTTTGTTCCAATTCAGCGCTTAAATAAGAATAAATAAGAATTAATAAGAATGGATAAAGTAAGGAATGAGTTTATAAGGGGCAGTTTGAAAGTGGCGCCTGTTAAAGAAAAAATGAAAGGGAATCATCTATCTTGGTATGGACATGTGATGAGGAGGGATGACAGTCATGTGACTAAGAGAGTAATGAGTATGAATGTTGATGGATGGAGAGGAAGAGGAAGGCCAAAGAAGAGATGGATGGATTGTCTAAGGAATGATATGAAAGAAAAAGGAGTAGATGATACTATGACGTGTGATAGGGGAGAATGGAAGAAAAAAACGTGTTGCGCCGACCCCAAGTAAAATGGGATAAGGGCAGGAAGATGATGTTCCAATTCAGCGCTTTTTTAACGCACGTCAAAAAGCGTCCTGCGAATGGGGTCTTAAGGTATATATATAAGCGTAATTTTTTAATGTTTACTGCTTGAGCTGGCAGAAATTCGGGATACAGAATTTCAAGATTGCAAGATGAAGAAATAGTTGAGTAGACCAAAGCCATTTAAGCCAAAAGCAGGTTAAATCTAATCAAATCAGTTCAGTCATCCGAACGATGTGAAACGATTGCAGTCTTCGTTGGACGATGGTTGTCTTTTTGATTGTTTGCCCAATGCAAAATCAAAACAGTCCCAATTATTTTGAGCAAAAATAAGATAAGAAAAGGACACTGCCGCGTAAAAAGAGTTTTTCACTTCAGTAGCTCAAACATGTTGGTTTTGCTGCCTGAAATCAGTGAGCAAAATGCGATTTTGCTCACTAGTGAGACAAAGTAGCTTTTTAATTTTTGTTTTAAAAAAAGCCGCGAATATCATATTCAGCCTTGAGTTAATTATACAATTCGAAACATTAACACTCTATCTCTTTCCCGCCAATAGAAAGAGAGAGAGACAAACACCAGCCCTTTCGAAGTTCCGATTTTGAATTTGGTCTCAAAGACAAACACGTTCGGAAATTTGTCCTAACCAAAGAAATGCAGACGATAATAATGTCTTCGAATGTATGTTATTGAATTTTTAACTTATTGCTGTATTTAAATGAAAATAAGCATTTACTGTAAATATTTATTTCTAGTTTCTATTTATGTTAATAAATATTTTGAATAATAATATTATGGGTGCTATTCCAGAACACGCCTTAATTTAAAAATAAAAGAGCGGGAATAAAATTTCATGGCTGGCGTAAAGAGTTGAATAAGTTAAAAAAAAAAAAAATAAGCGTAAAACTAGCGACGAGAACAGTACTTATTTTAACATAACCATTTAAAACAACAAATTATTAATGCAGAATTAAATTTCCTAACTCTAACTAAATATCTGAAACCATACCATGTCTTCAATGAATGGAGACTTAACAAAGGGCGCAAGCAGTTTTTCGGAGACGGTGTTGCTATCTTATTTTTTAGATTTATCACAGACGAGACGATTATCTACAATGCGGAGTATTTACTTATTGTTGAAAGCTACTTTAAAAAAAAAGTTATTTTAATCTATTCCTATTTATTATTTTATCTCCTAAAGTGTTCTCGCTGCTGAAGTGAAAAGTTATGTGTGTTACACGAGAGCAAGGTTTTTTGCATCTCGTGCCTTTGAATCTCTCGCTACACTCAGGATTCAACTTTAGAATCACTCGCTACGCTCGTGATTCAATCCTTGAATCCTTCGCTTGCTCAAGATTCAAAATCAGCACTCGCAGCAAAAAACGACTTTGCTCTCTTGTTGCACAAATAACTATTTACATTTCTTGACAAAGCTCACATGCATTCACATAAAATTCTTAGATACTTTTAATAGGTTTTACATATCTCTTGCTCTGTAAGTACACCCTTACACCCCTGAATGCCGGGGTGTATGACTATCATTACAGCATAGGTTTTGGAATTTGAAAAAAGAACTGTCATACTCATACTGCATTAAGAATATTTTTAAAAAGTTAATTTTTTTTTTCTCGGTATCGATTAATTACTCGAATCGGAATCTAGACAATTTATTTTATAAAGATTTTATTTTAAACTAGTGTTTGCCCGCGGCTTCGCTTGCGTTATTTTAGAATTTGAGAAACAATACGGATCGTGTGGCGCCATCTGGAATATGAACGTAATGAGGGATTTTCTTTTTATGGTTTCCCTAGTCAATGGATAGATTGCGCTGAACTTGATATGTTACTGCAATGAACGAACGTCACGTCATTTTTTTATTTTTTTCATTTGGATGAAATTTTGAGATCGTAAAACAAAAAGTACATGTCATGTCATTGTCAGTCACATCACATCACACAAATGGCATTTTAAAAATAAGGAAAAAGAAAAAAAAAAATCATTTACCAGTCTTTTTAATTTATGAGTTTTCCACGCCAGAAAGAAAATGTCCCAAGAGAAAAAGAAAGATTTGTGCAAAAATGAAGGCATACATCTTTTTCCTAGAGTAACATCGTCAGTTCAACGCCATCTATAGAGTCCTTGGAAACTACTTTTTTTTTTTAACTCCAAAAAGAAAACCTCTCATTGTTTTCTCGGCAACAGCTCTCTTCTGTTATTCGGGATGTAAGATACCTTATATCCGTGTCTATACTCCTGACAACGTATATGCTAAATTTTGGGACGATCGATTCAGTAGGTAGTAATGCGTGAAAAGGTAAAAAACAAACATACTTGCATTTTTATTATTAGTTTAGATCAATAATGTTATATCTAGGTACATAGTTTGCATAGGAAACGTCCTTATTTGAGCGACATTAATTTCAAAGAACCGTGTTTATTTTAAACATTAGACTATCATTTTTGGGTTGATTTACAATATCGCTGCAAATTGAACGTACGATAGCATTGCTCTTCTCCCTTGCATTCCGCGTGATACCTAAAAAATAACTAATTATCTGACTCGATGAGTACAACTTGTCGTCGTTTAAAACAGAATCTATGCACGGGTTTGAACACCAATTCAAAACATAAATAAACACATTTTTTTTTAATCTTTAAAATTCCACACCTCGAAACAATTACAATTTAAAAAAATATCCAACTTACTACCTACAATTTAATGCATCGCTCGTTGGACGCTATCAGTGTATATTTATATCCTAGAAAACTATTGAAAAAAAATAGTAATAATTTAAAATCGCGAATATTATTGAAATAAAAGTATACACATTTTTTTTAATTATTTGAAACTGTCAGGACAAATATAAGAAAACTCAAAAAGTGAAAAAAAGAAACAGCGAGATTTGATCCAGAGACCCCTTGCACGAAAGTCAAGCAGGATACCAACCAGACTGGCTAGTACGCTGACAGTGTTTTCAAATAGCGGTTCTTATACAAAAGTCAACAATGACTGAAAATCAACATATTATAAAATTGCTAATCCCCCAAAGGGAATAGCGTAATTATACATATCCTACTAATAGAAGAGCAGTTTAAGGAATATTTGGGGAAAAATTGACTAAATAATAACCAGTGGTTTAGCTTCCAACTAAAAACAAACAGATAAAAACAATAAAATTTAAAATTGCTTATCTCCCAGGAAAAATAGCGTAATGATACATAGCCTATCAACAGAAGCATATTATTAGGAATATTTGAGGAAAATTTGATCGACAACTTTACAGTAGTTTAAGAGATAGATCAAATCAAAAAAACATAAAAAATTTCGAAAGAAAAAAAAAGTTGATTTGGCATCAGAATCGATCCCTTATCTCGAAAAAAATACAAAAAGAAAAAAATATTCAATGTACAGGAATGACAGCTCTACGATTTTATTATATGTAAAGATAAAGAAGATAAAGAAAAGATAAAGAAGATATGGAACTATTTGTTTCCACATCGTATGTTAGATGAAATCGATTTAAAAATCAAACTGGCCAGCAAGATTTGACGCGCTTGCGTGCGTGAAAAAAAAAAAGGCAGTCTACTAGTAGGCGCGAAAGCATCGCGAAAATAATTAATTTTCTTGTTTGAGTTCTTTTTCAATAGTAGATTATTAACCAAGTGAACCTCAAGTCACTCAAACTCAAGTCTTATCATCACAAACTCATATTCAAACTATAAATATACCTAAAAAGAACGTGACCATATCTCTTACAAATTGTAATAATTTTACTATTAATTTTAATTAAATACACATTTTTTTCTTCTTAATAAATGTTCATTGAAACCTGCTGTCTTGTTGTTTACTTACCTCACAATCGATATGTAAAGCAGAGTATTTATCTCGGGCGTAAGCATCAATTGCATACTCGGGTTAATTAGCGCCTTCGCTTCGCTCAGGCGCCAAAAACCTCGTATGCAATTGATGTCATACAGCCCTTGGTTAATAATCTACTATTAATTCACTAACAAAATTATCATTCATGCAAAAAATATCGTGCAGGTAAATATTCCTACGGCAAACATTTATAATTTTCCCGATTCCAAAAAACGCCCGACAAGCGTTTTCATATTTTTACGCCGAAAACGTAAACACAATAAAAACGACCGTTCCACGCAACGGGTGGGGCACTAGTAAATAAATAAAGTGTCACGCATAATTGCCGGTATTGCCAGACATTAATACATCGATTACGGCACATGCATAAATCGTGGTAGGGACTCGTTGTGCCGCTGGCAACCCAGGGTTGCCGCAGAGGGCTCTCGTGTCCCTTTGTACAACCCTTGTACTACATGCGCCGCAATTTGTCACATTCTCCAGAGGTATACAGTAAAGGGAACTGTTTCTTAAAGGACTAATTTTTCACTCCAGTCTTTAGCTTTGACGAACGGGAGGCGGGAGGCTACTTTAAATAAAAGTGCTGGGGCAATATACAGTTGCATACAAAAAAAAATCAGAAGTTCATATTTTTGAAATACCTATCCAATTAGGGACGAGCCAGCCTTTCAAAAATCATCGGTGGCACTCAACCTATTAGAATAAAAAATAAATTGGATGAACTGCAATTGATCCTACTTCGCATACGAACAGTTCCATCGACTGTTTCAAAACAATATCTGCTTGCATTGTTATACCAGGAATGTTTTGTGGAGATAGGTATATACGATCACAAAAGCTCAGCAGTGAAGTGGTACACTCGTGCACACAATATATTCGAATGCTGCACGCCAGTTCGAGTGGTTGTGTCACGATTCTTGTAATATCGAGTGGCAATTAAACGGCCACTGATTGTCAGTATATTTGTTTTATTATACGACGGTTACATTACAAATAAATGTGTTGCATTTCGTTTAAAAGGACCGTTGAGCACAATTATTATCTGTGCGAAATGAGTGGTCAGAGTTATATAGGTATTCTCATTTTGTCACCAAATAGGTACTGTTATTATGTCCGGAAATAATTTAATGATGAACGGTAATGACTAAATAAAACACTGCTATTGCATTATATTGTTATTGGTGGCCCAGTGGTATCGGCCCCGACTTACGAGTTGTAGGTCGTGGGTTCGAATCCCGGCAGGCGCATTACTTTGTGTAATTTATTTCATCACCACTGCTCTCAAAACGAGATGAAGGAAAACATCGTGAGCGAAACCGGCATGTCTTCGAGAACCAAAAATTTAGACATGTGACATCCACCAATCCGCACTGGGCCCGCGTGGTGGACTATGGCCCACCCCCTCTCACAGAGAGGAGGCCTGTGTCCCAGCAGTAGGAACATTAATAAGCTGATGATGATGATGATGTAATGACTAAATAAAACACTGCTATTCAGTAAATGAAGACTCAGTTTAATTTTAATTATACAATTTTGCGATTGTTTCATCTAAGAGCAACTTGTAATACGAGTACACCGCTATGTTTAATTCATTGTATTCCAATTTGATTAAAGTGGAGATTATGAACAACGTGCAGCGTCATTAATAATGGCTCTTCATTAGCGCGGGGATTATTAGTCACTCTATTTTATTGCTACAACTCCGGAATTAATCAAATAGCCATTACTGGGAGTGGATGCGTTTTCCTCGATCCCAGCTTTGTGCATCCCCCTCTTACTGTGTAGAGCGGCGTGCCTTATCAGTATCAAGCGGCCTCATCGTGGACTACTTCGACACTACTCGAGGAAAGGTAATAAACGAAACAAACTCCTCAACAAACAAAAGCGTCCCCATTCATGTTTATATGTGGAAGTTAAATAAAATAGTGAGTTATTTAAATATTAAACAGCGTGCAGTATGCGAGAACATCACTTGTGGTGGCACGGGGGCGTGAATGAACATGTATGAGTACTAAAAGCCCTTATTGCAATTTCCACTTTTCCTAATAACCCCCCACATGTGGCTCGCGCTGTACGTTACACGTAATTTTGCATATTTTCGCGGTTAAGTACCCTTGTATAGTAATTTATGTGCATTAGTTATGAGCTTCAAAGAATCGCGGAAATGCTGAATGGCTGTAAAATGCTCTACAATGAAAATGACGCACTTAGTAATATTCACCGCTCCAATATCAAGTAGTAAGCACTTATTCGTATTTTCATTTTATTATTAAGCCATTTAAACAAATTATAAAAGGAAAATGTTGATCCGTGTTTACAAAGCTGATGCAAATCGAGTGCCTGATCAATGGAGGAACACGTTCCAAAGTTTCCAACTGGATGCATCATTTAATACCCAATTGAGAGAAGACTGCACACGTATAAAAATTATAACACTGCCCCTCCTACTTGAATCTTTTGTCACCAAACAAGCTGTCAAGGGGTGCGTCTAAACAGAATTTAATACGCTGCTAACAATCGAGTATTGTGACATGTAGTGAGAGTAGTCGAGAGTAGTCGAGAGGGCGAGACAAAGCACTTGATTCGAGCACGCTCGGCGCGTGAGACCACGAGGGTGCTCGAACAGTCTTACTAATGGCCACTCGCGAAAACCGATCGATTCGGCAATTTGTTTTCTCGACACGACCATACGATTATAAATCATTACCTTGTGTATTACCTTTACGCTGCTGTAAATCTGAAATGTATTTTTAAAAACAAAAAACTTAATCCGCTTCCAGCTATTAAATATTCACGATGTATATTTATTTCCTCTTGCTCTTTTTTTGTTTCATTCGATTTCCAGTATTTTTATTTATTTACTATTGCGTTGTCACTGAAACGTAAATCCTTTGAGCGCTACGTTCATATTTGTGACAAATCATTCCAGCCGCAACGCAATGAAAAGGGCGAAAATCGCAAAAATATTTTGTAACCAATTTAAAATTTTGGTGCGCACTGTTTTCACGCTGTATGAACAGTAATGAGGTTGACAGGATATAAGCCGTAGTCCCGTATTTTTTTTCGCATTTTTTTTATGAAACACGTCGGTTACAAGTTTTAAGAACAAAAAATAAGTGAATTGATGAATATGTATAAGCCCGAGTTTGACGGGACGATCCATCTTTATGGCTGAATTTTGTAAGTACCTAATCATATTGGGCTATAAACTTTGGCATGTGATGATGTGAAGTACAAAACTGTATTCAAGAAAGTTCCAAGATAACAAATTTTCTTTTTTAAAGTCAGTTTAAGCGGAGATGCTTGGCCTGAAATATTTCGCAAAATCACCTTTCCACTAAAGCTAAGACCTCTTTATAAGCGTAAACTTCACCAGCATGTATCTCATTATACTAAGTTTAGCACAAAGCCGAGTTTTAACTCTCAGATTAGGGTACATGCCTAGATATATTACGTAGGAGTTATTATGATAATTTGAGGCACACACGAGGCGCCTCGGCGAGGCGTCGACACAAAGCGGGTGCACTACAAAAGGCAGGTCACAGAGACTGCGCCAGCAATCAGCTAAAATGGAACCCGACGACAATTATTTAAACAACTTTTGTTGCCTCGATTTAAGGGTAAACTGTTTTTGCTTTCCCAAGGATTGTTGGGATATATTATCCCGGTTTTTGAAGTGAAAACTTCTTTAGCGGCGTTGTACACTTTTTCTGTAATGGGTAAAAAATTTAAAACTCGCGTCAGGGTCACGTGACCCTGATCGAAAATGAGTAAGACGTCATTCAAATTAAAAATAAAACATAGTAACAAAAAAGTTTTCACTTCTACCGGCACTCCTGGAGTGCAACCTTTTTTTTTTACAAATGCTGGGTTTTTAAGGCAGATACGTCACATCAAATAAATCATAACTGTCACTCATTTTGAAGACTTGAGTAGAGGATTACCTATTATATCTAATACCTATCCTATACTTAACAATTCCTCCATTTATGTTCAAGTCCCATGTGGGCAAGCATATTACTATCAAACGGGTACAAATCCAATCTTCGAGCAATAAATCTCTAATGAAAAAAAAATGATTATCTAACTGATAACCATGTTTTTTTGATCGACCTGAGAAGTTAACTGAAGACAACTGAACTCAACTGTTCAACACTAGCCTGTGCGATTATTATGGTAACGTCGCATTACTATACAATTCAACTATTCATGAAGAATAGTTTGCTGACGCCATATTCTGACATCAGCACCCGTTTTTAGCACAATTTTAAAGAAACAACTATTCATATACACACTATTAAAATTAATTGGAAAGTTACAGTGACAGTTGAAAGATAAAGGACAATGACCCCACTTATTAATAACATAATCATTTATTCGATTGTTTATTGACGTCTTATTGCCTATATTCAGTCAAAATGCACGGAAGAAAAAAACAAGAAAATTATAAAACTACTTACCACTTTTTCTACTACCCTCCTCACATAATCATTCACATAAGTATTCGATTGTTTAAATAAAATGTTTTATTGTATAAATTCAGTTCTAATGCACGGAAGAAGAAATACAATTTGTAAAGCTACTTACCGGTTATTCAACTACCCTCCAATAACATCAGGTATTCTATTTGTTGCAGTATTCGGAAAACGCAATAATTGTTCATTATTGGAGGTTATTAAACAAACTGGCTGGCAGTGGCGCAGCGCCGGAAAAGGAAGCGTGCGATGCAGCGCTTCGGCCGGAATCGGACACGTTCCGGAGCGTTATCCGCACGAGCACTTCCGGTCACTCGAGTATTACTTGTTACTACCATGCCACTGCGATTCGAGCCCATTGTCCGATGCACTGCTTAAATTTTTTACTGAAAATTGTCATCGAATATTTTAAAATATTTTATCGTTGCTACGAGTTCAACGGCTCAACAAATATTGCAATCGTTTCTGATCGGATATCAAAGATTTTTTGTTTACCTTTAAAATTTTAAATAAAGCCAAATAACGCAGGAAACGGTGTTGTTCTTTTTTTAATATTGACGCTACTAGTTGTCGGTCAACTACCTACACATAAAAATAAACGAATGAAACACGGTACGCCATATGTACAGACGCCAGTAGGTCAAACTACCCGAATCTGGCGAAATTTACAAATTGAATTTTAACGTTCCATTATTGTAATAAGGTTAGAAAATATATCAAAAATTGTCAGTTTGGGGTAGGTTGATGAGCTGGCGTCTTTACAAATGTATAAAAACAAATTAATCGAGTATCATTCAACTTCATCAAAATTTGAAATTCAAATTGTAGCAAAATTTTATCTGCAAGTGCTTTGATTCAGGGCTTTTTCTGGCTTTTTTTTTCATAAATTTTACCTTCCGTTCCTCGAAAAGGTTTTTGCATTTTCATGAAAACACATTTTGGATCGTGATTTTTCTCCGAACTGTAACTCAAAAAACTCTCGTTTGTATAACGGGTTGCTGACATTTTCCGCATCGCAATATAAAACTGCAATAAAAATTACGCATGTTATATCACACAGGCAATTGCCTGTTTTAAAGAAAATAAAGATTATACTGTATTTTATTTACTAAAGCGTACTTGAAATATTTACTGCATGAGTATAGAAAATTGAAAAAACGCCTCTAGTGTACGAACGAGGAACTATTTTTTTTCCATCAAAGTTTATGTCACAAAAACTTAACTATAAAGTCATATAGGGCTTCACAAAAAAATATTTTCGTTCCGTGCGGGAATCGAGCCCACAGCATAGCAGGTCGATCCATATTGACATTCGTACACAAGTATCATTTCGGTTCATTTGAAAACCAGTGTCGGGCACCAGTTGTGACGATTATGCTGAATTGAGCCTATTTGGTGCAGCCGTGAATCCTACATTGATTCTTAAACATTTCAACAAAAATAAATAAACAAGTACGGTATTAACCGACTTCAAAAAAAGGAGGTGGAGAGAATTCAACCCCTATGTTTGTACGTATGTTTGCCCGCGATTATAGCGTATTGCGGAACCAATTTTGACGGTTTTTGTTAACTTTTGGAAAAGGTTTAATTACACAAGGATCCGTTATTGCTTACTTGGATGACGAATTTTTAAAGACGCCGATTATAGTTGTTTTTTGTTGGATATAATAAAAATAACAAAACTTAAAGTAAATGACTTCTAAAACAATGACATAAAATGTAAAATAATCTTTTTTCGGAAGTCGCTTTGTTTTTATTTCATTGACTTTTACGACTGACTTCCGAATCCGAATGAAAACTTATTTTACACTATTTACGTGTTTGTTTTTGAAGTAGGTTCCCGTTTTTTTTTAAAAAAGTCTTTTCAGTAATGATGTGAATACAACAGACTTCAGAAGCCTTATAAGCCGCATTAAGCTTAATTAAAGTCGGGCCTATCATGTGAATATAAATCTGAAACTGAACTGAATATTAAGCAAAGAGGTACATTTTAATGAACCTCAATAATTCTGGTGCGAAAATGTAGCGAGTGATGCAGGCGTGACATGGAAGTGCGAACTACGAAAGGAGGTGGAGGTGCTAAAATAAATAACCCAGCTCTGGCAAAAATGAGTTGTTTCTCAAAATATCAATATATAGTTTATTAAAATAATAACTGGGTATTATAGTCATCCTTATTTGGTAATAGGTAATTTTATATTAGGTAATGTTTGCATGCCATTTTTATGGCGAAATGTGTTTGAACTTTTATTTATTTTTACCATCTTTGTACATACATACCACATTTAACGCAAATAAATAATTTTGACTTTGACTTTAATAAAAGCTCAAATTTTGTTATTCAGTCCTCTATTAAGTAGTACGTAATAGTCGATGTTATTTTTCACCATTTCTCAAAGACACATCATCTGCCATCATCTGCCTAGCCTTTTTCCCAACTATATTGGGGTCGGCTTCCAGTCAAACCAGATTCAGCTGGATATCAGTATTTTACATGGAGCGACTGCATGTCGGACCTCCACAACCCAGTAACTGGGTAATACGATACCCCATGGTAAAACGGTTGTCAGACTTTAGATCTGACTAACAGTAACGACACAAAGATTTCAATGACAGCCGGGACCAACGGCTTTACGTGCTTTCCGAGGCACGGAGGAAACTCGCTATGATAGATGGTCACCCATCCACAGACCAACCTCGGCAAGCGCGGCTTAACCCGGAAGATCGGCCTGTGCGGCTGTGATTATTTAGCCACGAGCTCCTCATTTCTCAAAGACACCTCTACAGAAAATTCTTTTTTTTTTCAAAAATTTTATACTTTCCAGGTGGTTTCATAATCAAAAGGTAAGACAATTTTTTATTCACTTCAGTAGCTCAAACATGTAGGTTTTGCTGCCTGAAATCAGTGAGCAAAATGCGATTTTGCTCACTAGTGAGACAAAGTAACTTTTTAATTTTTGGTTTCAAAAGCCACGAATATCATATTCAGCCTTGAGTTAATCATACAATTCGACGTCATTAACACTCTATCTCTTTCCCGCCAATAGAATGAGAGAGAACAAAGATCAGCCCTTTCGAAGTTCCGATTTTGAATTCGGTCTCAAAGACAATACGTTCGGAAATTTGTACTAACTAAAGAAATTTTACAAAAGATAATAATGTCTTTGAATGTAATTTATTGAATTTTTAAATTCTGTTTTAAATGAAAATAAGCATTTACTGTAAATATTTATTTCTAGTTTCAATATTGTTAGTAAATATTTAAAAAATACACTCAATAGAAAGAAACAAGCCCAGTATTTAGAATTCACTCATTCACACTCACAGTCGGGGCCCCTTAGGAAGATTTGATTGGTATAATTGAATGGGCCCCGACTGTGAGTGTGAATGCGCCGTGAACAAACTACTGATGCGAATCTCGCTTTGAGTGTATTTTCAACAAAACAGTCGGGTTTTTTTGTTTTTCGTTAAACGCACTTATTTCATACTTTTTAGTTTCATATTAGTGTGAATTAGCAACTCTAGAGTCCTAACTTGGTCAAAGCTACATGCTTGATAACCTTCACTAGCGTAAAATTGAATTAAGTCAAACAGCTCGGTCTAAAGTAGTTATTAGCTATCGTGTAGATTATTTTCAAAAATATTTGTTCAATCGTCATGCTTAGTCACTGTTTCTTTATGTTGTAAACCTTTATAGAATACTAGAAATAAAATAAACCAATAATTACGAACATGAGCAAAAATTATTCTTTTTTTAAACAATTAAATCGCTCATTATCCTAAACTATTATTTAAAATGAAAAACGATAAATGAACCTAAAGATGATTTTAAAATACCTATTCAACGATACCCCGTACAGATGACACTAGTTGATCGACTACATTTTGACAATATGGCGTCTGGTTGTCGCTGTTGAATTTTAATTACTGTCATGTATTAGTGACACTCGCAAGGTTAAGAAAATCGATTGACGTAAGAATTATCAAAATCGGCCCACGGTTTGTCGTCTTTAGAACGCCACATAGAAACAAACATTACATCGAGTATCATACATACTTCATACATACATACAGTAGCGGTTCAAAAGTGGTCAAACACACTTTTAAGGCAATAGCTTGACGTTTAGTTTGACTTACGACCTTCTATTTTTAAGAAACACATTCATCATTAACTTCTGATTGTATAGGATTCATAATTTCAACGTTTATAATAATGTTCAGTTGGCGTAATGGTCAAGCGTTCCACTACATAATATGCGGTGAACAGCAAGGCACGAGTTCGATCCCCTCGCAGTGATATTCTTTTTGTAAGTTTTACTCAATTGTTAAATATTGTAATGGGACAGAAATATGATTATAATCGCTTAATTCACAATTTCTGTGAGGTAGACCAAGTTTTAGGAATATTTAACTTGATCGAAATCAAGTTGTCGTTAGATTGTGGTTGTTGGTTAGTGACGTGTGATTATATAGATAGCGATATATTTAAGTATCTCATAATGCCGGCGAATATCAATATTGAGGAAAGAACGAATATTTTTGCAATGTCATGTTGAAGTTCATCAAATGAGTTGACTGTTGACTGAGGGATTGTCAGATTCGTATGAATGTGATATCAAAAATATAATTTATAAGTTTGTTAATTACATAAATAAATAAAACAAAATAAACATTTTAATTCAGCATGACTTTTTTATTTCACCAAGACCAAAAAAAAAACATTAAACTAATATTTAACTTTTTTTAAATAAATAATAAGCATCAAATTGTAAATTTGAATAACTAACAAGACATTGATTAATAAGATCATGATTTCAAAAAAAAAAACTAAACAATAGCTAAACACATTATAAGACTCAGATCTCATTGATATAGCTCCACTTAGCCCAACAGCTATCAGTAATAAAATAAGTCAATTAAAACAAAACAAATTAGAAGTGAAGATAAAACAATATTATCCAATTTAATTAGCTGATTATAAGACTAAATTACGTTTAATTATATTTAAGAAATTATAGGGTTTATTTTATAAAGTGCGGCCATTTTAGTATGTTATCCCATAAAAAAATTAATGTGTAATTTTGTCTATATGTTAACAAAAGAAAAATTAAAGATATGACTATATAATAAAGCCATTTGAAATAGTAATAATTCAGCAGGCCAATTTCTCTATGCGTTCCAAGGCCGCGGTGCCTTGTTACTATTTCAAACAAACGTCTCATGGCACTTCGGTCCTGGAACGCAAAACGCTATTTGCCCTTTGCGTTCCAGGGCCACGGTCCAGAAACAGGTTGTTTAAAAAAAGTTAGGTATTTAAGGATGAATGTTCTTTTACTGAAATAGAAGCACGTAAATAAATAACATTATCACTACATAAAAAATACTGCTACAGCTAATTGTGAAGGCACCACGGTCCTGGAAGGCAAAGGGCCAGTTGCTCTTTGCGTTCCGGGGCTGCGGTTGCCCAATTTTTTTTTTTCTATGAAATCAAGCTTTTTGCGTTCCACTAGGTGCGATTTAGCAAAAAAAATAATAATATCGAAATATGTTCTATATCTGAAAAATTAATTTTATTATTATTTTCTTAACCATAAAAAATAACCGCTCTCCATAAATATACCCTATTGAGGACATCAGTTTAATTTTCGTTTTCTTTATGAAAAGAATGATTGAAACTTAGCCTCAAATCTAAGCCCTAAATTAATAAGAACTGTGAATAAAATGATGTTTTCGCTAACTAAGAATGAATACAACAAAAGCCATAAGTATAAAAATATGGTCGTGCTTTTAAACGTTTCTTTTATTTCTATAAAACAAAAGGGTTTTTGGCTGATTGGTGAAGTTTTCTGTCTTGAGTGCACGGTGAAACTGAACGGTTATTCATTTCGTGTTGAATTAGTTACTCATTGGGGGAAGCCATTTCCTTCATATTCATTCACCATAATTTTATTATGATGTCTGACAACCGTCGGTGTTGGACTTTGGTCTCGACCGTTCCTGGCAGCTGTAGAAAATTGTTCCCCCATATCTCATATCCACTTCCACAGGACTCACAGTATTTCACTAGAACAAAACATGGAATACTATTATTATCTTTATGCAAAATCAACTGTAATTTATTTCATAAAAGTAAAACTGGCCAAGTGCGTGTGCCACGCACAGTGTAGGGTTCGTAGTTGCCCTCAAAATACTTATACGAACTACTAAACTGATTCGCTGAATTTAATTTTAAAAAGAAGAATTTTCAAAAATGTCCAGGAGTCTTTGAGAAATCGGGGAAAATACATTTAAGAAAAAAATTACAACGAATTAGAACCTCCTACTTTTTTTGAATTTAGTTAAAAATAGTTGACGATAAAAACCTACCTATCCCCAAAATTATACCTATAAAGCTGTAAAAATAAGTTGACAAACTTTTGCAGTTGTCTCCGAACATTTTGTTTAAGAACAATTACATTTTATAAGTTGGTCGACTATTACTCGTAAAGTTGTAAAGCCTACTTAGTCATGATAATTTTCTTTTAAACTTCGTTATATATACTACTATTGTGAATTTTTTCAACCCCCAAACATAACCGTTTAGCTGGTAGAGGGGGGGGACACTCGAATCTGCAAAATTTAGCACTTTAAAGCTTAATATTTCACAAACCAATTTTTTTATCAAAAAATTGTTAATGGAAACTCACATTATTTTTTAAAGGCCTATTTAATGATACCCCACACTAAGGGTGTACGCGAGAAAAAAAAAATCCTCATTTTACATGTAAACTGGAGGTACCCAAAATCACGAGACTTTTACCAACTTTTTCGGCAAACAAATCCTATATTTACACCAAATTACAGCTCTCTAGTACTGTGCGTCTCTGAGCGACTGTCGGACAGACGGACGGACGGTACGGACGGACTTGACGGACGGACGGACGGACATGGCGAAACTATAAGGATTCCTTGTTGACTACGGAACCCTAAAAACTATAAGTTATAACACGTTTACTATCTTTTAAACAAACCTATTGTAGGGCTTAACTAATCAAATGTCATATTATGTAAAACACTTTTAATATTAATTCTCACATACTACACTTAGTCCGGTTTAATTTGATATTGTACGATTTCATAATTTAAACGGCTATAATATTCTAACCACTGTGATTATATAATTCGCAACTGTTCATTTCACTACAAAACAATAACATTAAAACAGCGTAACATAGATGTAAGCAATCGTCACACAAAATATCCAGGAATCAACAACGTTCTATATGAGACTCGAAACGAACTAACATAGTTATGTCTACCTCACAAATCGAAATAATTTACTTTTGTAACTTTTGTTTTATTTCCCTGATCTACCTACAAAACTTTATTATACTTATAATTATGATGATAACGGTCGACACACAACACTAATGACTAGTATTAGTAATTACAAAAAAAAAACAATTTTATTTATCAAATTTCTACAAAAAAATGCATGAAAAATAACAAAAAGAATATCGCAACTATTTAAAATTTTTAAATAAAATAAAAGTAATTAGAAAAAAGTGAGGATCGATCCTTCGCCAGCAGTGATGGAAATATCCGAGGACGTTAACCACTGCGCCAGCATTACTTGTAGGAAAAGGTTGAAATTATGAAGTATACCGTAAGTTCCTTTGATTTGTATAGTATTAAAACAACTTATAATAAAAGGTCGTAAGTCACAGCGAAGCGTCAGGCTATTGCTTTCAGAAATTGACCCAGGAATTCTGAGTTCGACTGTACATACATACATACATACATAGACTGATAAACACATTACCCTCCTTTGCGTCGCGCAGTCGCGTAAAAATAAAATATCATGGGTGCTATTTCCGAACACGCCTTAATTTAAAAATAAAAGAGCGGGAATAAAATTTCATGGCTGGCGCAGTGTTGAATAATATAAAAAAAAAATATGAGTAAAACTAGCGACGAGAACAGTACTTATTTTAACACCGGAAGAGTTAAAACAACCTCAGAAGTCTCGAAGCGAGAAATATCTGAAACCATACCATGTCTTCAAGGAATGGAGACTTACATAGGGCGCAAGCAGTTTTTCGGAGACGGTGTTGCTATCTTATTTTTTAGATTTATCACAGACGAGGCGATTATCTACAATGTGGAGTATTTTACTTATTGTTGAAAGCTACTTTAATAAAAAGTTATTTCAATCTATTCCTGTTTATTATTTTATCTCCTAAAGTGTTCTCGCTGCTGAAGTGAAAAGTTATGTGTGTTACACGAGAGCAAAGTTTTTTGCATCTCGTGCCTTTGAATCTCTCGCCACACTCAGGATTCAACTTTAGAATCACTCGCTACGCTCGTGATTCAATCCTTGAATCCTTCGCTTGCTCAAGATTCACAATCAGCACTCGCAGCAAAAAACGACTTTGCTCTCTTGTTGCACAAATAACTATTTCTGTAGTAGTAATTGTTCCCTCATTTCTCAAAGACTCGAGGACCGATTTTGAAAATTCTTTGTGACTTTTTTGAAGTAAATAAAGTCAAAAATCATTCTCTTTGCCTCCTCTATATCCTTCGTAGCTGGCTGCCTCGCAAGCGGCTCCGACCTACCAATTTGCCAGTACGCATGCTTGCACTCTGTGCAGCATCATTCGCCAATATAATTGTTGCCTCGGAAATTCAGGGCGAATAATTTATGTATCGTGTATTATGTTTACTCTGACTACTATGCATGTTGAATTCATTAAAATGGAAATTCTTCTGGTTATTTTTAGATTGTGTCAAACTCAGATCAAAGAAATAGACAGATGGAACGCTCAGAACACGCGAGTGGGTCCACCAAAGTGAATACAAAATCAAATCTAATTACATTCCATAATGTTTTTTTTTTGTTTTTGAGAACAACTTTTACAATGGTTACACGTAAGCCATATTTTGGCAAACAACAATAACGACGCGCAGCTTGGTACGACGCGTAGCTTGGTACTGTCGCGACTTTGTATTAGATTTTGATTTTATATTAACTTTGGTGGAACCACTCGCGTGTTCTGAGCGCTCTATCTGCCTAATTCTAAGTTCGTCCGATAGCTTACGACTTTGGTAGACAGACGACTGTCGCAATACAAAGGTATGGGAGTCTTGCGTCGCGTTATGTAAGTAGGTACTTGGTGATTCGCTGACGTGTAGTGTGGCGCACATTCGATGAATAAAAATCTAATTTTAGCAATTTATTTTTCACATACACCGACTCGGTGTTCAATCAGCTAAACACACGTATTTTTTTGCAGTAGTTTACTGAATAATACGATTTTAATTGGAAACGGGAGGAAAATTCTTATTGGAAAGTGGGATATTCGCACCTGTCATTTGACATGGACATTGCGGGTCATAGGGTAATTTCGTGGAGACGCCTGAGTGGATAGGTTGCGTCTATGAGGAATCTAGAGGAGGTTATCTGTGGCGGAAAAACACAAGATTTATATTAGGTATTAAAGGTAAGTATCGGGTTTGCGGGACATACGTATACCGCGACTCCGGCACACAAAGGGCTACCGAAGGACACCGTGGATTTTAGGCAGTACAAGTCTGCAGTCCCTCCCGCCCTGCCCGGGGTTGGAGGACTCATTTGATGATTTTACCACGCAAAAAAAAAAAAAAAAAATATGTAAGTATTTTACTTGACCCACTAAGTAAACTTTTAGAACTTTAGTTTAGTGTACAACAACGTGTTCATTACACTAATCCGAAGTAGTGTCCCATTGTTTTAGCAAAATAATAGGAATATTTATCTTTTCAAGTTTAAAGGTCACACGAACCACTTTGATCCCTTGCTTCAGATTCAGACAAAGCAATGTGGAATACTTTCGGCTCAAGACTTCTTCTTCTTTCTTCGTTCGCTAACGAAACGTATATTGACAAGTTTACCTATGCCTTCATTAAAGCTAGGGTGCTGAAAACCCCCAGTTTTTCCCCATTCCCCTTTCAAAAAACTACCTTCACGAAAAGAGTTATTTGTAGCTTTCGAAAAGGGTCTACAAAAACGAGAGACCGTACCTATTCTGCGGTCTCCGGATTTATCCTGAAAAAAACTAGCAAAAACCGAGCAAAACCGGACGAACGCTTGATTATACACCAAACTGAAAGGGTTAACCCACTATACTCGTATTTATTTCTCATCCCCACTATCCGGTAGATAAACTATAAACGTATATAAATATTTCGCAGTAATGTTGCCAGCTCATCCCGGACGCGGCGGCGATAACGCAACGGATCGCGGCACTTCCGGCTCGCGAGCGACACCTTCCTCTACTTCCGGCGCGTTATCTATGGTCACGCCACCCTCCACTGGCTCTGAATTATCCATGTATCCTGTGTGGTATTGGATGATATGTGTAGTCTATGGCAAGTTTCTGATTTACTATAGTTACAATCTGTGTTTCCTATTAATTTCTCATGCTTGTGAACTGCTAAAAAATATAGATTAGAAGCCACAGCAAGAGAATGGGTTGGCGTAGTAAAAGAAAGAAAATTATAGAACGCTTTGACATTGTTTGGGATGGATTGTTCAGTGGTAGAAATGTTCGCCTTCCACGCGGGCGGCCCTGATTCGATTCCAGATCCATGCAGTATACTAGAGGGCTAAAGCGACACGATTGGCGATTGGCGCAGTGGCTGAGCAATTGAACTGCTGCGCTGCGTGTCGCGGGTTCGATTCCCGCACGGAGCAATTATTTGAATGATCTAGAAGTACATAATTATTCCTGTTCTGGACATTTATGTATGTGAGTTTATATTTGTAAACGCTCCCACGATACAGGAGAAATTCCAAGTGTGGGGCAACGTTTTTTTAAAAGAACAAAAAAAGTCTGCCGGGGTCGCTGGACTGTCATATCAGGTAACCGCGACCCCGGAACGTAAAGGGCTGTTGAAGGACTCCGTGTTTTAGTCAGTACGAGTCCGACAGTCCCGCTCTGGATGGAGAAGTCATTTGATGAATTTAACATTTTTTTACGCTAATAAGGGTGGTACTGCAACTCAGTTCTATTTTGTCGTCATAATTAAGTTCATCGTTCGTCGTAAACAATAAAACAGCATTAATTCAGCGCTTCGTGCGGGAGTGTGGTAAATTCCTCGAATTTTCTAATTATTTCATGAAATTACTTATTTCTAGCAATAGCCACGTCCTTATGAAAGCCTTTCTTATTCATTGGTATCTGCTATTCATCAAACTGCTATGTTTTGGTACTATAATTCACCAGGACACCAACATCCATCATTGCGGTATGAGCTTAGAGGACTTTTTTAGAGTTTTTTTGTCATACGTCAATGAAGAATGAATACCGAAGCAACATTAATTATCTCTGTATGACATGCATGGAATATAAGATTGCTTACCAATGAACAAAGTATTGTTTTAAGGGCGAGAGTGTTTTTATATCCAGAGCGTAGCGAGGTGTTCCTAAGAATCCTGAGCGCAGCGAGGGATTAATACTTCAGTCGAGCTTAAAATGTATGTGTCTTCTGAGGTGGATACTTTACTTTTTATAATCCTCTGTAAGAAAATAAGTCTCGAGTCCAACACTCACTTTAACCGACTTTGACCGAGTCTAAGGCCCGTATTAATCATATGCCTTGAATCTAGTTTTAAGTAATACTTGAGTATTGAGTAACGTTTTGTAATACGGGCCAAAGTCCACAATTTTATTATCTGGCCATTGAGCAACAAACAACGCGGCGGCGTCTTCTTCTCATATTCTTCTCCCAGTCGTCTTTAAGAAAATTTTAAAGTTTATTAATGAGTCTCACCAATGAACAGTACCCTTAGCATGAGTTTTCAATATTTGAGACGTAAAGTAAACTGGAACTTTGACAATTTCAAATAGAGAATTTTCAAGTGAAAAAATTAGTTCCTACTTCGCACACCAGAAGCGCTGTTCCATTTTTCATACAAGCTGTAAATGCTGGAATGACGCTGTAAAGTAAAATAGTGAAAATTCGTGCTAAGAGAACTGCTGAACGAGATAATCTAATGGAACAATAATTACGGCCGTCATACATTAGAGTAATCCGAAGGCATTGATTTGAGTGTGCGCTGAGCGAACAATCGCCGTGATTTGATCGACGGCCGCAACCCCACAATAGGCTGACCTGAATCATGAACCGATATTTGATAACGGCGCCAATCAACTGATTAATAATTAACTCCCTACTTAATTAGGTAATGGTTGGTTAGACCTACTTATTAATATGTATAATAGCTGTTGTTTTCGCCAGAAGGTCCAAAGAGGAAACAGCAAGGGCTGGAGAATTGAAAAATAGGTATTTGTAAAATCTATTGCTGTCGCACAGTGCCCACAACAGAGTTACAGAGCACGAAGGATGACAACTGCAGCTTGGATAGAAAATACCTTAAAAGTGGCAAAATCAACGTATTCGTTCCCCTGAGTTACTCCTCCCTTTTTACGTAACCGATTTTCACTGCTTTTTCCTTTAAAAATAACGAAAGATCATTGGCCGTGTTCCAATGTTTTCCTTTTTTTTATTTTTGAGTTTTCTTATATCTGAGTCAAATTTGTTTACTTTTATGATGTTTGCAGCGGAAAATCTGGATTTTTTTTAGGATTTTGAATGTTCATAATTCTTTTCAGTAATTAATTTATGGGAAAAAGGAATTCATAGAGACATGCCAATAGTGGTCATAGATTTTTTGTAAAAAAATTATTGCTCTACTGGCATTATCCAGGGAGAAAACAGGGGACTACGTTTGTATGGAAAAACGGCCGTGCTGTTTCCTCTTAAGCAATATTTCTAATGATTTACTTCGCACTGCCATAGACTATTCTTCTGTTATTCATTCACCATGTTTATTATTAGGACAATTGCGAAGTGGTAATTTTAGACATTCTAATGACTTTTCATTTCTTTCACGATTAAAAGGTAGGTACTTAGAATGTATGAATTTGGAAGACACGAAAGAAGTAGGGTAAGTAAAAATCGTAGCAGGTGGCCTTCTGCTCACGATCGCGGGACTAACGAATTACGTTGACCCTGGAAAGTAAAGGGTTATTGAAGGACACCGTGGATTTTAGTCAGTATACAAGTCTGACAGTAGTGGGGGGAGGACTCATGTAATGATTTTACCACGATAAAAACAAAAAATGGTTGCCACCATTTTTATTTTTATATTTTCTGTAGTTTCTCCATTAAACTACACTTCCATAAAAAAGATGTCCGTTCATCGAGTGAGTCGTCCCGCTATGGTTGAAGTGGAAGTCACTGTCAGACGTAGACTCGTGACTGAAAACCAACGTTACTTTAATTGCCCTTTGCGTTCCGCGGCAACCTCTGAAGACATTTCTGTTAACCTTTTTTTTCGCGGTGATATCATCAAATCAGTCCTCCCATCCCACCGTAGGATGGAAGGGACTGTCAGACTTGTACCGACTAAAATCCACGGTAATACTTTGATAGCCCTTTACGTTCGAGGGTCATGGTTATCTGAGGAAATAGTCCCGTGAGGAGCTCATTGTGCCCTTTGACTCGGTCTCAAAAACCGACATCAAATGGAAGTTGCTCGAAGCGAGCCGAAGTTGCACGAAGCAAAGCGAAGTGCTCTTCTACTATCTTATTCGGTCAACTTCGACCAACTTCGCGAGTAGTGTAGAGGCTTAATAGAGAGGAGGCCTATGTCTCCTGTCTGTTCTGATGAAAATCTACTTATTTTGAACTTTGAACAGACTTAATTGCCAACTTGACTTTATCATATCCTGCCATAATATTTTTTTTTAAAGTTACATAAATTACATAAACGACAGGTAATTCTTAGTTAGGTCTAATGAAGATAAGGGACAGACAATAACTGCAGTGTGATAAACCTTGTTGATCTGGCAACTACAAATAATAGTTGACTGATAGCAAGTGCTTATCATTTTGCAGCATTTGTTAGAAATGTAATTGAGCAGAAAATGCGTTTTATTACAGAATATATTGCCATCGTTACGAAGTGCTCTTCCAGAATCGCAACGCAAATTCTATATGTCCCGAAACGGCCAAAGGGCTGAGGTATCCCAGCAAAGAGCTGTGACGTTTAAAAACACAGGTCATCGCTGAAGTCGAAAGCAAGAAAGAACGTTATTCTGTCAGTAAAAAGGACAATAGTTGCACCGAAATGTGAACACAATGGAATGCACAATGATACTTCAAGAACTGCCTCGCTGCTATCCGTGGAAAAAATGTGGACAAGCCAATGGAGTGGCCGCCAAACATTCCGACCCTGAAGGATCCTACCATATGAAGCCAACTGAATTGGTAGTTTCAATAGATGCTTTTTTTGTGAATATTGTTTTGGTGTACCTACTATTTGGTTACGCGCCTGTATTCATATGCAACGTGTAACATCAATAGAGTAAAACCTCTCGAGGGCAACTCAGTCCATGTTACTGAACAATTTTTGTTCTAAGACTTTCGATGAAAATTCGCAAAAAAAAATTGGTTTTTGATGCAAAATGAGAAATTGATCGGGCACATCTGTATGAAAATCCAATTTTTTTTTTGCGAATTTCTAAATGCATTGGAACAAAATTTGTTCAGTAACATGGGCTGAGTTTCCGCATGAGGGGTTTTGCGCTGTTAGCGTTACACGCTGTATTGTAACATGAATGATACATACAGTAAGATAATTTGTTCTGACGCCTACCAATTTTCTCCAATACAGCTTAAAAAAAAGACACTTCCAAAAAGGTATCTACTAGTCCAGTTATTTCGACTTTAAAAGAGGATATTGCACATTTATGAGAAACTCTTAAAACCTTTTATCAAAACCTCTCGATATTACGATCTGAAAATATGCTACTACTTAGATAGTACCCAAGTAAGTAGCCTTGATGACTACCACGAGACTTAACGCCAGTTACACAGTAAAACCTTTGTATCGCCTCTCTGTGCCAGTGTAACGTTGAAAAACTTTAACGAGAAACTCGACGGACACGAATACGCTTTTAGGGGCAATAGCTACTCCAATGCATTCGATGTGGCTGGAATACTGTACACGCCACGGTTTACTTTTAAACTTTCAGCGTGAAGTTTGAGTAAATAATGGTCTTATAGATATTGATTGGGATTTTAAAGCTTAGCTATAGTTAAAAAGGTGATTTAAAAATAATTCGCAGTGAACATTTTGTTGCGAACTACCTAGTTTTTGTATCCTTGGTAATATTTTATGGGTGACTCTGTCTGTATGTCTTTTGTTTATTTAGCGATAGGCTCGTGTTTGATCTCTGGTCGTAAGTGAAGCACGCTTGTCTAGAAATAGGTTGTTGCTGTCTGGGCATGCGGACGGCTAATAAAGCCGGGTCTAGACATGAACATTTGACCGATCCTATCACCGTATCAGATCACCGTATCCGTATCTGCGTATTGTATCAAGCCCCGTATCAAGTTGTGGACGCCTCCAATTTGCTCCGTATCCGTATCTTCACAATTCTGTATCACCTTTGATGATCGGACAAAAGCCGACACGACATGGGACGGGCCTTATCATAAGGGCGTATCGAGATCCCGGATCATGATACGTATATCATTACCCGTCCACATATGCGATCATGATACTCGTCGACGATATGGATACGATGATCGGATCGGTCAAATGATCATGTCTAGACCCGGCTTTATTAGCCGTCCGCATGCCCAGATAGCAACAACCTATTTCTAGACAAGCGTGGTTCACCTTGGACCAGAGATCAACCCGGCCCGGTGACCCGGCTTAACTCGCACTCCGATCATGGACCATGCCCGCGTCGACGCGTCGTATTCCACTCGCGCCTCAAAGAGCTGTCAGCAATGTGACGGGGCCCTCCTTAGAGGGCCAAAACCTGCCGGGGTCGCGGGACTGTGTCATCAGGTAACCGTAAAACTTAAAGGGCTTTTTATGGACACCGTGGATTTTAGCCAGTGCAAGTCATTGTATGATGCTACCAAGTAAAAAAAGCGCTTTACTTTAATTCGAAATGCAGTAGGTAAATAAATTCACATCACTCAACGCTTTTCCGTAAACAAGGCAAGGTAATTCAATATTTACGTACCAGTAATGCACAATAAATATTTAAAGCTATTGAATAGTTGTAAGAATTCAACAGGGAACAAAGCAGTTCGTTTGCGGCGAACTGGCAAGCAATTCTTCAGGCGTCAGTTTTCAGCGCGCTTTGTGACAAAGGCAGTAACTGCGACGGCCATTTTGTGAAGGGTCGCTATTGCAGCTCTGCAGCGCTTTACAGCACTGTACGAAACCCGCGATTATGTTTGTGTTTGAAAAAAGAATGATTCATACTCGCTTGCAATTAACTTTCGTGTTCATCAGGGCGCAAGAGAAATGTATAGAGCTGAATGTTGCCGGTGTCCCGGCTAGATTTCGATATTACTTTCAAATTTTTAAATAAGAATTATTAAACCGAATTATTATTAATTACCGTCTACGTCTACCTACTAAACTCCGAGATAGCTCACTGTAGAAATCAGTTTCGTATTGGGTTGCACCTATTCCAGCTTCTTCTCCATTTGACCCAAAGGATGACTGGTAGATAATGCCTTGCGGCATTAAGTCCGCCTTATAAACCTCTATTGTACGTGAAAGTTTAAATAAATAAATAAATCTGATGGATCAGGTCAAATTGAAAGAATCTTTAACAATTTAACAAGATATTTCAAAACTATCAGATGACCACTTGAGACAGATGTTTACAAAATCAAAATGGCCCTTTTCAAGTCATGAAAATCTCATCTTCGTCACTTAATCGACCATCTCATAAACACTAACCTAAATACCTGCCATACATATTTGAAGACGGTGTTTTCCGGAGTATTTCCCCTGGTACCCTGGCACTGCGGAAACGCCCTGCTCGGTTGAGGCGGGCCTAATGGCCTCTATTCAGCTACCGAGAAGTGACACTTGGGAGCAACGCGTATTGTTGCCGCCAGGGGTCGCTACACACCGAGTGCTGTAGGACCACTTGACTGCAAAACGCGAGAAAGTAAACAAAACACGGCGGTGGTATGGATTTCTTTTTAGACACGAAATTTTAAGGGGTGTTTATAAAGCCCCAGGTGCGGCTGTATCTTTGTTGTTTTGACGGGGTGACGAATTTTCTGTAAGCCCAGGGATTTTTTGTAAAAGAAGTACTTAGCATATTAGTGAAAAATAGAAGATCTTTCACAAGTATTTCCTATGTACAACTAAAACCACATAATTTTATTGAGATTTACCATTCCGTAACAATCTCCTACTTGGGATAAGCCCATACTAACAAAACACAGGTGTCAACGCTAAGCCAACATGCTCCATCTACATCCACGTATAAGTGTAAAACCTACGATAATAATGTATTCAGAACGTAGATACAAATTGAAACAATTGAATTCGTTCGTGCCTGAAATATTACGAGAAATTGGCAAGATCGGAGGAAGTACTCGCGAGAACCAGGCAAGAAAATTATGTACCTACTTTGGAATCAAGGAGCTGATTGAACTGGCAGTTCTATAGTATAGATGAAGCTACTGATTGAACTCTAGGGTCAGTTTCTGATAGCTACAACCTTCAGGTCTTCAAGTCAACAGCTTTACTGTCGACCACACCATCCGTTCCCATCAAGCGAAATGAGAGATGGGTTTATGATAGCCCTGGATATTTTGGGAACGTTAAATGACGCCCTACTCGTATTAATTCCGGAAAACAATATAATGACTACAATAAACTGTACCCTCTAGAACAGCCAACCATACTAACAAAAGCATTTCCTGATAATTTCGTTGATCAACAGATACGAAAGGACCACTAATAAGAAATTACGCGTAGTCTACAACTGAGTCATGGTGAAATGTAAAAGCAAGCACCTGATAAAAAAAAACCTGAAGACTACGCAAATTCAACAATAAAACTTGCTGAACTCAACCGAATAATCACGGTAAGTGCCTCAAACTAACCGATGTCAATACGAAAAAAAAAATTACGCGGACTTGAGAAAGATTGCCCTCTTTCCGTTCCATTCCATACAATTTCTTTAATACAATGCCTACTTATTTGGGTAATACTACTTCAAAAAACCGCCAGAATTCTTGAATATTTTCACCCGGCACTCACCGAATCCCTCCTGGGAACATAAAAGGGAGGGCGGGCTCTTTTTACTACAGTTCGCGGCAACCTTTGCAACTTCATAGCTATACATTTTCAAGTCTGGTTTTAGATAAAGGAGCAGGTATATTATTACCTCTTCTGATACTGAGTGAGCGCTTTTTAGACTTGTTTCGTTAGGTAAGCAGGTACTTGTAGTTTTTCTCTTGATTAAAAAGTGTTGCAGGTGGAAAAATAAGTGGATTGAGAATTGAAACTCTAAGAGATAGAATAATATGGTGCAAACCGTACCGTACCGGTGTGGCAAGCTGCAAAACGAAAAAATAACTAGCCAAGTAACAAAAGTTTTAGGTTGGTATTGAGAAGGTTTAAAAAGTTCTTCTCCAGCGTTCGGTCGAATTGTTGGCGGTGCAAATGTATTGAACGAGAATTTAGTGCACTGGACCGTGTGCAGAATACTATAGAAGCCTGTGCAGCTTTAATTACCCTCGCCGAAACTGTTCAGGCAAATAACGATCCTATGTATGCCAAGCTATAAACATTACCAACTTTTAACATCAGATAACCAATTGAAAATGTAAAATGGCGTCGTATCCGAACAACTTTCAATGAATATGACGACAACTTGTTTATTTTTTGCCGTGAATCATTGCCAATTTTCCTCTATTTCACGAATTTACTTACTGTTACAGAAAGGACTCGCGCGCTGCATTTTTACGAGCACCAATGAATTTCTCCGAAAAATCGTTCGTGTTTCGCACAAACTTCAGTAATAAAAGCGACGGTCCACTTGCATTCAGAAAGGAAGTAGGGGATGGGGAGGTGGAAAAGTGAAAAATAAAAAGTGGCATAACCGGGGAGTGTTCGACCGCAACGCGCAGACGAGCCAGAATTTAAATTAACCACTTCATATTCCGGTCTGTATGCGATGAAATGTTTACGCGGGCACACGGCGCGCACATCACCTCCACATATTAAAATAACAACGCATTGTCTGATAATCCTTTACTTTTTACCGAATTTGATTGATATTGTTTCCGATGAATCTCGTTTCCTGATTTTTTCTTTCTACGTAGTTTTCACAGTGGTTTTAGGTAGGTACCGAATTTGTAAACAATTTATTTAAGAAAGCAAAAAATAACTAGGTACTTACCGGAAAAAAAGCAATACCTACCTATGCCATGCTCATCAAACCACAATCTTAAAAGAAGACGGTTTATGTTCAATTTTGGAATAGGTAGGTAGGTAAAGGTACACATCAGAACAATAACTTAGCTCCGTCTCACTCTACAATATTTTACTAAAATTAGAACAATCATGCTAATTTCAATAGCCCACTATGAATAAACTCTCGTAAGCCCGTTCGCTTTATCACAATGGTTTCAGCAAATATTATGACACTAGTCTATTATACCACTTATTACAGCAAATAATTCCAAATGCAGTCACGATCATAAAATAAACATGATGCCATCTATGGAATTATTTATTTGTGACTCATGTGAATCCCCTAAATATTTCACAGATTTGGACACAGTACAATATGACTCCGGAAGATCAACATTCCTATCTCAAAAGGTAAACAAGTTATGTGACAATAGGAGCAGATATATCACTGTTATTATCGCATCAGTAGAAGCAAAGAGGTATATAATAATAGAACAGGGCTATATCCAACAGTGGTTATGAATGACCTCTGTGTTTGAAACTATAACCTCTGAGTTTGTTTCGGATGTTTCATCACAGAGTAGTCAGGTACGAAACACTGGCCTCATCTTGTGTAAAAATCTCGAACTACTCGGTAACTAGGTTAATCATTGAGGTCAGAACCACGGGCTCGGTAGTCGACACCAATAGAGCAGGCATCCAGTGCAGCGAGCCAGTAGCAAAATGACAGTGACCGTGTTGAATGACGAATTTATAAAAATAGCAGACTTTGACCCCAGGTTCATCATAATATATACCTACATATTATAACATTTGAAAGAATAATCTATTTATTTACCAAATCAATAACTTCGTCTGAGCACTAGGTACGACGACTAAGACCTACCACAAATTAGAGCACTTAGTATCTTTTACGGGAAAATCTTAGGAATATCCGCGTGGGGAATGACAAAGACATATCTATTACCTATATTAAACATCACTCAAGAAGTGACCAATTAGCAGCTTTGCTCGAGGTACCTATATTAAATGGACGCTCATAAATTTTCTATCAGTAATATCGGAGACACAATAACATGGAGATCAATGTAAGTATTTTATTATTGATCTATCTTGTTAGATACTTGTTCAAAACAAATCTCGGGTGGTCTTACAAAACGTTTTACGGTGGCATAGAAATAGATGGTATCAATGAAATAATGTTGTTGCTAAAATGTTTATTTTAGGTATACCTATTAACCTGTGCCGGATTAGCCATATAGCAGGAGGCAGCAAATGCTACGGGCCCCGCGCCTTAGGAGGCCCCGCACCTGTGCCCAAATAAAGAGTGAGAGGACAGCATCCCCCCTTCACCCCAGCTGCAGTGACGGACGTCGGCAGACGATCTCCGGATAACGTGGGCGCGGGCACGTGGGTGGCGAGTAATGGGCGACTCGCTGTCCGACCATGGCCCAGGGGTCGACGGCGTGTTGTATTCCGCGCGCGCGCGCGCGCCTCAAAGAGTGTCAGCATGATGACGGGGCCCTCTTCTAGAGGGCCAAAACCTGCGGGGGTCGCGAGACTTATCTCATTACCGTGACCCCGGAACGAAAAGGACTATTGAAGGACACCGTGGATTTACCGTAAAAAAAGGCAATGTAACTCTAGGGCCCCATGGTTACATTTGCTACGGGCCCCGCACCGGCTTTATCCGGCACTGCTATTAACACCCCAACACGTTCCATAATTATAATTCTATTAGAGCATCATCGATTAATTAAATCCAAATCAAATAAACGCAACAGCAATGTTATGCAACAATCTATCAACTCAGGAATTTAAGATTGATTGTCATAGCCGCATCGATGTAATGGAATTATGACTCGTCACGCGTTTATTTTTTTTTATTTTTTTTTTGCTTTCAGAATTTCGGTTTAACGATTCTCGTCGTATTTCTAATAGGAATACAAGACATCTGTTCCACAAAAGAGGGACAAACGACACAACAGTTGGACGAAAAATCGAATCCATTAGCGAATCTAATACTGAACGAAAATGAAATTGGAGATGTCAACGGCAACGGAGACCGCACAAAGGACGCTTCATCGAGAGTGAAACGACAATTCTATTATGACCCATACTATCCATACTATCGCAGGCCAGGCAAGTTACTTATTATTTGAATCAATTACTTAGAAATGCCAATTAGCCAATAGAAAGTGATGTACCTAGGTCATGTTGCTAATCATGTTTTATACCTGTTATTAAATTAAGTCATTAGGTACGGAGACTACATAATATAATGAAAACATTTTGATAAATGTCTCTATTACCTAACTAATAATGTGAATGAGTCATAGATCAATTTTAGTTGCAACATCTGAGCAATCTCCGTCTACGCAGACTTTCTTGCATTCGCAAGCGGCAAGAACCGCTGCTTAAGCAAAAGATCGTGGGTTCGATCTTAAATCGGGAAGTGATAATAGCTTTACTAATTTAAGAAGAATATCGACCAGCCGCAATGTCTGAATTTTGCTATATGAACCCAACTATGATAAAGATAACTGGCCAAATTTTAAATTTCACTTACGGGATATCTTCCGTGATTATTTAATTGTTTGAGTTCCCGATATTTCGACGCTGTTGCAAGCGCCATGATCGCGGGTTGACTGGAGATTAAATTGCGGGTGGATGAGAATTTTGTTAGGAGCAGACAAATCTGTCTACCCTCTTTCTTTGTCTCTTGTTACGTGCACTACTGGAACTCGACACTAAGTCACGGCAAAACACACTCACAGTGTCAAAAAGTTTTTTGGAGTCTTTATAACGATGCCGGCTGCCCTTTATGAGCATGTTTACAACTGGATTCCACGTACTCGACAATTTGAAGCCATCCTCTCGATTGAAATTCTTGTGTTTTCTTATTTCAATTGCTTCTCTTGTCAGTCTTGGTATGTAATGTTTGTCCGTGGACAAAATACTAGGCTTATGAAATTCAATCCAGTGATTGGGCCCTGACTGTAGCAGATGTTCAGCTATTGCAGATTTTTGCTCATCGTTATTTTTGACAGCCTTTGATGTGCTCTTTGATTCAGTACCGGCGTTAGGGCAAGGCGCGGTTAGGCGACCGCCCAGAGCGCCGAATACGAAGGGGCGCCACAGGCCTACTTTCTCGTAAATTTCCCAATTTCTTTCATCCCATTTTTAGGGGATAAACCCAAAACCCGTCTAAAGAAAACACAAAATTACATAATTCAAGGAACGTTTGTGCAAAATTACATGTTTTTCGTCACTCAATTGAGTAAAACGCCATCTATAGCAACGCATTGCAAACATGCACAAATCTTTATCAGAGAGTCACGTTAGTTGAACTTATTCATTCTGTTTGATCGAACGGAAGTAAAAGTCTTGTTTTCTTTTTTAACGAAATTACGTGATTTATTAGCAGAGCACTGGTGCCGCACTGTTGCCGCACTGTACTGGTACCGTGATCCCAGAACGTAAAGGGCTATTGAAGGACAGTCTCTCCCGCCCTGTTTTGAGAGGGAGATCATTTCATGATTTTACCACGGTAAAAAAAAGTACAGCATCTATCCGAAATCACAGAATATATAATAGTACCCCGAAATTCCGAACTTGACCCCCCCCCCCTGGATCCTCCCTTGCAGTTAGGAGGCGCCGTAGAAAATCTCGCCCAAGGGCGCTGGTAGTGCTAAAACCGGCACTGCTTTGATGCGGCATGAGACGGTTCGCTTCGTCTGACCTATGTATGAGCTGCCACAGCTGCAATCGATTTTATAAACCCCTACGATACCTGGCCAGTTATGAGTTTACTACAGGCTAACCATTAAATGCGTACAATGATATGTGATATATATTTGTAATTATTTATGTATAATTCATGATATTTCAGTGCCTATCCCAGTGCCAATAATAATTGGCGGAGGCGGATTTGGTGGTTTTGGCTTTGGCCGTGGCTTTGGAGGCCGCGGCTTTGGAGGACGAGGCTTTGGAGGCCGCGGGTTCGGAGGGCGGGGCTTTGGAGGTCGAGGGTTCGGAGGACGGGGCTTCGGTGGTAGAGGCTTCGGCGGAGGCCGAGGAGGTTTCGGTGGGTTTGGCGGTCGAGGTGGTAGAGGATAAACGTTTGAATTTGCTTAGATTAACAATGGACTGCTGTACTGTAATATTAAGTTTTTATACATATTTCCTAAAATAAATAGGTAATCTTTTGAAAATTTATTTTTCCTTTTATTCTTACTGACCCCTATAGATTTAAAAGACTGTCATTTATTACAATATTTTTGTTCCGTCTGCGCGCAGCCCTCACGAGCGCACTTTATTGGTAGTGCTGCTGGATGTTCGTGGCAGCAGAGGCGCGCGCTCCCCCATGCACCGTCATAAATTAGACTGGCGGCCGCCGCAGCCAGACTACTCAGTGCGCGTGGGGACTAATTGGATGTAATTAACTTTTTATGAACTTAAAAAACATATTTTTAATCTTCCTGGATCCAATAGGTTTCCTTCTATTTCTAACGAGTTTCTAATGTGAAATATATTAATCTGTGGTAATGTTTATTAGTCGTGACAGTGACAGTTCAGATGTCAACAAAGATTTTTTATCAGTAACGTCAATAGTGCTAGCGACGCAAGGTCGCGAGTCGCAAGTTTTGTGCTTAAAACTTAATTAAATATTCGATCCGACACGGCCAATCCGAGAAGCCTTATTAGGACAACTTCTAGTGTGCTCATGTGCGTGTTAATACATCAAATTTATAGTAGTTTTCTATTTATAACGCCACAATGGATGGTACGTACGACGAGATCATCTCCGATAACCCATTCTTCGTTGAATTGAAGACTGAATACGTTAATTTGTTTCATCATTGTATCACACAATCTTGGGTAATATGTGTGCCACGAATCGGGAGTTTAAGTACTCGCGTTTTCACAGTGGAGGACTTTTGTGCTCATTTACTTGTGCCAAGTGATGAGTTACCGGAGACGCACTACAGTACACTCACAGAGAAACAAGTGACTGTCAACAATAAAGTGATCACGCTGGAAGTCACCAAAGGTCTGCCCCTACAAAGCCACATCTTGTTTGAAGAAACATTCTACACAGAAGACTTCATCAAATACAAAGTATGGTGCATAGAAACTCCTCTTGAACCCACTGCAAATTTCAGTGATAACACAATATCTAAGGAGTATCTTACTTCTATCAATGACTGCATTGACTTGCTCTGGACTCAAGCGGCTGGCCGTCAAGTGTTGGATCAAATTGAACTCAATGTGCAGTCATTCTTAAAGACTCATCCTACACTTCCTGTTGCTGTGGGACCTCTGAGAGACACAGTGAGTGAACTATACACACAATGCCTTCAAATTGCTTTACAAAACAGAAGACTAAGAGATAAATCTAAGTCTTGCAAGCAAGTGTTGGAAAATATTAAGTTAGCTGTAGAGTGTTACATGCAGCACTTACTTTTTGATGCCTTGTTCAAGCCGATCTGCACATGTTGTGCATATGAAGATGCACACCTAAATAAAAAGATAAGGAATATGTGTGATATTCAACTAAGAGATCTGGATATCAAAAAAGAGCTATACCATGCAGTGCCTAAAGCTAAACAAATCCTTTCCAAGATTGACACATACAACACAGTGTTAGAAAAGGTTTTATGTGTAAAACAGGCCTTAAATGCCATCAACAAGAAAGATGACAGCAACAATGTAGTTCTGCTGACTGCTGATGACCTGTTACCAGTTTTTGTGTTTCTGGTCATCAAGTCAGGTCTCCCTAACTGGTACAGTCAACTAACCTACATGAAAGAGTTCCGCTTCAGCAGTATGGGCAAGGGTGATGCTGATGAAAGTTCCTTTCTCATTACTACTTTAGAAGCTGTCATAGAACACATACAATCTGGGGCACTCACTGGATCTCCAGATCCTGAGTCTTATTATTATGAAAGCAATCTGACAGAAGAAAACTTAAGCGGTAGTAGAGCACGAAAGAACAGTTTGACTGAGTCAATTTCCACAAGTGATACCAACAGCAAAGAAGAAACTTTGGAATACATTTTTGAGCTAATAAAAGCAAATCACTGTGAACAAGTGCAAGCAATTTTGCAGAAAAATCAAAAACACCTTCAAACATTGCATCTGAATCAAAATAATGTTCTCAAAATAACTATGGAAAACAATGTGTCAGATGATGATGATGATGATGACAGTGATACAGAAATATATCACAAACTCTGTCATCCTTTATGTAACTGCAAGAAATGTTGCTGCAAAATATCCAAGAATCTTCTGAAGACTTCCCCAACGGTGTCTTCCAGAGACAGTCATGGACTAACAGCACTGCATGTAGCTTGCATCCACGGGAAAGCTAACATAGTAGAAACTCTCTTTGAAATGGGTGCAGAAGTAAATGCAACTGACCTGAATGAATGCACTCCACTACACTATGCTGCCTCAAGAGGACACCAAAATGCTTTACTACTACTTTTACATTCCGGTGCTAACATAAATAAAGCAAATATTGACAAGAACACACCACTCCACATGGCTGTAAATAATGGTCATTTGAATTGTGTTAAAGCACTCATATACTTTGCTGAACACAGTAGGAGGAAGATAAATATAAATTGTGTGAATGAGAGTGGTAACACCCCACTACATCTGGCCTCTAAGTGGGGCTATGAAGGAATTGCTAGATTATTGATAGAAAATGGAGCTGAGCCATCATTACAGAATAAATACAATAAAACAGCATTTGATTATGCACACAATTTGAAGATACTACAAGTCCTTAAATCTTGCACTCCCAATTTGTATGAATACATACACATTACAAATAATGAAGTGAAAGCTCTAAAATGCAAATCAGACAGTACAGTTGCTCAAAAGTTACAAAAGTTGAAACTGAATGAAAATAATAATGTTTCAAAAGCTGTGGAAAACCTCAAATTATTTGATAGGATATTGAAAGCTATATCATATGGAGATGTGAAGCTGGCCTGCTTCTACCTGAACATCAACTATTCTGCTTATGTGGACATGAATGATAAGTCAGATATGTCTCAAAAGAGCACTCCTTGTCACCCATTGTGTGAATGTTCAATCTGTAAGAAGAATACTGAGTCATATTCATCAGACTTTGATATTAATTTTACAGACACAAATGGTTTCACTGCTCTGCATTACGCAGCTAGATATGGTTCTGATGAACTGTGTAAAATATTGATTCATAACAAAGCAAATGTGAATTGCATTAATAAGAAAAATCAAACACCTTTACATTTAGCCGCTCTGAATAATAAGACGTATGTTATTCGATTGTTGTTAGACAGTGGCGCTAATGTAAACGCTATAGACATGGCAGGGAACACGCCTTTGCACGATGTCTGTGCTATGGGCAACATAGGGGCTGCAAAAATATTGCTCAGTTACAACCCAGACTTATCCATGTTAAATGGGGCAGATAAAACTGCTCTGACATTGGCTAAGGAAAAGGTTCATCTAACAATTATAGATTTGATAGATAAGTATACAAGTAGGCTTTAATGACATAATAAGCGAAGATGTATTTTTAGGGCCAAAATAAGCATAGGGAAAAATGTATTTGATAGCTTTAATATTGTACCAATTTATTTTATAGGTGGTACCATTACGCATTTGCATTTTCCAATACATTCCAATTATGTATGTTGTAATGGTTTTGTGTAAGTCACAATATTATGATTTTGTGTTCATTATTTTAATAACTACTTAAATTTACTTGTGTAAACATTGTAGCATGGAAACATTGTTGGTTCTGCCTACCCCGAAGGGAAAACAGTGTGGATTTATATAATTTAATTAACATGCTCTACCAGTTTTTTATAAATTATTTATTTGAGTTTAGAGCAAGTGCTTCAAGCTTTTAGGAGATCATAGTGATCAATGGGTAACATTTACCAAAAAGCTCTGTTCTCGATACCTATTGAATTCAAAGTCTTGCTGCCTTTGCTGATAGTTTTAATTTGAAAGTTAATTTAAAAATAATTTACATTAGTGTATTTTTTTTCCTGTTGGTGTAGCTAGCAGATCTTTTCTTATGTTGCCATTCACACAAACAGTTGGTTCTCAAGTATCTGTGCCATTTTCTACTCAATCTCTTATCTTTCCACACTTACATTTTACAGGACTCCTCTAAGACTGATTTTAACAATAGTATTTTTTTAAGTTTTTACTAAATGTCATTGTTATTTTATTTTTAAGTTTTGACTGACAATAAACTTTATAGTAAAGCATATACAGCTTATTTTTATTTGCACAATAAATAAAACAATTATTTTCCAGGTCTGTATGTAGTATATCTTTATTTGATTTTAATAAATATAAGAACAGTTTGAGCATCTGTTTAGTGGTCAATACAAACAGGATTAATTTTGAATAACATATTTAAAAAAAAAACATTAAAATATCACTTGGTAAAATTCTTTGTATCATCTACGTATAAAATGCCAATCTAAATATATATTTAGGTCATTAGTTTCACTTAAAAATTAACTTATAACTATTTGTTGCGATCAACGCCTAATTATTTAATTACATTAAATTAAGTACTTAATATTTACAAGTTACAGGAACATTATTCATGCATTTCACGAGTGATTCATTATGCGTCATTATTTTATATTTCAATTGGTTTGTCCTTATGGCAGGACTTTGGTGGCACTGATAAAGAGCTTCACACACAGGAGCTATAATGTAAAGATGTATGCACGATACATCTCATTGCATCTTTCCATACAGATTCGAAGATGTAAAAATACACATTATAGCTGTTGTGAGACCACACACACCTGACGATTTCTATGGAAAGATGTAATAGGATGTATCGTACTATAATGTAGGTACATCTTTATATTATAGCTGCTGTGTTGTGTGTGAATCCCTTTAGAGTGTGTTTCCCGTACATCTACGAACTAGAAAAAAAAACAGAATATCTTCGATTTTGAACGATTTGAAACAACACCTGTTAACCTCATTACCTATTAAAATTCGTGAGCATGAGCCTCAAGGTTAACGTATCAACATTATTAGTTTATTGACCTTTAAAAGTTACTTAGATGAGAATAGGTACATAATATTGCGTAACTATTATCAATCTTGAGCGTATGTTGCGAAACACCACTTTATATTTTATATTACTTTTTACACGTTTGTAAATAAAATCTAGAATATTCTCAAGACAACCATATGATAAATAAAAATTAATAAAAGGTATGTACGTAACCAAACCCAAAGTTAAGTAGTAGTAGTAGTAAAATGCCATGATCGCGGGATTATGTCATCCCGCCATCATGGCGCTTGTAGCAGCGTCGAAATATCGGGAACTCAAAAGAATAAACAATCAATGAAGATATCCCGTAAGTGACATTTTAAATTGTGAAAAAAACCGTGATAGCCTAAAACAACTTAAAAGCCAAAGTTATTTTAATTGACTTAACTTTCGAGACCTTGATAAATTAACATCAAAACCGGATATTATAGTTGCATTACTTAATTATTTTTAAACGCAATAATGTGACATCATATAGATGATTTTTTAGGAAAGAAAAATTCAGTTGCAAGACCATATCCGTTACCAAAACGTTCAGGAATAGAGAATTTCAGCTTGCAAATGTGACTTGCGATAGCCTAGTTGGTAAGGCGTCTGGAGTATCTACTTATCCAAAAAATACGCGAGTTCCAATCCCACTTGCAACTGAATTTTTCTTTCCTCAAAATCAAAAGTTGCATAAATTCTTAAAATCTTCAATAATAATAATAGAGTTCCTACGCTTATTTATTTAAGAGTGTCTTACTAAACTGGGGCCTTTTGACGAAATCACTATACCTAGCAAAACGCTTACGGATCATTGGGTACGATTTCCGTACGCAATGTGTTTCTTTTGATCTAAGTTTTGTGCATGAGAGATTTGTGCTTAAAAAGCCGAAATAATCGACTAAAAATACTAGCGACATCTATGAAGCAAAAGAAGAGCTAAAATCCAAGTCCTGCATCGCCATATTGAAGTTCATCAAATCAAAGTAAAACTACCACAATACCTTTCTAATCAGAGGAGGCTCCTTTTCCAACTTGAAATGAGGAATTTAGGAAGTAAGGAGCATCCTAAAAAACTAATCCACGATATAGAAGCAATCCCCAGTGAATAACCCTATACACAATGAGCAAAACTTATTTGTGCAAAATATTCTAATAAGAACAGTAAAAATTCCAAAACAATCGTTTGCGAACGATCGTGATTAAGCATAATTACACTGAATGTCAAACATAATTATGACGATCAAACAGCAGATAGCACACCTGCGGTTCTGATGCTAGTCTGTTGCATAATAAACCAATGACGGATTCTAGTTCGTCGGTTCAATGAGATAGTAAGATGCATCGAGTGTTAATAAACTGACAGAAATCAGACTGAAAACGCTAAAAAGTAAAAAATGGCCCACCTCATGGATTTCATTATCTATCAAATTTAAAAAGAATAATGTTACTCGCTCCTTTAATAAAATTTATGATGGGCGGATACATAAACTTCTCCTTTTTAAGTCGGTTATAGAATATCTTACTATGCCCATTGCCCGCCTCGACATCGGCATCTTAAAGGCCTTTCCGCACACAACAGTGCCATACCGTAACTTTTCGTGACGTGCTATTCACATATACGAGTGAACGAACATCACTAAACGGCACTGCACAAATGAGTGCGGATAGCGTCGTATAATATGTGTGGTACAATTTCATATTTCACTGACACTGATCGATACGGCACTGATCACGTCACGGAACGGTACGGAACGTGTCGGCACTGTTGTGTGCGGATAGGCCTTAAGTTGGTGTCACTTTAGTATAGAGTCCGCGTCACCACTGAATTTCTTTTTACGCGTTTTTATCGAGGCGACAGGGTCTATCTCATAACATCACATTGCATAAAAAAAATGTAGTAACTCGATTTTTCCGCAGGTGATGAGTGGAGGCGCGGATTCTACGGCCCAGTATTTACAACAACATAATTATTAATCGCTCACGAAATAAAAAGTTCCTAATTCTATTGTGATTTACGTCTAGCACTATCTATTAATATTTGCACGTTTTTCACATTTACACTCTATATTTACATAACAATCATAGCACCAGAAACGAATCTCATTTCTAAAATAAATATTACATCAACATTCTATTGTGATAATTTCATACCTATTACAGGAATTTAAAAAAAAACATATACTTTTAAATATAATAGTTTTGTTCTGTGTTACAATGTTGTTGATATTAAAATTTGTGAAGTAGTTAGTTAGCCTTCCTAAAATTTATTGCAAATTGGGCTAAATAGTCGAGCCCCAAAACTGTTTTCTTTTTACCGTTTATATTGAAATCGATTGAATGTATAGTTATACACTATCTAAGATGCAAATCTCGGCCTTGAGCATATTTGAACTTGACAAAGCTAAACCATGAAAATGTCTGCAAACGTAGATGACCTACTGATCAAATCAGGAAAGTGAAATTCATCGAGAATGAACAAAAAGCACTCATTTCATATTTGATAACTCATTCTTATTTATTTATGCATTCTCTGCCATTTACAACCGACTTCGACAGAAAATGATACTAACGCAATTAAAATAGTAATCATTTTTTACAAATAAATAGGTGTATTAGGTAATACGATAGTTACCAGCAATTAATAACAAGTCTAACTAGTCTGTCAATTAGAATTATGAAAAATAATGGACACGTATATCTTCATAGTTTGTTAAATCGGTGAATATTCACAAAGACAAAACTAGTCAGGGTGCATTTAAAATCACACCACGGCATGACGGATTGTGAATTTTAAAAGCGTCTTATATTCGTCAATTTAAAAAAGGAAAAAGTCATCATCACCTGGCCTTTTCTCAAATATATTGCGGTCGACTTTCAGTCGAAGCAGATGCAGCTGAATATCAGTATTTTACATGGAGCGACTGCCTATCAGACCTTCACAACCCAGTAACTGGGTAATACGATATCCCTTGGTAGGACTGGTTGTCAGACTTTATAGCTTCTGATTAACAGTAACAACTGTCAAAGATCTACAAATGACAGCCGGGACCAACGGCTTTTTGAGGCACGTAAGTAGTCCGAGGAGGTACGTAGAAAAAGTACGGGTCAAATATTTTTGGATGATCTAATTAAAGGGCTAATTACCTAGATTCTTTTGTACACATGATTCCTGACGCAACCCGGGGTCTCTTGCTGCACTAGACGAACGAGGCCAAGGCATAAAATTGCATTCAAGAAAATAAGACAGCATAATTTTCAGGAATTCTGGCGGCTAATCACAACCTGATTTATGGATATAAATACAGAGTAACATTTCATAAACTTCATAGTATATTTTCTATGTTTGAACACTTTTGAATGAGTCCAACTGAATCTAAAACAAACCTATTTATGATTTCAATATATGTAGACTTTTGGGCACCTAATATTTCGCTATTGACCTTCATGAAAACTGGTATCTATTAGAACTTATGTGAAAATTAGATAATTTCGTATAAACGTAGCATCTAAATATATTTTATTAGTACATTATGTTTTCTATTGGTCCCAAACTCTATACTATTCTTTCGCGCTATTAGAATTAAATTATTACACAAAAATGCTAAATATAACCTAATCATTAGAGATCTCTTACAAAGTACTATCATTTCATTTTGTGGGATATATTAAACATATTAATTAACCTTAAATATATTAGTAAATTCATTTAAATAAATAATCATCACAAAATCGATAATTTTGTGCATTTTTAATTGGCTATCGCTACAACCTGACCAGAAAAACAACATTAATATAAAATAAGTAGAAACAAAGAATAAAGATTAAAATTTCAATAATTTCTAGATAACAAAGTAGGCCTATAAAATAGTTAATAAAAGAAAAAATATATAATTATTTTAAGTAATACTTTAAAATTTCCACTGCAGGGAATTGACATTGTCATTTTTCTAAATAGTCACTACAGTCATTTAAACCAATATTAACCTTATAGTGACGTAAATAAATATCACTCTTGCATTAACTGACGTAAACGTATCTATAAGAACAAGCCAACAGCAACCAGTTTAACGAGAATAAGATTACTTTGATCTTGACAGTAATGCAAACTCAGTGGTAAAACAACTATAGGACTGTGTTTTCATAGACATAGGGTATAGACTGAGCAATACCTGCTTATAATTGACCATACTCTGCAGTAAGAGGAAAAAACAGTGGTTTCTAAAAAGAACCATTGTTTGACCATCTATCTCTTGCTTGTAAGACCGATAATGTCTATGGTAATGTAAAAGAAAGAGATAGTTCATACAATTCTTTTTCGCTCTTCACTATCTATAGTACAGTCAATTTTGTTTTCCATTTAGTTAGAGAATGATCAGTCCATGCTCTATGTATATGTGTCTTTTACATTCGTTCTCATAACTTCTATTTTTTTTATTCGCGATGTACAATTAACAAGACTCCATAATGATAGGAGCAGAACAATATTAAACTAACTGATACATCAAGTACCTATCTTAGTTCCAAATCAAAACGCACAGCACAATTATAAAAAATGTCTACCTACCGTTTACCAACTGCATAAAGGTCTATACACATAGCGGTATTACTATCTAACCCGATAACTACTCCCTGTGACTTCTGGTCAAGTAAAAACTTCTCTTATCTTAAAACTACACTTCACTGCGGAGGCAATGTCCAAACTGGTATCTCTTCCCGTTTTTTCTCCTTCTTCTTGTAATGGTGCTTATCTCTAAATCTCACATCATCTTGTCTCGTTCTCTCCTGCGCGTCGCTCCTCCAATCGTTTCTCTTCCTTGGCGACCCTTCTTTCCTATACCTGGGTTGTTCTTGATTTTCGTCGAAGAAAACTCGACTTTTGACAAAGAGCCCGTTTTTGTCGGGATCGCACATTTCGACTGGGATTTCGTCTTCGATGTCTCCTTCTTCGTCTAACTCTGGGACGTCTTCTCTGTTGAAGGTGAAGGAGTGGGGGTAGTACGCTTGGAGTATGTCCTCGTGTCTGTAAGCCTGCATTTGTAACCAGACGTGTGGTAGCAGGAGCGGGAACCTCCGCAACCAGTAGGTTATGAACCCGTCCGGTAACTTGCCTAAGCTTTCTCGGACGTCCGCTTCTAGTTCCCTGTAGTGATGTTTCTGTTGGAAGAATGTTTTGGTTTTTAAACATATCGCAGCAGCACGTTTAGTTCACGTCTTTTCTTTCATACAAAAAGAGTTAAACATTCAAGATTTAACAAAAGAGTTTCTAATCAGCTTCCAGAAAGGTTTCGAAAAAATGTATGTAGATCTGTGTATCTATTGGGTCAATCCGCACAAGTCCTAAGCGCTAGTTGGTATAATCTCTATGCTTTTTGAGTAGAAGCCTTGATTTTCTGAATACGACCTTATTTTACTAAAATTTAAGTACTAAATCATTTTATTCAAACTAGGTTGATCAGTACTTCTTGAAAAAAAAAAACACCTGCCGTTCATAAACAAGCACGAATCATCATTTACATACCTTATTCCGTATGGCCCTGAGCAGATGCGCGGCCCGGTCCCCCCGGTACGTCCTGCGCGCGCGCAGGTCGCTGGCCACAGCGGTACACACGCGTGCACGCCAGTCTCCGCGCACTACTCGCCTCGCGCCGCGTTCTAAGGCCGCTTCGGACCCACCGGTACCGCTTTCTACTTGGTCACTCACATCCTGGGTAAGAAATTGAGCTTTATTGCTTGGGAGTAAGGTTGAGGTTGCGACCTGAACTAGGAACCTCCGTTGAGACTTTAGACATGTTAACAACATGAAGCGTGAACGTGAAGCATGACACGATACAGGAGAAGTTGATGGTTTAAAATAACCTTCTCACTAGACTTCGATTTCATAGGCGATGCTAAGTAGATGAACCTATGTAAAACCGGGCGACCCTATGGTCAGCAAGCAAGGTTCTCGACAGATGGACTAAATTTCAACAGCCCTCCAACTCTTGCACTTATAATGCATCTAGTACGACTGCAATAAAGCTGCAAAGCAACCAAACAGTCCGTTTGCAGTTTCAAAGAATGGAAACAGACTGCAAGTTAGCTACACGACCGACGACGCGCAGTTCAATGCTGTTGGACCAACTGCAAATTAGCTGACGGGGTACAACTGAAAAGCAGTACGTCTGCTTAGAGCCCAAGAGATTTTTTTTTCATGGCAAATGTCTCTATTTCCAGTACTAGAAATGTAGCATCCATTGAATCAAACATATTTAGTCAAAAAACAAAACTATCTATTTACATGGCGGTAACGACTTTGATGCTCAATAAAAATAACAATACAAGTAAAACAAATAATAATATGGAATTGAGCAGTGATTACGACAACGTTTCAATGATAAAGAAGGTTAATGACCCTTTAATGAGCTGTATTCATTCAATGGTTTTGTATATAATTTTATAAATATTTTTTCAATTCTAACCAGTAGTTCCTAAGATTAGCGCGTCCAACCAACAAACAAACTCTCCAGTTTTAAAATATTATAAAGTTAAGATTCATCATCTTTTCGTTATCTCATTCTACTTGAGGTCGGCGCAACATATTACTTAGTATTGGGTTTATCCAAATAATAATCAATTAATTAATTTTTTGAGGGCACGGTTCGCGTAGTGGCTGAGCGATGGGACTGCATGTCGCGGTTTGATTCCCACACTAACACAAATATTTGTATGACCTACTAGAAGTTGTTTTGGGGTCTGGCTGTTTGTATGTTTCTATGTTTGTAAACGAACTCACGACGCAGGAGTAATTCCTAGTAGGGGCAAAGTTTTTTTAAAGAAAAAATAAATCCTTTGTTTTAGCCATCTGCGTGACACTGCGGCTTTAAGAGATTCTATCGCGCTTACCAACATAAGTTCTACACTTTTAGCCGTCAAAGCATCTTAGACGGCCAGTTTTAAATAAATGTAAGTATTAATGATCTGAATAATGAGCTTGACCTCATTTGTAACAGATAGCAGTTCCGAGACGAACATAATTTATGCGTAGACGCAGGTTTGAGTACACGCGCACTCGGTAGTATTATTTTTAGCTTCTGTCTCTTATCGTGTGTACGCATGATTCAACTGTCATAAATGAATATAAAGACAATATTATAAAGTTATTAGCAAACCCGGCGAACTCCGTTTCGCCACGCTTTTCTGTTGAAATTTTTCCTGAATTTTCTTTGCTATAAACCTCACGGAGCCCGAGTCCTTTCCAACGAATGCAAAACCGTGGAAATCGGTTCGTGGGTTCTGAAGTTATAGCGTCAGGAAGGAAAACCCGACTTATTTTTATATAGTAGAAGATAGATAGTGGAATATGACAGGCGTAAACACAGATAAGTTGTCAAGAAACTTTCACGGCTGTTTTAGCCAAAGAAAGTAATGAGGAATACATATTTTTCAAGTTACTCTCCATGGTCAGCAGGTTTTAAAAGGTGACTTTAGCAGTCCTTTTGTATTTCGTAAGATTGCCGTACGTCATTACTTCCCAGAATATGTTCACTATTAGCAATACTATCGAATGATGAAATAACACGGTATGGTTTTATTCAAATTCAAATCCATTTATTGCAGTTATGGGTAGTTTTACAGGTGGAGCTCGTGGCTAACTAATCACAGCCGCACAGGCCGATCTTCCGGATTAAGCCGCGCTTGCCGAGGTTGGTCTGTGGATGGGTGACCGTCTATCATAGCAAGTTTCCTCCGTGCCTCGGAAAGCACGTAAATCCGTTGGTCCCGGCTGTCATTTGTAGATCTTTGACAGTCGTTACTGTTAGTCAGAAGCTCAAAAGTCTGACAACCAGTCTTACCATGGGGTATCGTATTACCCAGTTACTGGGTTGTGGAGGTCGACAGGCAGTAGCTCCATGTAAAATACTGATATCCAGTCGAATCTGGTTTGACTGGAAGCCGACCCCAATATAGTTGGAAAAAGGCTAGGCAGATGGATGGTAGTTTTACAGGTGGGTTTATAAATATAACAGGAAAGTTGTTGTTGGTGTCACCATATTCTGCTCTAGGCATGCAACATTTAGTTCGGAACGTGGTTAGTCCCTAAATTAAAAATTTAAATATTTTAAAGTTCATAATTACATGCTAATGAAATGAGATGTAATTGACAATTCTTGTCAAAATATGTTTCGAACGGAAGACCTGGAAAACTAGATTAAAACTTGCAATAAATAAGAAACATACCTGTAAGAAGTTGAGTATGCTCTGCTTGCCCCAGAACATGGGGTACTTGAGCACCGTCTCACACGGAGGACGCGCGTGCGCACGAGCTGAGATCATGGCGCGGATGAGGATCTTTGTTAGCACCACCTCTTCTTCGGGCAACACTTTACTGTGCAAAAAACAAAAGAATTAGAGCGAATAATTTTACAAAAGGCAATTCAAATTATCACTTTTTTTTTAATTATTACTTGAGGAGCTCGTGGCTAAATAATTACAGCCGCACAGGCCGATCTTCCGGGTTAAGCTGCGCTTGCCGAGGTTGGTCTATGGATGGGTGACCATCTGTCGTAGCGAGTTTCCTCCGTATCTCGGAAAGCACGTGAAGCAGTTGGTCCCGGCTGTCATTTGTAGATCATTGACAGTCGTTATTAGTCAGTAGCTCTAAAGTTTGACAATCAGTCTTATATGGGGTATCGTATTACCCGATTACTGGGTTGTGGAGGTCCGATAGGCAGTCGCTCCATGTAAAATACTGATATTCATCTGCATCCGGTTTGACTGGAAGCCGACCCAAATATAGTTGGGAAAAGGCTAGGCATATTATTATTACTTATTTGGAGCCCTGATACAGCAGGAAGGCGTCGTGGCAGACATCGCAGAAGATGGTGGGATGAGCTAGACAAAACTAAATACCAGTGGCTCACATTAGCCCAAGATCGAAATAGTTGAGAGAGGCCTTTGCCCAGCAGTGGGATGACACAGGCTAAACAGTAACAATTAGAATTTGTCTGTCAGTTACAAGTGCGTCATCATCAGCCTTTAATTGTTGCCACTGCCGGAACACAGGTCTACTCTCTGTAAGAGAGATTGGGCCATCAAAATGCACCACGCAGGTCCAGTGCGGATTGCTAGATGTCACATGCTTTCATAATTTTGATTCTAGCTCACACAGGTTTCCTCATGATGTTTGCCTTCACGGTTTGAGAACAGTGGTGATTGAATTCACAAAGTAATGTGGCTGGCTGACTGCTGTCAAAAGAGGTTAGTGACTTCTTGACATAAATTCAAAACCATTATGTTCTTTAGAAAATATGTACTAGCGGCCCGTCCGGCGTCCCGGCTTCACACGGGTGTACATGATTTGTTACTCAGGATAAATGTAGCTTTGTATGGTGAAAATTTTTGAAGTTGGCCCAGTAGTTTTGCGTTTATTCACAAATTGCGTTTATTTACAAACATACACACACACACACAAATACAAATCTTTCCTCTTTATAAGTATAGATTTAACACAACTTACTCTAGTTGTTCCAGATTATATTCTCCAGTGAGTATATTCGCCTGTCTCCGCAACATGTCTCCGAACGGATGCTGGCCTTTCGACAACACGTAGTAGAAGACACAACCCAACGAAAATATATCTACAGATGTTGTCTGAAACAAAAAGAAAATACCTTAAAAATACAATATTATTGAAATACAAAATTTGCAGGCCGTACATTGATTTGGAATATAAACTACCTTAGTTCGACTACAGATAACTCTGCCGGGGTTGCCGTAAAGGTAATCGTGACCCTGGAACGCAAAGGGCAACTGAAGCGACAGGTGGATTTTTAGTCAGTAAGAGTCTGACTGTCTCTTCCGTTCGACACAGAGCGGGAGGACTCTCTTGATGATTTTACCATGGAAAAAAGTCTTAAGATAACAATGTAAATATTCAGATAATTTTATTGGCCACTCATGGCAGACCCACTGCTACTTCAGTTTGCTTACTCTGTAAGCTATGTCGGTTACTGCGGTTCTTTTCCGGACAACTTCATGCCTGATTCGTAAACAAATTCCAAGCATAGCTCCATTATCATGACTCCGGAACGTAAATGGCAATCGTAGTCTAAATCTGACAGTCCCTCCTGCCCTGACCTAGGTGGGAGGGCTCATTTGATGATTTTAACATGTTAAAAAAAAACACAAGAGAATTTGAATTTTATGGGCTAGAACCTTAGCCGCACTTTTCAATGGATGCCTTAAATGACTCAGGCCTCCAGCCAGGGGCATAAAACAACATTATATCCATCCTTATAAACATACCGTCCTCTCTCCATTTATCATCTCAGGCGCGATCCATCCATCGGTGCCCGTAACCCCCGACCTTCGTGAGAAGCTCATTCGTCCGAGGTTCAGCTTCTTAGACAGGCCGAAGTCTGAGATCATAGCTCGTACTTCTCCGGCACCCGTCGGCATTGAGAGCAGCACGTTATGAGGCTTTATGTCTCTGTGGACTGAGGAGGGGAAATTGTAAGTTAGTTGTGTTTTTGAGAGTTACAAAATTACGCATTTTACACAGTAAAACATGTTGTTTTCTGTCTAACACAAGGGCCACATGGAAATTCCGTTGAAAATTACCGTGTGTAGTGGACGTGTAGAGTTCGCAACACGACGGAAGTCCTTTTGACGTGGCGCTAGCGTACACAGTGAGATACATATCATTACATCAAAATGCATTAAAAACATGTGGTACAGTCAACAGCAAAAGTAGATGATTAACATCAGAAATTCAATAGAATGAACGGAGTGCACGTCAGAACTGTGTGGCGTCGAAGTGATTCAAAAGTATGTGATGGTAATTTACCAAACATTTACTTCTAGAAAATAAAGAAAGGAAGAAAATAAAGTAAATAAAAGTTTATTTGGCAAACCTTAAGCACACAATTGTAGCTAAAATTACTAGAATACACTGAATGTAGGTACCGTGTGCCTCACGGCTGTGCCAAATAGGCTCAGTTCAGCATAAAGCCAGGCCACAGGGTGCCTGACGCTGGTTTTCAACTGAGCTTTGCAAGTTCTAGTCCTTTTAATTCATCTACTTTTGATATAGTAGTTTATGTAACTGGTACATAATGAGGGGTATTATACACGAGTGTGAGTTTAAAAAACGAGCAAAGCGAGTTTTTTAATAGTATCACACGAGTGGTAATGGTATAATACCTAGTTATGTACAGTTTCATACACTACTTTATCTACTCTCATTGAACACGAACATATCAAATAAAAGATAAAAAATAATAAACACTAATAATCATCCACCATGTCATCCACCGAAACACAAACGTCAAAATTCCAACATTCCCTTAGAAACCGCGCGCAGCCACAGATAAAAAAGTAAATAGATGTATCTATGATCAGTCATGTGTATCATAATGAAAAAAAAAAAATATAACATTGTTTTGTTAGAGAAACAGTGTTATAATTTAATTTTTTAATTTCATTACGATAATCTATGGTATAAAGTATGTCATTATAAACTCGTTTTGAGTTTTGTATTTCGAAGTTTACGATATGAGAGTAGATAAAAATTATAACTTACTATGCGAAATATTATGGTTGTAAACAAATGGGATATTATGTGCTGAAATAATAATTAATGAATGGTAACCTATAACTGTCCATTGTTATTGGTTTACCATAATTTTATCTTACCGACTTAGTGCACCATAAAATCAACCAAGGACTAGACTAGCGACTAAATACAGTATGCTGTTAAAAAAACAAAGCATAAAATATTAGTTTCTAGATATAATTATGTATGTTCTGTTCTACAGCAGAAAGTCTTCTCCAAACTACATAACGTTTTAAAGAAGATAACTAACTAGAAGTAAAACATATTATATCAAGATCCTATTAATAATACCTATATCCATGGAATGTAAGTGTGAGAGTCCCAGAGTCGCCTGCCTCAGTACTTCCACTGCGTCTATGGTGCACTCGAAGTTTAGTTTCTTTTCAACGTAGTCTTGTAAGGTCGCTGAGCATAGTTCTAATGCTATGTATCTGGAAAGAAAAATAGGATATAGTAGAACACCTGAAACAGCGACGCAGGGCCGCGGTAGACCGCGAAGGAGATGGCGGGACGAGCTGGATGTCTTCCTTGAAAATTGGAAAGAGGTGGCGCCAAGTCGCGAACATTGGAAGGAATGGAGGGAGACCTTTGCCCAGCAGTGGGACAATTCAGGCTAATAGTAGTAGTAGAACAGAAAAAAAGGTTTGGCTATACTAACATTATGAAGCTGAAGAGTTTATTAGAACGTGATTATCTCAGGAAGTACTGGTTCGAATTAAAAAAATATATTAGTGTTGGATAGTATATTTATCCAGGAAGGATATAAGCTATAAAACATTACGCTACGAATATCAGGAGTCGAGCAACGGTGGTGAAACCACGGGAACAGCTAGTTTATAATATAAAGATAAAGCTGAAGGAATCAAAGTTTAGGAGGCGTTGTGCAATATAATTTCAATCAAATGATAATGGAATGGATTTTAAATTGAACTTGCATGCAGTTTGTTTCTTGATTTAATTACAAATTAAATAATTTGGAGAACAAAGTAATGACACTTTATCTAATTTTCGCAAGTTCATCAGTCTAGCTCTTTATCACCTTTATATTGGGATCAGCTCTCAGACTACCAAACTATGACATTTTGTTGGATGTGATCTTTAAGTGCTTTGCAATTTAGACCTTAAATTTCATACGAATAAATACTGGAATTGTATATCCTGTTCAATACAGTAATACTCCACGATCTACGAACATCTATGCTACATGCAATTAAGAATTCTACGTGCTATAAAATACGTACCGGAATTGTTTGTCCCTTTCAGTGCAGTAGTAACGCACCACATGCGCGTGCGCATCGGATTCGCGCAGTAGCGTCACCTCGCGGTCGGCGAACGTAAAGCATTCTGGCAACAAACGCTTTACAGCCACGTCGCGCTTGTCGAATGTACCTCTGGAAATAAATAAGGACACTTTTACAATTTAAAAGCCAACTTATTAAAGATGTCATTGAAGGAGGAAAACGTTTAAATAATGTTATTCTGGATGACTCAAGCGCTTTTATAGAATGAATGGCATAATATTACACGAATTATCAACCGCAGTGTATTTAAAAGGCAATTTGGCTTTGTTTTATAATTATTATTATGTCATAATTATTATTATGACATGTAACTAAACCTTTTGACATTTATTTATAAACAGATTGTATTATTCTTTGTATTTGATAATTATGCCATGCCTATTTAATTTTATACTTATTTTATTATAATTACTAAACAATTATATTATATTTGTACGCAACTGGGCAAAACATGGAGGATCTACCCATTTATAACAACTCACACTATGTGTAACTTGACCTATGTTTACAAATAAAGCTTTCTGATTTCTGATTTAAAACAAAGGCAACAAATGAGACAGGCTGAAAACATACTTAGTGGTTACTATGTTTTTTTTTCATCTTTCTGAGAAATTAATGAATACATATGCGTTATGCGTTGTGGAATCGACTTTTATGATAACAAATGACTCAAGGTCAAAGGAACAGTAAGTTTTGTGTGTACCACTAATCATTAAGCCTGCTGCAAAGCCTTCGGACTTTGTTAGAGCTCCACATCGTGGTTACTTTAGCCATTCGATAACTCAAAATCCTTATTTTCGTAATAAGTTTAAGACACAGAAATTCAACGCACAGAACATACATTTAAGCAATTTTTAGGAATCCCCGAATATGCGTTTCGTTTTCAAGCGTAGACAATGAATGGATTGCCATAAAATTTGTAAAAATGCTGACGTAATCACCATCTTAACCGGAGGGTTTAGATTAATTTCCCCCCGTCATGTCGTCATAAATAAGCCAAGCATAGAACCCCGCCCCACCTCTCTACTATCATTTTCTGATTCATTTAGTTGCAGGATCCAAGACAGGTAAATTAAATTTATTCTTCGGAACACGTCCAGGTTCATTGTCTCGGCGCTTCTCTGAGGTTTGGCACAGTTGATTCTAGCTTTCAGGAGTTGCAGTGGTTTGGGGATAGTGTGGTAGGATTGTCCCAATAAAAAAGACCCCCGCCCCCCTATACTTGAACGGTGCCATATTACTTATCAAAACTTACTTATAAACAAAGGTTCCTTCACATCCCTTGCCGAGCACCTCATCAGTGTTGAAAGTGATCCGTCCAATACGGACCTCTCCGCCACCGACTTCAACAAGCTGACCCGTCACCTCTCCATTTGATGAGGTGGAAGCGTTCGAAGTTCGAGAACCGCCTTGTGACAGCTGTTGGAATTCACGGGCCTGAAAAAAGAAACAATGAGATGGGTTTTTTTCAGCGGTGGTAAAATCAAATGAGTCCGGCCAACTCAGGGCAAGGCAGGAGGGACTGTTAGAATCATACTGCCTAAAATCCACGGTGTCCTTCAATAGCCCTTTACGGTCCGGGGTCACGGTAATTCAACGACCGAATGAGATGAGATTTTTTACCAACCACCGTAAGAGGCATGCGGACGGCAAGTAACACATGACTCGCAGTCTGATCATAGACCATGCCCGGGTCGACGACGAGTAGAGGGCAAATAGAGGGCCAATTTAAAGTCTATCAGGATCGCCGGACCATGTCTTCATAGGTAACCATGACACTCGAACGTAAAGGGCTATTGAAGGAACACCGTGGATTTTAGACAGTATGAGTCTGACAGACCCTTTTGCTTTATTAATAAACGTGGACTAAAGTTACACCAAGGTTAATCCTTAAAAAAATTATGGTTGTAACTTTATTCCATGTATATGTCTTATTCGCGCCACCTGCTGCACCAGTCGTAAAATTGCGGTAACATTTTTTTTCTGCTATTTTCATTCTATTTTTGTTATGATTAACCTTATGACATAAAGGCAAGAACTGTGATAAGAAGCAACAAAGTAGCTAGAAGAACGATAAACCAGAGTTTTACGTTTACCTTCAAGTTTTGATTAACAAAAACAATCAATTTCGTTTCGATAACAATTATTTTTGACTCGATTGGATTGAGTGGCATGGTAATCAGTCGACATATATTCTTTTTTAACGCCCGACGGAAAAAGAGGGGTGTTATAAGTTTGACGTGTCTGTCTGTTTGTGTGTCGGTCTGTCCGTGGGACCATAGACCCCGAACGGAAGAAGCGATTTCAATTTAGTTTTTTTTTAATAAAGGTGACTGAGTATTCTTAGACATTTTTGATGAAAATCGGTTGAGCCGTTTAAAAGTTGTGGGGGAAAGAGGGGAAGGGTAACCGGTAATTTCAAATATCATAATGTCTTTTCTAGATATTTCTAAACTGTACGCTTACGAATGTCATTGATATGTTTTATCAATAAAAGATAGAGCGTAATTGGAAAAACACTACATTAAGCCTGGATTTTAACCTCGGGTTTTTTTACAAAATAAAACATTTGACAGCTGTTGTTATGCCAATCTTGCATGGTTGGCGCAGTGGCGACTTATGCGCAGGGTTACGGGTTCAATCTCCGCACGGAACGAGTGTTTGTATGACATGTAGTGTAGGTAGTTGTTTCAGGTCAGGGCGTTTGTGTATCTGACTTTCATAGTTTATAAACGCACCCAACGATACAGGAGAGTTTCCTAATGTGGGGCATTAGTAAAGATTGATATTACATAACTGAATATACAAGATATGATGCATCCACGATTCCATACTCTATTGTCAACAAATTCCATTTGTACAAACAAATGAAGGAATTTGCTTTTTCGCATCAGCTGTATAATGATACGAATTTGAACCAAAACTGGTACTACATAAGGTTATTAGAAAAATATACATAAATTCCATTATGGCCTCATGACCTACAGTTGACTGCTTTAGTTTAAAATAAATTGGTATTATTATGATTGAACACACACGGAAAATAGCATGATCATAATTATAATCATCAATTCTAACATCCATTATTATGGTCATAGAAAACGGACAACGGTACTAGAAAACTTATCTCTCATTGAAAATCACACGAAATACATTTTAAAAGGCCCTCAATCTTGGAATGCGAAGCCTATATTTCGCGAGACTATCATAACAGGGTACCGAGGCCCTGGAACTTAAAGGGCATTTTATTTTTATCAGCCAAGTCTGAAAATCTTCCCTTTCTGGGTTGTGTTGGGACTGTCAGACTCTTACTTCGTACCCCCTTTAAGATGGCCCGTAACCCCTATGCTAAACCTCCGGGAATTACAGGCGTGATATAATGGTCACTTATAAGTACCGTAATTAGTAACATAGCATTCTTACATTTAGCGTCACCAAAATTTCAATGTCAATGTACGAGTAAATAGCAGTTATGTAAGATAAGAGAAATAAATGCAATACGTAAATATCAATCACGTTGGAACCGGCGTGTTGGCACCAACAAGCGTACAACGTGGCGATAACACCACTCATTTTATTATCTCGAATAGTTACGCCCCGTCATTTCTCGACTACGGAAAGTCGTAGCGTGGCGTTAATTCTAAATGTTCCCACTGCTGGGACACAGGCCTTCTCTTGAGAGAGGGAGTCGGCCATAATCCACCACGCGGGCACAGTGCGGGTTGGGTCGGGATGTCACTTGTCCTCACGATGTTTTCCTTCACCGTTTTGAGAGCAGTGGTGATGAAATAAATTACACAAAGTAATAATGCGCCTGTCTAGATTCGAACCTACGACCTACGACTCGTAAGTCGAGGCCGATACCACTGGGCCACCACTGCTCTATGCGCTTAATTCATCAATAATCATAATTCGCATGTAGCCTTCTTCAAAAATTAGGATACAAATGCAAAAATATTTTTCAAATCCGACTGGCGATTACAAGGAATTAGTGCGTTCACAGAAACTTTTAAAACTTATTACCAGAGCGGGGAATTAAGTAGACTTATTCATGTACTTACACCGATTTCATACAGCGAAAGAATAATGTGGACATGCCCCAAATCCCGGGATTAATTTTATTAATCCCGTGATAGTTATTTACTTTTACACAATTTAAACGACTACACGCCGGACGTTGCCAAATTTACATCAACGACATCGGATGAGCGAATAAAAATTGCATGTTAATTATTTCTATTTGTCTAATCTATCTCGGAAGTTTTTTTATTTATTTATTAGTAATGTTGGCCACACGGGATTATGTATCAGAAATCCCGTGAAGATCCATATTAATATCAACATTTCGATGCAAGTACAAAATAACTCTACCTAATTCCGATCTTTGCTTATTACATAAGTATAGATATTACTTTACACAGTATCTAATAATGCTTACCTGATAACGTAGATACCAAAACATCGTAATCACCAATCCTACTAGAATTATCAGCGCCACTTTCAGCACCTGATTCTCTTGCTGATGGAACCACAAATACGATCTCTTATACCATAGATCAGGTCTAAAGTCGAACCCTTCGAACAAGTCTTCAGTCTGCACCGACACAGAAATCGAATTTGGATTCGAATTCGACTTCAAATTCGTTTCGTTTTCAACGTCATTCTCGCCTTCAGAATGGACTTGCCCGTTAATCAGTTTGATGGCACTATTCTGTGAATTGTGGATATTCAAGAAGTTTGAATTTGGTAATTGGGGCAGCCATGTTGTGGTCAGTTCAGGCACTTTGTAATGTCCCAACAAGAGGTACGGCGCTGATACATGAAGGTTTAGGTCTTTGAGTTTGTAATGCACGTTTTTGAAAGGCTCGTATTGTGGCGTATCAGACTTGGCTTCGGTTTCTGATGGGCCTTCGAGGAGTAGGGGCTGTGTGTGGCCGGTCGATATTGTGATTGTGTTTTTGTCAACAAGTGATGATAGCGCGTAGAGGCCGTGGTTGTGCTCGCCGACGTATAATGTAGGGCTGAAAAGAAATGTAACTTTAGAGAAAGGGTTTCGAAACACGGTATGCTGGGATAATAGCCCTTATTACACATATTATAATGTGCTCATTAGCGTGCCTGTTGAAACTGTGTTTACACTGCCAACAGCGTGTTATAATTTGGGAATGCAAATTACTGAAACAACAATTACACTGAATGCATTACTCATTTATGACAATAATTAGAAAAAAAACACATTTGTAATTTGCTCTTTGTTGTTTTGTTTACGCGATTATTATTTTTCGTAAATTAATAATCAAACTACATTAAATTAGAGAAAGAATATTGTCATTATTGTTTGTTTTAGTTCGGTTTTGTGGCAAAACACGGTCGTTCAAACGGTTGTTTTTTTAGACAAGTGTTCAACAGAAACTTTCTTTTTTCAATTGTCAGTTCCCCTTATTAAGTCCTTTACCTAATCCTTCGGCAAAAATCAAGTGAGATGGTATGTGAAATACATTTGTTATCGATGTTTACGAGTGTAATGCTACAATGGCTACGCGTTTTACCTCAAGCACATGGTACTCGACGCCCAGAATAACGATCGTATGCAACTGAAGGACAAATATGTACTTTATGAAAAGGCCATCAAAGTAGGAAATTCTTTAATCCTCAATGTTCAATTCTAACATCATATTCTAGTATTTAAGGCCTTATTAAGGTGTCATCCGAAAATGAACTTTGTAAGCATAAAATATTATGTTCTGATTCGAATAATAAGCTTGATCATAAGTCGTCTGTAGAAATATGCAAGTCAACTTTATACTAATAAGGAATCATGACCCATTTTGACAATAAATCGTTTGATCTGTCAAATTGACAAAGATCAAAGTCGTTACCATGGATATGTATGTTTACGCGAATGACCTAATTGTATTTGAATCTCTGTAGAAAAATAAGCTTATGGTGCGTCATAATTCCACTGGGTCGATTGTACCTACTAATATAGAAATTTTCGGATGAACCATAACAAGTCTAACCCATAGATTTGGACCTAAAACACATACAAAACATTATGGCTAGCATGTAAAACCAATGACCCCTTCTTATATTTGTATATTAGACAGTCGTTACTGCTAGCCAGAAACCCGAAAGTCTGATAAGCAGTCGTACCGTGAGGTATCGTATTATCCAGTTACTGAGTTGTGAGTTCAGTTAGGCAGTTAGTCCATGTTCAGCTGCATTCAGTTATAGGCCACCCCCAACATTGGAAAAATGACTAGGCAGATGACAACATAAACTTATTACGCATTTTCGGTATATATTTCCTCCTCAACATGACCAAACCCATTTAAATGTAAGTAACCAGACTAATAAATACTCATACAGTGCTTGTAACGTACAGTTTTATCACTTCAAAACGAGATTATCGAATCGATTAAATTTATCGGTATGTAAGCACCGAGCTACAGGTGTCAATCATGACCATCGTATACAATCGTATCGAATGTTTGGCACGCAACGTTGAGCACTACAGTGCGCAAATAGTTTCCGTGATAACGGAAAACACAGATACATTATTATAACGTTACAGCTGTATCCATGAAGAGTTAAGGTCATAGCACATTATACCAGCACCGCAACTGCACAGCTGCAGCACGGCGTCATATTTGGGCTACGGCAGTTGGCGTGTTAACTGCTGTTGTACAGGAGGTGTAAGCACGCAGTTCGCGCACCGTCTGCGAGGTGCAGCTTGCTGTACCGTGAACATATTGTTATAAGGCATTCGTTTCGCTAACTCGAAGTTGCCGCCGCGTCGTAAGCACGCCGTCTGCTCGCTTGCAGCGCACGGGCTGCGAGGCGAGTTGTATGTTATAAGACTTCCCGCCGTTGGCCTTTTCATATTGACATTGGAAATATATATAGACACATGATCTAAGGCTCTTATTTAATGACAGGGTAACTGCTATTAGCCGTGCCGTTGCCGCGCCGGTATAGTGTGCCATGACCTTTAAGGCCTATCCGCACACCACAGTGCCGGCACGTCCGTACCGTGGCGTGACGTGATCAGTGTCAGTGAAATATGATATTGTACCACATGGACCTAAAAAAAAAGGCGGACGGAACTTCACTAAGAAAGAATTGAAGCACCCATAGTAAGTCAGTGCGCTTGTCCACACAAGCCAGCACACACACATTCACACCATAGTAAGTCAGCCGTCGGCCATTACGCTTCGAACGACACTCGCGGTTTCATACGGTGTTATTTTGTCTAATAAAAATCAAAGTATGCCGTCATGTGTTGCAAAAAGTTGTCTAAACCATAGTAGTTCAATTAAAAAAGCCAGGGGATCACTTTTCATAGTTAAACATGTCATTTTGAAGCTTATTTCTCGATTTTACGTCAATAAATTTTATAAACATCTCGAAATATCAGTGTTGCAACTATTTCAAGGTTCAAATTATTTTAAAATTGGGAGATTTATATTTTGTTACTATTTATCGTTATTGTATTCTTCTGTATTTTTACAAGTTTCCCCACGGCAAATGATGCATGGAAAAATGATTGTATAAAAATAATAAGGGAGTGTAGACATGGAATAGGAATGTAGACGTGTAGGAATGAAACATAAAATAGCTTTAATTAAATATTTATAGGCGAAAAATACTTAAACATTCGTTTTCACCATTTAAGTAAATTAGAAGGGATTTCTAGATGTGTCAATAGCAAAAGACGAGTCTACAAAAATTTGAAAAACCAAAAGGGATTGTAAAACTAAACGAGTTGTAAATATTTTATATCCAATGTGCTTAAATTTTTTACCTTTATTTTAAAAATAGGTACCTGTCACAAAAAAATTGTAATGGGGAAGGCAAGTGTCAAAGTGAAAAGTGACAGTTTGGTCCCCAAAGAACTGTCAAATAGAAGGAATTTTCTGAAAAAAAACGATTTACTGATGTAAAATGACTAGATGTTGTGGAATAAGCTGTAAAAATGGTGGAACATACAAATGACAATGGGCAAAAGCGGTCCAAGATCCTCCACTTATGACACTTATTGGAAATGAAAGAACATAGTTGTGACATCATTCTGGCAAAATATTATCGAAATCTGTCCTGGGGTTCTTTTTTTATTTCCGTTTAAGTGACTACCTAATCTAACCTAACCCAACTTTTTTCAATCAGCTGTAAATGATGCCCGATGCATAGAAGTCTGGGAAGGCGGTTGGCTTATGTTTGACTTACACCGACTAAAAATACCAATGAGACCTTAAATAGCTAAACTAACCTAACTTTTTTTTCAGCTAAAAATTATGCCCGACGCACAGTGAACCATCTGGGAAGACGGTTGGCTTATGTATGACTTGGACCCACTAAAAATACCAACGAAACCTTAAATAGCTAACCTAACCTAACTTTTCTAATTCAGCCGTAAATGATGCCCGACGCATACTGAACCATCTGGGAAGTTGGCGTATGTTTGAATTACAACGACTAAAAATACCAATGAGACCTTAAATAGCTAACCTAACATAACTTTTTTTTTTCAGCTAAAAATGATGCCCGACGCAAAGTGAACCTTCTGGGAAGACGGTTGGCTTATGTGTGACTTGGACCCACTAAAAATACCAACGAAACCTTAAATAGCTAACCTAACCTAACTTTTCTAATTCAGCCGTAAATGATGCCCGACGCATACTGAACCATCTGGGAAGGCGGTTGGCGTATGTTTGAATTACAACGACTAAAAATACCAATGAGACCTTAAATAGCTAACCTAACCTAACTTTTTTTTCAGCTAAAAAATATGCCCGACTCACAGTGAACCATCTGGGAAGACGGTTGGCTTATGTGTGACTTGGACCCACTAAAAATACCAACGAAACCTTTAAATAGCGAATCTAACCTAACTTTTTTTTTCATCTGTAAATGATGCCCGACGCACACTAAACTATCTGGGAACGCGGTTGGCTTATGTTTCACTTACACCCACTAAAAATACCAACGAGACTTTAAATAGCTAACCTAACCTATTTTTTTTTTTGTTCAGCTTCGGCAGACCTTAAGGCCTTTAGGTATTTTTAGTCAGTGTAAGTCAAACATAAGCCAATCGCCTTCCCAGATGGTTCAGTAGGTATCCGTCGGGCATCATTTACAGATGAAAAAAAAAGTTAGGTTAGGTTAGCTATTTAAGGTTTCGTTGGTATTATTAGTGGGTCCAAGTCACACATAAGCCAACCGCCTTCCCAGATGGTTCAGTATGCGTCGGGCATCATTTACAGATGAAAAAAAAGTTAGGTTAGGTTAGCTATTTAAGGTTTTGTTGGTATTTTAGTGGGTCGAAGTCACACATGAGCCAACCGCCTTCCCAGATGGTTCAATATGCGTCGGGCATCGTTTACAGATGAAAAAAAAAGTTAGGTTAGGTTAGCTATTTAAGGTTTTGTTGGTATTTTAGTGGGTCGAAGTCGCACATGAGCCAACCGCCTTCCCAGATGGTTCAATATGCGTCGGGCATCATTTACAGATGAAAAAAAAAGTTAGGTTAGGTTAGCTATTTAAGATGTCGTTGGTATTTCTAGTGGGTCCAAGTCACACATAAGCCAACCGCCTTCCCAGATGGTTCAGTATGCGTTGGCATCATTTACAGATGAAAAAAAAAGTTAGGTTAGGTTAGCTATTTAAGGTTTCGTTGGTATTATTAGTGGGTCCAAGTTACACATAAGCCAACCGCCTTCCCAGATGGTTCAGTATGCGTCGGGCATCATTTACAGATGAAAAAAAAAGTTAGGTTAGGTTAGCTATTTAAGGTTTTGTTGGTATTTTAGTGGGTCGAAGTCACACATGAGCCAACCGCCTTCCCAGATGGTTCAATATGCGTCGGGCATCGTTTACAGATGAAAAAAAAAGTTAGGTTAGGTATTTAAGGTTTCGTTGGTATTTTTAGTGGGTTCAAGTCACACATAAGCCAACCGCCTTCCCAGATGGTTCAGTATACGTCGGGCATCATTTTTAGCTGAACAAAAAAAGTTAGGTTAGGTTAGCTATTTAAGGTTTCGTTGGTATTTTTAGTGGGTCCAAGTCACTTATAAGTCAACCGTCTTCCCAGATGGTTCAGTATGCGTCGGGCATCATTTACAGATGAAAATAAAAGTTAGGTTACGTTAGCTATTTAAGGTTTCGTTGGTATTTTTAGTGGGTCCAAGTCAATCATAAGTCAACCGTCTTCCCAGATGGTTCTATATATATACGTCGGGCATCATTTTTAGCTGAACAGAAAAAGTTAGGTTAGGTTAGCTATTTAAGATCTCATTGGTATTTCTAGTGGGTCTAAGGCACGCATAAGCTAACCGCCTTCCCAAATATTTCAATGTGCGTCGGGCATCATTTACAGCTTAACAAAACAAGTTAGGTTAGGTTGGGTTTGGATAGGTAAGGTTAGGTTAGGTTAGTAGTCACTTAAATGGACATAAAAAAAGAACTCCCGGACGGATTTTGATAATCTCCTGCCAGAGTGATGTCACAACCATATACTTTCATTTCCCATAAGTGTCATCAGTGGAGGATCTTGGACCAAGTTCCATACATTTTTGCCCATTGTCCTTTCCAACAATTCACACTATCAAGAAATAATGGGTAGCTGCTGTGACTGCTGTGAGAACAAAAATTGTATTAATACTAAGAAAAAGTTATATAATAAACAAATATCCAGCCTTGCGAAGCCGAGACAGGCCGTTAGTTGAGTTAATTAATAAAATTCTATGATTATACCATAACTAAACAATCGAATACACTTTTAAATAATATCTACTTTTCTTTTGGAGGTAAGTACCAGTATTGCATCGCTCCATAAATCATGAAATGGTTCGTCTGGTGGAAGAATTATCACCTGGAACGAGTTTTGTAATAGTTGTGGTGTTAAGAAATTAAATATATTGTGATATTTCTCAAATCTAAATAGAAAAAAGGTTAAAATTACTGACTTAAAACATTATGATATTTTATCAAAATACAAGTCAGAAGCAGCATTACATTCTTGATAAAGGAGAGGACTGGTAAAACATACCTAATCTCAAAAATTGAAACCTCAACTACAAGTAATTGTGGATTTATTACGGTAAAATCAAATGTATTACCACTCAAAATTACTGACTTACTTTTTTCCTCTTGTAGATGCACCGCGGCGTCTTAATTCTTCTTTTAGTATATGTACTTGCATGGACGAATAATTTTCCATAATTGTTTTGTATTTAAATTCAATTTTTATAACAAATAATCTTGTTTGTTTTTTTGTACAAGGTAGACGTGGGGACCAACTATCGCAGCGCCATCTACAATTAGCTTTGAGTTGCCATCCCCATTAAACTTAAGTTCAAGGGAGATCTTAATTAAATATTGTTTAAAAATGGGTAATTTTTTCCTTCATCTGGCATCCCTATACAAACTCACACATATAAACACGGTCGCCATTGTGGTGCTTCAATCGTTTCTTAGTGAAGTTCCGTCCGCCTTTTTTTTTAGGTCCATGTTGTACCATACATTTTGTACGACGCTATCCGTACTCATCAGTGTCAGTGCCAGACCTTTAGTCGTAGTTACTAGTTCGATATCTCTCAGAATCTTTCGGTTTCGAGAAAAATTATACTGCCGTCCTCGATCTTCAACTTTTAAGTAAAGGAGGTGCCGACTTTGTTACCTATTTATGTGGTCACAGACCCAGGGGCAGAATTTATTACCTACCTATGTTGTCAACTCTCTTTCACAAAGAAAACTTTTACCAGAAACCGGTCCCGGATGGAACTGTTCACATAATACCGGATTTGGCAAGAAAACCGAGACCGAGACTCTAACACACACTCTATGCGAGCGCGGGGCGTCTGAAGCATACGTAGGCGTGCGTGACCGCGTAAGCATGTTCACATTACGCTAGTTTCATAGTTTTTGCCGGTACGCCACAAAAGTGGCAAAACGGAACAGATCCAAAGCTAAAGTTATATTTTTTATACGCAATAACTCCTGCGTCGCGTTTTCGCAAAGATATTTTGAGGAATAAAAAATTCAGCTGCGAGCAGAACCTAAGCTGATCATGCAAAGTCTCATGTAACCCACACCTTTGGTTTATCCCAAAAGATTAAAAACGGAAGATCGTTAAAAGTAAAGAATAAACTATAATACTCACTACAACTCAATATTAGAATTCTTAATCCCCTGACCATTGCTCAAAGTCGTGGCATCCTCCATGATATGGTCCAGTGTGTCATCACCAATAGAATTGAAAGGGACAGTGATGAGTCCGTCTCTGTCTAACAAATAGGCAGCCACTACTGGAGTCTCGAAGTTGTGGGACCACACGAGATCCCCCGTCTTGCGGTCGAAGGACATTACTCGTCCGTTGGAGGTTGATGTGAAGTGGATTATGCCTGTGGAAGATGATTTCACGTTAGGCTGAAAATGCGCTCTTTAAGAAAGTAAATTTTTCATAAAAAACGGTCCTCTATAACACCTAGCTATCAAATTGAAAAAAGTAAAAAAGCGCGGAAGGGCGATGGGATGCAACACGGTGGTTCGGGTGCTATAAATCCACAACAACGAAGTTACAGGCAGAAGCAGAAGTTATTGATGTAGCAACTGTAACCAATGACTCTAATTAAGTGATAGGTACGAGTCTACAGCTTGGCCAGAACGTCTTGAAACGGAACTTATCTTTTTGTTTGCTGACAACGTTTTAAAATCTTTGATATTTGATGTAAACAAACACGCAGGTTTTTAGATTAATTAATGTGCCATAAAACTAACGTAATAAGTGAAAAACAAAAAAACATTCAAAGGGCTGGCGAGCACAGTGGTGACTTCCGGTTTTCTACTCTAATTTGCCAAGTCGTAAATAAAGATTTAGATATTTTGTAAAGTTTTAAGTCACCGAAAGACGTTTGGTTAAGCGTGTGGAGTTATCCAGAAAGACGCAGGTTCGAGTCTCGCTCGAAGCCAATTTTACTACCGAAAAAGTCTTCGAGGGTTCGAAAAAGATAGAGACAAAAAGTCTTACCATAATCATTCAGCATCTCTTTCCCCATAGCCAAAGACGTATAATCAAAGAACGTCACATTCCATTTATGATTCTGATTCTTAGAATCATGCATCAGTATATTGTACTCGGTTCTCGCTACGTAGATGCCTCTCTTTTTGTCCGGAGAGCATGTATTGTCTTCAGAATTCTTGAAAATCTTTGATTTGTCGAAACCTGTAACAGAAAGAGATATGTAAACTTTTTGTTCGCTGTAACTTGCACTTATTTAGAGCGTTGTAAAAACGTTATCGTAATATCATTCAGATTATCTATACATTGTCTGTTTGTAATATTGAAATAACCGTTTTTTAGTATACATGCATACGAATCTATAGACGGTACATACACCAAAATAACACTTTTTTACAATTTCTGTCTGTTTGTAATGGCTAATCTCTGAAATTGCTGGGCCAATTTTGACGGGACTTCTATTGACAAGTAGCAGATGTATATATATGAATTGAGAACTTCCTTCTTTTTTTGAAGTCGATTAAAAAAAAATAAGAAATAGTAAGGAAAAGGACGGTCTGAGGTAAACGTGGTATTTTATCAATATGTTGTATTGTTCCTGAAGAGATAAAGATGTGTGAGAAAAAACTGTAGCATATAATTTCACAAACAGATAAAAAGTATCTGAAAACTGGCACCTTTATTTCTTTGCAATAAGGTCGCTATTACGGTATCATTTATATCACAGAAAAAAACGTATTATCTAACACTATGTGCTGATGAGATGCTTCGTATCTATATTTAGGTGATAAGAAGTGAATCATCGGTCGGTGAACTGAACAAACATCTTGTTTGATATTTTCGTATGCATGGCAAAACCGAGGTGATTCTTTTGAAAAGTTAGTTATTTAGAGTTAAAATTGTGTAAACAGATAAACACCATGATTAACAGTATTGATTTATAATAGGGTATTTTACAGCTTAAATAAAAAAATCTTTTTTATGTTCGTTTGTTTTTTTTTTAGCGTGGTAATATCATTAATGAAATTTATTCACCCGGACAGGGCTGGAGGGCTTCGTACTGACTGTCCATCAAAGCCCTTAATGTTCCGGGGTCACGGTAGTCGGTAATGAGAAAAGTCCCGAACCCCGGCAGGCTTTGGCCCCCTAGAGGGGGGCCCCGTCATCATGCTGGCGCTCTTTGGAACGCAACGCGCCGACGACCTGGGCATGGTCCTTGGTCGCACAGCGAGTTGCCCAGTACTCGCCGCCCACATGCACGCGCCTATGGTGGCCGGAGATCCGTCCGTCGCCATGGGTGTCGACCACTGCAGGTCCGTCAGTTACTTAGAGAAATAAATAATTCGGGAGGACTGGGGGCTTGTGACGTCATAAAGCCTGTAAAATTACATCGACCGCGTGACGTATTGTGATTTTTAAAAGCTATGTATCTCCGTTTATTTTGGTTTAGGTCAAAATCAGAAATTCAATACAAATGAGCGGAGTTCGCGTCAGAACTATGGCGTCGAAGTGATTTAAAATCAAAAGTATGTGATTGTAAATTAAACGAAACATTTACTACTAGTTCATCTACTCCGTTCATAAACTATGGTTCATTAAATTTCCGATTTTGATCATCTACTTTTGCTGTTGATAACAAGGTACCTTTCACTTTCAGACTAAATACATTTTTTTCAGTGAAATAGCCTGGTCTATCAGTCATCATCACCATTTATCAAACTAAATCGAACCATTAGCGGCCAAAAGGAAAGTAACAGTGTGAAGAATTATGTTATTTCAAAGCGTTCGATACAATTAACAAAATAATGGTATAGTAGACCTAAAGTAGGCAGCAATTTTACTGAAAAAGGCAAGTTGTAGGCAAAACTCAGGTATAAACATCAGGTTACCGTCACCCTGGAACGTAAAGGGCTATTGAAAGATCACTGTGGATTTTAGTCAGTACGAGTCTGACAGTCTCTTCCGTCCCACCCTGAGTGAGAGGTCTCATTATATGATTATATCACTTTTTTTTAGTAAAATTAATATTATATTTAGCATTAGTGCTTGCAACACCAGTTTCACGCGGCAGTAGCACTCGATAGGTAATAAAATTCTGAAAACTTCGTCTGAATAGTAAAATATTCGAAAGTATTCGTCAGATTTGAGCAAAAAGTTATATTCAATTTAACTATGTCACTGGCTGGTTGTTGCTTTCTAACGTTTGAATTTCGAACCATCCGTTAATTGTTCATGACTCCTATTTTACAGTTCGCTAACTTTTGTCACAACTTTTTTCCGGATCAACGCGTTCAGAACAAAGATATACGTTGAAAGGCCCTTTCAGTCTAAATTAAAATCTTATAATATTATAAATGTGAAAGTGAGTTTGTTTATCACGCTAAGTCGGCAAAACTACGGGGTCGCGGGAATAGACAGCTACCGTGACCCCGTAACGTAAAGGGCTATTGAAGAACACCGTGGATTTTAGTCAGTACAAGTCTGACAGTCCCTCCTGCTCTGCCTTGGGATTACCACGCAAAAAAACAAGTCGGCATAACTACTGAATGGATTCCGATGAAATCTGTCAAACGGATAGATTATAACTTGGACTAGGACATGGGATACATTTTATACCGATAGATCTTTCCCTTGGGATAATTGTGGGCGTCCACGTGAGCGAAGTCTCGAGCAACAGCTAGTTTATCAGAATTGACAAACGCCCACATGTTTTAAGTTACCGATGTGATATCGAATTACTACATTTATCTACATTTTGATAGTATAGAAATATACGTCATGAGAGAATATGGACCATTTGTTTGTACCCGCACCATAATTATCGTTCGTCGATAAGCCTACACATAGTACACATACCTTGCTTTTCTAATCTATGGAACCGCTTTATACTCATATGTTTATTGTACGGAAATGTGACATGGTCAATTTGATGGAACTAATTGTGTATGTTTAATAAAATTTATGAATGACATGGAAACACTTTTTTTTCAACATAAATGCTGTTGTATTGATGTTAACAGATTCTAGATAAAAATATCTTTATCTCATCTAGTCGCCTAGCAGTGTCCAAAAAACTGACAGTGTTAGTCAGTGACGGATTATGACCACTTGATGCCCTAAGCAGTCTATCGGCCCTCCTACCCTGTTTGCGTAGGTACTGTTTTGTGCACTTAAGTTAGGATATTATGATATCTTTTTGCGTCCATTCATAGACAGAGTTCTTTGCTAGTCAATTTTAAACAGCCTTCCACCCGGCCTGTTCACGACCTTGCCGCTCTGAGCAGTGAGTTAGCGCGGGGCGATGTTTGAAACACTTCATGAGGCTCCGCTAGTGGCGAATTCGCGTACGGTACTTACAAAGTAATTAATGTATTATTCGCGTCGCCCGCGTCGCACTGCACACCACGTAGACTAAAGTCTGGAACGGGTCGTAAGGATGTAAAACTGGGCCAAAAACCGTTCTAAAACATAAAGCTTAAAACATACCTGAAACATGCTCCCTCGAGCCAGTCAAAGGGTCCAGCATGAACCACGTATCACTCTTCTTCCCAGTGTAAAGAATACCATCGGTAGACCGACACGGTGCGTTCGCGACCAGCTCCGGTATGGTGAAAGGTAACTTCTTCAGCATCTGCTGGTCTCCTCGGGGTCCGTACATGTAGAGGGTGCCATGCCGAGGATCTGGCAGGAACTGGGGCATTAAGTCTGCATGCTGGTTCGGGACTTTTACCACTGGTTCTAGAGAAAGAAAAAGAATGGATCATAAGATGTGTGTTAAAGGTAGTGCCACAAACTTAGCTGTTCCGGCGGGCAAAATTGGAACTACAGACGTCATTTTTTATTTATTTAAGAGTCGATTTCCTCAATTAATAGCAATTCGATCATCAGAACGGATAAGTTGATGGGTATGTAAAGCTTCTTGATTTTAGGGGTGAATTTCTGTATTGGAACATCAACAGGAAACAGTCTCCCTTATAGGTTTCCACTGTTCTCTTTTCGTTAGCTTCCCTAACAAATCTCCTATGAACACTTATAAACAGAGGCTAGCAGACTGTTTGACTACATCGGCGAATTTGAATAGATTCTGTGATAATTCTCTAAATGACTTAAAATGATAAGTAGAATTTTAAATAGGTACTTTTTTTTTTCATTATACCACGCTAAATAAAAAAAAGTACCTATTTAAAATTCTACTTATCATTTTAAGTCATTTGGAAACCCTAGACTATACTAACATTAATATACTTCCCACCTGAAAACTTACACGGTATTACTAAAACAAGCATCGAAACAAGGACAACACGATTGGTAGATGAGGTATGGCGTACAACTTGCGCTACTAGAGCGATGAGTCATATTAATATGCACTCGAAATTTTAGAGTAGAAAGTCTATAATCTAGCAAACATGTGATTCAGAGTTTACGTCAACTTTTGTTTTGATTAATTTACGTAAAAGCTCAATAATATGTCGTCATTAAGATGCTCGTATGATCTATTTATAGCTTTTTTTGTATTCGTAACTCGAATACTCGTAGCTACCTATATCGAAAATCACGTCTAGGTAAACAAGCTCGAGGTGATAGGTAGTATACAATGAGACAAACCTACTCTATGGAGCTAACTCTGTTGTGTATGTAATATAGGTATACTATGTTGTGTATCTATAAATATTAATATTATGAGTTTGTTTAGTTGAACGCGCTAATCTCCGGAACTAATGCTAATGGTTCGAATTGAAAAAATATTTTTCAGTTAGTCTATGTATCGAGAAGGTTACTTAGGCTTTATAATATCACGCTACGACCAATCAGAGTCGAGTAGCGGGATGAAACCAAGGATACAGCTAGTGTAACACATATTTATGTAATTTGTATTATCTAATCTATCTAATCTAATAATATCTTTAAACGAGCAATTCTTGTATATTTATTTATAATCAGGATCTCGGAAACGGCTCCAAGGATTTTCATAAAAGTGGCAGATTAGGGGTTTTTCGGCTCAAGGAATCGATTTATCAAGGTCCCAGGTTCGAGAAAAGCTAGGTTCCCAAGATATAGACATTTTAAAAACCGAGCGAAGCTCGGTCAACCAGATATTGTAATTTATATAGGTACTATGTACCTACAAATATTCAAATATTAGTTAACACCTGTACCTACATTAACAACACTCCACTGATTATACCCCACCAATAAATAATAAACCAATAAAATTTTCAAAGAAAAATAAATAATAAAGATATGAACAATAAATCTATATACTTCCACACAAGTCTATGCATTCAAACATGCATGCTTATAAAAGTAATAATTATTGGCCACAAATATTTACCGATAAAGTTTAATCTACGCAACGTCTGGCACACTAGGTGATAACATTTTCTTATCTATGACCCAATATTAAATACATATTCGAACTTTTTAATCCACTTAATCACTAACCAAGTAATATTTTGTATAAATATTTTATACACTCTTAGTTACATATATGAATTTCAATAAATGTGTTGATCAAATAGAATATGTACCGCAGATGGCTAATAATAATGTTTGTTTAATGTGACTTTGGAACAGACATATTATTTGTAACAAAGCATGTATGAATAGGTTAGAACTGTGTCATACTCATGACTAAATAAATGATAAATATTTTTCTAAATTGGTTTTATACCGTTTATCCCTGTGTTAAATCTCCTTACAATAATTTTTCAGTTACTTGTAGGCGACTGGTAACAACTAGTTACCAATTAGTCCTGCAAAATAAAACAATTCTTGATGCAGCTGATTCTCACCCTGCTACAAAAATATTAATTTCTTTATGGATAAACGAATAATACACAAAAATAGAATGATGGATTTCAAAAGATGTCTCTATCTCATTAGATAGCAACCACTAACTATATTAAAAAAAAATTGAAATATTGGAAACCCCATCATGACTCGTTGATAAAAAAACATAAAATAAAACATAAATTTTTCTAAAAACTCCATCTCATGTGATGAGCTTTTAGTAATAATTTTAAGACTGCAAGCCTAATAGCATTGTTGTGAAAATCTTATTTTATTTATACAGTGTGTCCGGGCACGAGTTAGCGATATTTGAAGAGGATATTCTAGACTCATTTTCATCGACAAAAATGCTTTAAAAAAAATTCTTACTCCAAAACTTCGCGATGGCAGCCATTTCAAATTTTTGATCTGTCGAACTGTTGTGTACTTAAAATGCAAATATCTTTGAATCAAAGAGACCTAGATTCATGCAAATGACTTTACTGTAAAGTTAAATGTTGAGGCTTATCAAAAACTTACGAAAGTTTTCTAAATAATATGTAAAATTAGCCAAAAAACATGGGCAAACATGAAATTGTACACAAAAATTACTGAATAATTTCACATTTTTAACTCTAGCTCTCATCCAAATAGACTGGCATCAAACCTGATGCAAACAAGACCATTCTAGAGGCTTAAAAGACGAACTACACAAGACCTAATAAAATAACAGAAGGCACACAATATAGGAATTGATGCGGGTGCTCCACTGGGAGCATACCAGGCATGACTTTATCTCAAGATGACACAAAAGATGCTGAATGTCAGTAGATGGACAGATTGCATCAAAAACGCATAAAAAAAAAAAACTCTAGCTCGATGAGTACCCCTGAATTTTGCTAGGGTTTTTGCATTAATTTAAAAATGTTTGAGTCAGGCTATAAAATGATATCAAAATTATTACTCTGCGTTAAGTATCTTAGGAGTTATTCTCAATTGAACATCACCCTTCCGTCTCGCCCCGCAGCAATAAATCCAAGAAACTGTACTATTTCAGTTTAAGGATGGTTACTTGGGGATCATTTACGCGGTAGTCAATAATGCCAGCTCATAAATATTCGTTGGAACGATTTAGCTCACCCAAAGAATGCCACACCTGTAATATTGGGGTACATGCGCTAAGGAAGGGTGAAGTTCAAGTGAGAATAACTCCTAAGATACTTAATGTAGAGTGATAATGTTGACATAATTTTATAGCCTGACTCAAATACTTTTAATTTAATGCAAAAACCCTACCAAAATTCAGGGGTACTTATCGAGCTAGAGTTAAAAATGTGAAATTATTCAGTAATTTTTGTGTAAAATTTCGTGTTTGCCCATGTTTTTTGGTTATTTTTACATATTATTTCAAAAACTTTCGTAAGTTTTTGATAAGCCTCAACGTTTAACTTTGCAATAAAGTCATTTGCATTAATGCAGGTCTCTTGGATTCAAAGATATTTGCATTTTATTGTACGCACAGATCAAAAAATTAAAATGGCTGCCATTCGCGAAGTTTTGGAGCAAAAATTTTTTTTGAAGCATTTTTGTCGATGAAAATGAGCCTAGAATATCCCCTTCAAATATCGCTAACCTGTGCCCGGACACATTGTATAAATGTTACTGTTTGTAAGGAAACAATTTTAAGCCTTAGAGTAATCTAGAAAAAAGAACCTTCACTTCTGATTAATTATTTTGTCTTTTGTTATCTTAATCTCTAAATATCTAGGCCTCGGTAAATTTGATTTTCACAAACAGTATTATTACAGGATAAAATCATTGTTTACTGTGATATGGTATCATTACTTATCTTTTAATCAACTAAGTAATATTTGATCATCAATGGACGCTTTTGGAATTGGCTGTTAATTTGATGTCATTATTGTAGTTATTATAATAAAAACTTTTTCACTTTACTGAAGTTCTGTTATTTAGACCATTGTTTGATAAAGATCTGATGCAACTGATTAAAGAAAACATTCAATAATTAACAGAATTAGTTCATGTCATATCAATGTAAATGATAAATCGGACAATGGGCAAAACTTCTCTAAACACTATGTGCACCCAATATTATCTGAAGCTTTCAAGAACTTACAGAGTAAAGTAGGTAAAGCAATAAATACTAACAACCTTGTGAATTGATGAACATTACAAATAAAAGTCAACTTATTTGTTTCTTTACATGCATTTCTGTTTTCCAGCGTAACACAAGTTATAAATAATATTTTGATGATTAATGGTAGTTTATGCTCACCATCTTTTAGTTTCCATATAATATTGCCCGCCAAAGGCTCCACAGCGACCATGCCGCCTCCTAACGTGGCAAACAACAGAGGCCGGTCATCGAAAGCACGAGACAACTCCGTACTTTCCTACAACAACAATATCACCGCTCAACACACAACTAATAACCTTGTATTCACACAATTCATAGCTCTATCAATAATAAATGCGCCGCAATCGGTGCAATCTCACCTTTCCACCACTATCCACAACAGACCCTGCACCGTACGAACCAAACAAGAATAATATCACAAATAAGTACTTCATGTTGCTCACTAAAATTAATGCACTTTGTATTTATGCATATGTGCAATTTCCATTATTTTTTATGTAATAAACGCATAAACCAAAACACTACAAAAGAACCCTCGCGAATGTTATTTTTGACAGGAGATCGACTGGTGTCAGTGTCACACAGATTATACCACACTGAATCATTTTAGAGTTGTGTACTTACTAATTAGTCGATTTGGCCAAAACGTCTTGAAACGACACTAATCTTTGCATTTGATGTAAACACAACGTAGGTTTGTTAGATTTATTATTGTGCCATAAAACTGACGTAATTTTGTAAAAAAAAAAGGTTGCACTCCAGGAGTGCCGGTAGAAGTGAAAACTTTTTTGTTACTATGTTTTATTTTTAATTTGAATGACGTCTTACTCATTTTCGATCAGGGTCACGTGACCCTGACGCGAGTTTTTGTCACGTGACCCTGACGCGAGTTTTAAATTTTTTACCCATTACAGAAAAAGTGTACAACGCCGCTAAAGAAGTTTTCACTTCAAAAAAATTCAAAGTGCTGGTAGCGAGCGCACAGTGGTGACTTCCAGCCTTTTCCCAACTATATTGTCGGGTCGGCTTCCAGTTGAACCAGATGCAGCTGAATATCAGTATTTTACATAAAGTGACTGCCTATCGGACCTCCATAAATATCAAAGATTTTTAAACGCTGTCAGAAATAAAATTTTGAAGTGAAAACTTCTTTAGCGGCGTTGTACACTTTTTCTGTAATGGGTAAAAAATTTAAAACTCGCGTCAGGGTCACGTGACCAAAACTCGCGTCAGGGTCACGTGACCCTGATCGAAATGAGTAAGACGTCATTCAAATTAAAAATAAAACATAGTAACAAAAAAGTTTTCACTTCTACCGGCACTCCTGGAGTGCAACCTTTTTTTTTTAGTTCGGTTTCAACCCGTTCTGGCCAAGCTGTAACTTTTATCGGATACACATTTCAGTTTACAAAAACAGTTAATAAAAATATAAATTATTTTAATTACATCTAACTTAAATGAAATTAAAATTATTTATTTTTTTGTGTTTTGTCAGTGGATGTTTGCACTGATAGTATGCTGTATGTATGGGTGCTCCCAAACTTATCGACGTGGAACCGGCTTAAGCCGAGTGCGTATCACCACATTACTCGGCTTACCGCCGATCAGCTGCCGCGACGGATTTTCGCATGCTATCGTAAGTCGATTGCTCCGAACGGCCGTCGCGACGGCTGTTCGCATCTGTTCGGCGCCGCGCCTGTGCCCACAAGCCCTGTGCACAGTGTTTTATGAAGACCATTTTTCGGACATTGATTCCACGCAAGTGGGATGTGGTATTTTATTGGTGCGCAAGGAAAATGAAGGGCATAATTTCAGTTTCACAAATACGACGGAACATCAAAAAAAAAAATAAAGACTAAAAACCTCGTATAAGTCTGAATCTACTGAGTACTAAAATATGCAGCATTTAAAACTCCGTGGATTTTTCTAAGGTCATAATTATTTTGCGTATCATAATTATTTAGTTTCAAACATTTTTTTTTTCTAAATTGCTTATTGAAAACTATCGATTTTCAAAAAAAATCATCTCAAAAACCAGACATGCTAGTACAATGGGGATACAAAGTAATTAGTTTAAATAACTTAAACTATCAGATTTTCACATTAAAAAAGCTATGTCCGAAAAATGGTCTTCGTAAAACACTGTGCTATGCCACCATCGTTGGTACTCGGCCATCTCCGGCGCCGTTCGGCTGCCGTCGGAGATGTAGGTACATGCGTTCGGCCATCTTTGGCGCTGTTCGGAAGCAGTTCGACGCCGTACGCAGCCGTACGGATTTACGGATGCGATCAGCTAATCTACAAAGGACTCGTTCCGCCGTCGGCCGAAGTCGCGTCGCGTCGTCCGAGCCGAGCCGGTGCGAATGGCATTAGTGTCTCGGTCTAGCAAATGGCAGTTCTAAGTGACAGAAAGAGAAAGGGCGACGGAAAAAGCTGATGCCGCGTCGTTAGATGTGGGAGCACCCTAAAAGTATCGGGCGTCATTATCCCCCTGTGTCCGGTGCTGCCACTATATAAATTTTATTCTTGTGTTTTTTTATTTCATTTTTTTAAAGAATTTTTAAAAAATGTAATAAAACATTTTGCAAGTGGTAAGCGAGAAGACGATTTAGTTTTTTTAAGGGCGTTAACCTCTTAAAAAAATATAATCGACTAAAGACCCGTTCAAAACGAAGTGAATGACATTTAAAATTTGTCATCTTGACAGTTACAGAGTTGACCAGTTGACAGTTGTTGACTGACAAGAAAATCTTAATTTTGATTGAGCGAGTGGAGAAGTTTTTATTATTTTATTTAATGAGAAATAGACCATTCATGATATTTGTAATAAGAGTTTGTTGTGACTAATGTGAACAAAGCAATGTTTCTTTATAATTAAATGTTATCTTTAGTTTGATAAAAATGGATATCTCTGGAGTGGGTATGTGTCGAATTTATTTGCCAACAGATTTAATTAAATAATTTTAATAAGAACGACATATGGCTTTCGCGGAGTAGGAAACTTGTTTACGTAAATAAACAGCATACGTCAGTGTCCGCGAGGACCGGTTCTTTATCAGCATAAAGATTAATGTGCAAGTTTCTGTATTGGATGTTGTTCCTCTGACAACAAAGACGATAACACAAACAATCAGCCACAAATTATCACTACTTCACCGCACCAATCGTGTTTCGTTACATTTCTTAACTTTCTGCGTTCTTGTCTTTGTGTTTTATTCTTAGAGTATTTTTATACAATATAAATTTAGTCAAGCTGAATATAGAATGGGTAAACTTAATTAATTAAAATGTTATGTTTTGTAAAGTGCCAGTGGTATAAAAGTGCTTGTATTTTCAGGTAAATCGCCAAATTCATCATTATCCTTTAGGTATAATGCTAATAATGAGGTGTTAGAGGAATTGTATCATGTGTGTGACGATGACCCTCCAACCCCCCAGTGTGACCCTCCTCCTGGCACCCCTGTTGAGAATGCCAGCCCTAAAAGAGGAGAGAGGTCATCATCAATCATAGACAAATATTTTAAGTCAATTCGTTCAGAAAAGGTTTTGGAAAAGCTTGATGATGCCAAACCTAGTGAACCTAAACAAGAAGAGGCAAAGCCAGCTGTTGTGCCTAAGGAAGTGTCATCATCTCCAATGAAGGAGTACTTGAACCGCTTGGGAAAGCGGAGTACACCTGACGTGACTCCTGAAGTAAAGGAGGGTAGCAATGAGACATGGAAGATATTCCATGACTTCAAGTTTAAAATTGCTCAAGCAGTTGAAGATATGAAAACTCGTTCAGTTGAGGGTAAGAATTTATTACTGTAACTTTTTAGTTTTACTTTTATTTGTAATATTAAGAGCTAAAGTATTTAATTTTGTTGTGATTGAATTAAGAAAAGAAACCCAATACTGGATTTACAGTGCTATAAGTGTGAACAGCTGTTTTATTACAGTTGTCATTGTTCTGTTATGAGTACTGCATTAACTCACAGATAATTATTATATTATTCAATTGTTTACATAATTTAAACAATGCTGTGAATAATAATACACACCATTATCACAGAAACCACCATAATATAAAGAGGTCATATAATTTCTTGACTAATTTTGGAAATTCATACACCAGTGTGCTACTAGCTACATTATTCCTGACTCACATAGACTATACATATTAACTTGATAACTTAGAGTCAGTCTTTTTGAAAAGACTTGACTATTTTTTTTTTGTATTGGAGAGGAGAAACAGTTTACATTAGGGACATTATTATGATAGTCACCACAACCAACATTGTTGTTTAATGAGAAGACCTAAAAGTAATCTTAGTACATATGTTTTTATTTGCTATATGCTTATCTTTTCCTTTTAAATATTTATCAGTTTATTTGAAAGAATGCTCTAAACAAGAGCTGGAAACAGCTTTTGTAAATAAATATGCCACTTATTATTTATTACATTAATATGATATCAAAAAATGTCTTTATTAATGCTGTCTTGACAACACTTTATCATCATCAAGAATGTGAAATTGATTACTATCAATATCTTATTGTTTCATAAAAAATCCCTAGGAATATCATTGTTGCTAATTGTTGTGTAGTGCTTGTCAAGATATTTAGGGGCCTAGAGAAGGTTAGAGGCTATAAGGCAGCAACAGCTAGGGAGACAATATGATAAGTAATAAGCAAAGCCGTCCTGTAAGAACTGAAATGAAATCCCGGGAAAAGGCTTATCCATGTTATGACCTAATACCGATTTGTTCGTGATACAAGTACATAAAATCAATCTACCTACTCGAGGCTATGGTAATAAGTATGAAGATGTTTAAAAATTGAATGGAAGATTCAACTTCGCATGTAGAGCTGTGATAAAGTTGTACTTGGTTAAGCATCTTGAGTACTAATTCAGAAAGATGCGGGTTCAAGTCACGCCAGCAGTCAAAATTTTCTTTCCGAATAAATATTGTCCATCATACTTGTGGTTTGGCCACAAGCTCATGTTTGGTTGTAGGTATAGTTAACAGTGTGATGAAAATCTAAATGAATTAAAGAAAGGAATAAAAATGATTCATTGATTTGTCTTTGCACCAATGGAATTTGATCTCTATTTAAATGCATTTAGAGTTCCTAATTCCAGAGCAATCATTCTTGATTTAAAGTGGCAGTAATAAGTATTTTATAACAATCTGTTTTTTCAAAGTAGGTGCAAGGTCGTAATGGAATCGAAGTATTTCTATTTCATATTGTAGGTTACCAACACATGCTTTATCTCCAAACCTCAAAGTTCTTTTTGTTTATTTTACATGTAATTTTTAACGAATGTAACAATATTTTACAAGATCAGTTGTTATTACATACCGACAGAGAAGGATGTAATAACTCCTATGCATTTTGTTTTTTTATAAAAGAAACTTGTTCATCAATTACAAGATAAAGAAACTACTTTTTTTTAAATTTGTTGCGGCACTGAGTTGAGTACACCCAAATTTCGCCAATTACGCTGCGTGTCGCGGGTTCGATTCCCGCACGGAACAAATAATTGTATGATTTACAAGTAAGTCTGAGCGTTTTTGTTTGTGAGTTTATATGTTTGTAAATGCACCCACATTACAGGAGGAATTCTAGTGTGGGGTAAAGTAAAAAAAAGTAATAGGGGGCGAGTCTGTTGCTGTCAATGGGACGCAAACTCAAACTCCACGAGTGCTTCCAATAAATTCCCTAATCATTACCGTGACCCTGGAACGTAAAGGGTAATGAAGGACACCGTGGATTTTAGTCAATACAAGTCTGACATTCTTTCCCGCCATGCCCTGGGTGGGAGGACTCATTTGATAACTTTACTACACTAAAAATAAATATGTGGAAAAACTCAATAACACTTAGCCAACAACACAAATCTAATAATAAAATACTAATTGTATTTCCTTCCTTCTTTACATCAGATACAAAAGAGAAAACAATACCAAGAGAAAACTCAATGTCAGATTCAGAAGAGAATTCAGCAATCAAAGACTTGGATCAGCAGAGTGTAGGAGATACAGACAACCAGGTAAGTTGTCCAAACACTGTACACATTGGTCGACCAACATGGTCCAGTATCTAAGGAGCCACATTTGTATTTAACTAGAATACAAAAGGACTATCAAACGCCAGTTATTGTGTGTTTGTAACAGTTAGTTGACCGACGTGTTACAATATTCTAGTGCGTGTTCATCTTCACTTGTTTTATTTTGTAAACAAAGGTTTTACGAAAATTTCGATTTAAGGTGTGCGTCCACAGGTCGGCAACGCACGTATCGGACGTATCGTACGTAACGGATTTTAGTTTGCCTTGTATGAAAACTCATACAACTGCGTCCACTGATCCGCATCGTACGGACGGCTCATCGGTAATGCCTTAATGCGATGCGTACCGATGACGTCATACGGAATGCCGATCAGTGGAAGCGATGAAGGTGGCATCGGCAATCCGATTGCTGATACTCGCGTCGGGAATTCGATCGCTGCCGACACAGAGGGCGAAGCCACAACACTGCGTTGCGGCATCGTATCGCAAAAAATGACGATGGTTTGCAATATAATTTTGTAGCGCGGCTTCAGAAATCCGTTTGATGCGATGCGTCCGATACGTACGATGCGGACCTGTGGACGCTTACCATTAGAAGTCGGCCCGCAATCGCAGCGGCAGTCGTCCAATCGCAATGGCGGATTACAACAAACAACAGGTTCCTATGTAGGCTTGAAATAGGCAACTGGCAACTATGTCGCCTTATCTACATGAAGCGTTGAGGCAGATATGTATTTACATAAAAAACCAGTTGTCTGTTTGTCATAGTGATTGGACGTTTTGTCGACTCAGTTTTGCGGTTGAAGTCTCCTTAAATTTATTGTACCTATAAAACATTCGATCACCCACATTTTTAAAATATATCAGTAAACTTTTTGACGAAATAAGACAATTAAAGTATAAAAATCTTGACATTCATATGCAGAGCCGTGTTTAACTCTGGGCACTTAAGTGATGGGGCCCCATACCAACTGGGAACGTTAGGTTTGTTTTGACTGTTCATACAAAAATTAAGTAACTATCAACTTATGCAAAAGCGAAGCAAAAGAAGAAATTTGTACAGAAACGCTTTAGGAATGATCAAATTATTAAAATAATGAGTCTTAGGCCTTGGGTGGAGCCAAAAGCACTGCTTAAAACTGACTCAAAGTCTAGCCTGTTTCTTCGGTTGCCATTTGCGTTCTTCCAGGGCCGAGGTACCCTTTTAAGATAGTCCAGTGATCCAATTTTATGACACCCTGGAAAAAAAAATTTGGAACGAAAAATTTGAACCGCGGGCAGGATTCGAACCTGCGACCTTCGGTTTCAGTACATCCGACGCTCATTTCCAACCGAGCCACCGAGGATCTTACCTGCCGCGAAAGTTTTTGAAAGTTCGCTACGCATGCGTTAATGCGTTTAATATTTATAAAACCCTTGCAAAACTTAGGTTTCTGAAACTTGAGTCTGTAAGGAGAACTCAGAGCTAACGGGGCCCTAAAAAATTGCCCCAGTGCCCATTGAGAAGGACGGCCCTGTTCACATGCATTACACTGTAAACACTAAAAAGTACCGACATCTAAAGTATTGTTCTGATGATACTACCATAGCCCACCACTGTCGACGCTGAAGATCATGTAAGTGATAAGAAGTTACCTGCATACAAGCATTGTCAGTGTCTGTATATCGTTTAGGTATCTCATAAATTAATTTTTCCCTATGAGCCGGCGCAAGTCTGGCGAAGCGCAGCGTAGTTTTCACTGGCAAACAAGTAGCCACCATAATTTAAAAACATTACTAAAATACTTTTTTTTTTTTTTTTTTATTGAGCCTGTTCTGTGTCCCACTCCTGGGCAAAGGCCTCCCTCCACTCCTTCCACCTTTCACGATACTGGGCGTCCTCCTTCCAGTTCGGACGGAACCTGTCCAGTTCGTCCCGCCATCTCCTACGTGGCCTGCCACGACCTTGTCTCACTGTCTCAGGGCACCAGTTCTGAGCTATTTTGGCCCACAGTGTGTCGGGCATGCGGCAGACATGTCCTGCCCAGTCCCATTTCAGTTGGGCAGCCTTCTGAGCCACGTCAGCTATATTTGTTTTGGAGCGCAGTATTGTGTTTCGTACTCGGTCTGTTAATTTAACACTCAGTATACTGCGCTCCATTGCTCGCTGGCAAACCTTGAGTTTGGACTTCTGGATGTTAGTCAAAGACCAAGTCTGTGCACCGTAAGTTAAGACGGGGAGAATACACATGTCCATCAGCCTGCTTTTTAGTGCCATAGGCAACTCACCCTTAAACAGTTCCTTCATGGACCAGTAGCTCTTCCAGGCGTTTTCGGTCCGTCTTGCGACTTCCTTGTCTTGCCTCGCCTGGAAAGAGACTACTTGGCCCAAGTATAGATATTCCTGGACATGTTGTATTGTCTCCCCATCTACTTTCACGGTTTTTGGTGTTTCATTACACATAATTTTGGTCTTCGACATATTCATCTTCAGTCCAACCTCAAGGCTTGCATCGCTCAGATCTTGAAGCATCAGCTGAAGCTCCTAAAATACTTACAGCAAAAAAAAAAAACTTTTACTACATTGGTTATGACTGTGATATTTCAATAAGTATGTTCTCAATCACCTGATCATCTGAAAATCTTGTATATTTCGTTCCGTACTATTGTTCCTCGACTAAAGAACAGTGAAGATACATCTATCAATTTAATGTTTATTAGTAGCAAATTAAACTTTATTTTTAAGATGTACAAGTTTGATATTTGTTTGCCAGAGCAAACCGCGCCTTTTTGCGCTTGTCCAGGTCTATGTGCTATCTCTCAGTGCTTAAGTTTGCACTGCATCCAGCGCATTGTTCTCATATCTATGAATGCTATTGCTAATAATATTAACGCTAAGTATGTCCTTTAATAGCCTATGAATGGCTTATCATGTGGTGCTTAAAGAATAAAGTCTGAAGTATATTATAATTGTATGGTATTGTTGTGTGATGCTCTGACTCGTAAATTTTATTTAAAAAATAACCTTATGTCTCTATAAATTGCACTCATTTTACTATACAATGTCCTTATCGCTTTGCCCCTAATTGCTCAGGATTATCTAACAACAAAGCTCACATTGCAACCTATATACTTTTTACATAAACTTGTCTTGCGCACGTAACAAGTAATGACTGAAATTCAGAATTGACATACCTACAGTTGCATTTCACGATTATGATTATTCAAATTTGTACCTTACATTAGAATTATAGAAGCTAGAATTGAGAAATTGTGAAATGCAGCAACTATTAACGTGGTTATTTGTTTATGGATCCTATTTTACTGCTAGGTATCTTCTCTAGACAGCAGTATACAGAACTTATCGGAAATGACTCAACCACTTACGGCGAAGGCCACGGAGCGAGACCCAAGCTTCCCTGTAGACAACAAGAGCTCGGATTCTAGTGATGATACACACAAGAATTTAGGTGAGACACAATTGGACTTGTTACGAATCATTTAAGCCATTATCATTCAGATCTTTTAAATCTCCGATGTAGTCAAAAAAGAAGAATTCTTCAAATTGATATAAAACAAGGTTTTGTTTTGATATTATGACGCTCCATTTTGTTTGGTTAACTTTATCTAATCTTTTTCTTTAGTTTACTTAAGCTACCCTGTTTTTAGCTCACTTCAATGAGTTGTCTGAAGCGAGAAAAGAGCTACACTCGGATACCCAGATGGAAGTAGAGTCAGGCGTCGAAGCTTTAGAAGATAACTTAGACGGATTTTGCGATATCAACGAGGGTGACCAACCAATGTTTGATGCAAAGCCTTCAGACAAAGAACCTTCAAAAAGAAAAGAGAGCCACGTATCATTCAACGCTCCTCCCAGCAGAAACAATAATAATATTAAAGAAAAAAAGTTGCCAAGCAAACGAAACCACTTCTGTAGCTTCTCCATGTATTTTCTCACATTCCTCATTTTAATAAGCTTCATACTGTTTCCGAATTGGAATATTTGGAACGGTTTCGTGCTCGGCCTATGGTTCTTTTGTTTTACGAGCTCCTTGAAGAGTTGGCTGTTAGACACGTTCTTCACTGAGTTTGAGCAGAGCAAGCCGAAGATGATCCAACTGAAGCGAAGTAGTGCCTTGCCTGCGTCTTATACAATACCGTCTGTGAAAGAACATACGCCTATTAAAAAATATGAGGTAAGTAACAACTCTTTTGTTCTAGCTTTCTCTGCCTCACTTTGAGTACAAGGCCCTTTGTCCACTCTTCCCCTAGTCGAGAACCACCATCCATTTTGAATCGCCATCTCCACGGGCCTACCACAACATCGCCTCATTGTCTCTGGGATCCAATTTTGTAAAATGTTGACCCACAGTTTGTCTTGCATATAATATGGTAGACTACTGACTACCCTATCCACAACGAATTACATTTAGAATTACTGTCCCCTGACTTACAGTTTACAGAATTTCGATACTATTTTTTTCCGTGGTAAAATCATCAAATGAGTCCTCCCACCCAGAGGGCAGGAGGGACTGTCAGACTTGTACTGACTCGACAGCGAGTCGCCCATTACTCACCGCGCGCAGACTTTCAATACTACGAGATTAAAAGAGCCCGCTGGCTGTTAATTTCTGTCGATGTATATAATACCTTTCTGATAATTTTAGGGTTGGATAAACCACTACCGAGCTCCGGACTACAATCCAATCACGTACCACATTAATAAGACAACGACTGCATTTATGAAGCTCGAAGGTGAGTCACACTACACTTTCACTGGTCAGTTCGATAGTACAGTCACGAACAATAACATGTAGGTATACACTTAAGAAAATTCAAACACAATTTACTCGTGAAATACTGGTTTCCACCTTGAAATAAGACCTATTTCGTAATATTTATGGCTTCCAAAATATAAGTCTTATGAAAAGGCCATAGTTTAATCAATATGGTAGCAGAAAATCGCTTTTGAATACTGCTTAGTGTATACATACTATTGCTCGTGACTGTACTTAGCAAACAGTGGTACGAGTAAATCATTTTGGGTAAACATTAAAAAACAAGTCGTCTTCGTTAAAAAATGTTTGAACATGACTTAGAAGTTTGGCATCCTGTTATCTTTCACTAATTATATTCTTATCATACGAATCATGACGCGTTGGTCTTAATGGCTACAAGAGCGACTGCTGAGTATGAAGCCTTGCATTCTAATCCCAGGTCTGGGAAAGTGGTTATTGAGCTTTACCTTTATATACCACAGAGGCTGGAAATGCACCCGTTTCTCCCTCATTAAATATAAGTAAATATAGCTGGTTAAATCTGGGTGTACCATTAGGTATCACTCAGCCATTGCAGAAATCTCCATAGAAATTACCTGATGTTTTATTTTTTAGGTTGCAACCTAAGAATATCGTACACTTCGACTAAGATACCAAAGCGAGCGCTATGGGACGAGAAATTAGATAAGGTGGCGTTCTACCAACACAGACTATACAATTTGACTGGAGCCAGGGTCATGTTGATGCCTCAAGGATTAGTTAGAAGGAGGTAAGTCACCTGTCTACTAAAGGTGCTGATAAACTTGAGCATTTACTGGTAACGAGCATCTCATCATCATCTGCCTAGCCTTTTCCCAACTATATTGGGGTCGGCTTCCAGTCGAACCAGATTCAGCTGATTGATTATCGGTATTTTACATGGAGCGATTGCCTGTCGGACCTCCACAACCCAGTAACTGGGTAATACGATACCCCACGGTAAGACTGGTTGTGAGACTTTCGAGCTTCTGACTGTGATTAACGACTGTCAAAGTCGTCATTCTTACGAACGTTCTAGGGACCGTTTTGGGGAGCCGACTGTCAAGTCTGACATCGTCATGCAGAAAAAGTTTTTGACGACCATCGACTAGAGCGCTTGCTAGAAAGATCGTGAAAATGTTCGTAGCGATGTTAGGTTGTATGCTCTGGCCCTATAGCCAAATGGCAAGCGACATTCGCTAACGTTCAGCATTCGCTTATACATTTTCATTTTTATACCCCATCGCATAAAGTTGAAAATCTAGTGAAGACTAGCGATAGCGAACGGAACAAACGAAAACGATCTGTAATCCTTGATAGATTTTCAACTTTATGCAATGGGGTATAAAGTTGTCACTTGCCGTTTGGCTACAGGCTCTGCTCTGTTCATTGTTCAGTTAGGCTATTTAAAAACGGCGAATGCTCGATGCTCTGTTACGAGTGAATGCTCCAGCCTATCAGCAATTCAGCACAGTGTTATGTTCACCCTGTTACTTGTGTATTTATGATGAATTGATTGCAGCAATGAGCGAAGTTCGCTTAACCGAATTTTAGGGCCAAATACATTTTTCAAACGTTTTTCCGCCCTTTGGCTTTTCCTATAGCGAGCGTTTATAAACAAGGAAACACACACAAACAAGTTCATTTATTTATAGAAATATCCATAATATTATCAGTGTTTAAGGATAATGTATTCCGCCTTCCAATCGCCTTGCGTTTTATTATCGATACTATATTCGACTTCATTATAATAACTGTCATACTCGATCAGCCGTTGTACTATCGCCGCAGGAAATATGCTAATCATGTTAGTTCCTCTTAAATGAACAAATATTTTAATATTGGATTATGGCAATATATTAGGAAAACAGAAAACCAGTAGTTGGAGGACTGATACAGTAGCCATACTTTGCCTAACTTTTGAATAGATATCTATACTGGCACTCCAAAAAAGTTGATGCAATCCAAACTTTAACAAAAAGTATTTATTTAGGACCTCCAAATTATTTTTGAACTTTTAGTAGTAGAACTAAAAACAACAAAAGTTTTGAACGATTTATGAACCATGAATCAAAGTTGTAGAGTTAACAAATCAATGCGACAAAATTAGTTCGGTAAGTAAATACCCCTTTTTCAAGATGACCGCGAAATAAGGGTTACAACCCCCAAACTTTGATTTACACTTCTAACCCCTACTGTACACTAATAACCCCTCTTTTTTACGTATTAATATAATCCTATGAATCCTGAACCCAGTAAGTCCCCCATTTTGAGATAGGCCTCGGCCAATCAGTGAACGACGATAACCTTAATAGAATAAAGACTTAACTTCGGTCACGTGCTCGGCCCTACATTAACCGGTTATTTACTAATACTCTTTTATAGTCATGTGGCTAGAGAGTGGCCCTTGCATCGCACAAGTTTTACGACTTGACGAAAACATGAAGCATTTTTTTTTAATTTATCGGTTTAATGTAAACACTTTCCAGAATAAATTAATCTTAATTATGAAACGACATCAAACTCTGTTACCTAATTTTGAAGGACAAAACAGGCTACAGATAAAGTAGGCAACTTATTCCAAAGAGCTGTTTCCATTATTCTTAGTGCTCGGCTCGTAAAGTTCATAATCTAATTTTAGCCTATATCCCAGCAAAAATAATTATTCAACTCTGTCTGGTATTTCTAGAGATTAGCGTTTCCAAACAAACAAATTCTCAGCTTTATTTACATATTATGTACTTGCTTTTAGCTTGCCCGCTGCTTCAGTTTTTATAAATTGTTTCGCCAGATTAGACGTGAAATATAACAAACAAACTTACCTACTTTTGCATGGATAAATATTATAGTCAGAAATAAGAAAACTCGAAGATAATTTAGATATGGTGACGTATCCTAATATGAAATAATTTACGTCTATAGAGGTCACTAATGGTAAGCGTCCACAAGTCCGCATCGTACGTATCGGACGCATCGCATCAAACGGATTTTTGTGTCGGTAGCGATCGGCTTGTCGACGCGTGTATCAGCAATCGAATTGCCGATGCCACCTTCATCGCTTCTACTGATTCGGCATTCCGTATGACGTCATCGGTACGCATCGCATTAAGGCATTGCCGATGAGCCGTCCGTACGATGCGGATCAGTGGACGCAGTTGTATGAGTTTTCATACAAGGCAAACTAAAATCCGTTACGTACGATACGTCCGTTACGTGCGATGCCGACCTGTGGACGCACACCTTAACAAAGCTGATATTATAAAGTTGACATAGAAGGGCCTTCGTCACGCGCGCGAGTGCAATTGACCAACAATTAGGTTAATGAACGCAACGTGGCGCTTGCGCTGCCCATATCATATTATATTTAGATCAAAGACACACCTCGTTTGGCAATTTTGTATTTATTCGAAATACATGCATAATATTGCAGTCGTTTATGGATTACGGATAAGAGTCCAAAATATTGAATATCATGTTAAAATTCATTGGGAATAAAATGTACGATAATTAAATAAGATCAAAAAATAAGATCTTCATCCTTCTCAAACTATTTTCGATACAAAACAAATACGATACGAAACATTAATTATAATAAGTGTATACTTACAATTAATGTTTCATTACCTACATTTGAAACATAATCTTTATTCTTTAATATAAAAATCGAAAATGGCTAGACCGATTTGGGTAATTTTTGTTTTGAATAATTTTTGGAAGTCCAGTTACGGTTTAAAAGGTGATTTTGAGGCGGTACGAAGTTTGCCGGGTCAGCAAGTAGGTACGTAATAGATATCAGAAATGTCATGTTTACTGGAGTCGTACGTAGTACTACACAATTCCAGTTACTCATGTTTATTTTAAAACTAAAACTGATATGCTTGCGTCAGTAATGTAAACAGACTTAACTATTTCCGAAAGCAAGTTATTGTGACGATAAATATCTACATGGCTAGCAACTAGCTTTTTCGCGCGACTTTTTTCGCGTAGAATTTAGAATTGAAAAGTCACCAAGAAAACCAGTTTTTTATTATCGTTAAATTATGAAAGAACGTTTAGGCTTATCCGAGATCCTGCATTAGTAATATGCAAATTGTATTAAAATCGTAAAACTTTATGAGAAAGAGTGTCTGTTGACTCTCATAAAAAATATGGAAATAATAGACTGTTTTTGTAGCCAAATTATATCACAAATTGGCATAAATTAAACCATCCGTATAATTATAAAAGTGAACCAGGCTTCAATTGTTTTAAACACAGATAGATAAGGTACCTACTTAGCTACGTACGAATGTACCCAAATATAATGTAAATGAGTACATGGGCGTTCGATAGAAGGAGGAAATCTATACTACAGATTTCCTCTTGTTTGATATAATTAAAAAATACGGAACACAGTGTCCTTGTTTCTATGTGGTTTTATGTAACAGATAAGCTAAAAATTATTAGGACATTGCATTTTTGGTACGTTTTGCTTCGATTAATAATAGTACGATCGAAGATATTTTTTCGCGGCTCATAAAGTCCATAATGAATCAATCCGTAAATAAAAAAAAACAGCCAACTGCGAGTCAGACTCGCGCACGAAGAGTTCCGTACAATTATCTATACATATAAACGGAAAATAAAATCATGTCTATTGTCGCCCCTGCTTGGAGGCCTTAAATTCTTAAGGCATCCAGAAAAAGCCCTCTTAAGCAGCACACAACCTACTAGTGGCTGACCTGCGAGATGCTAAATAAAAAACAACTGTTGTGTAAGCGCTCACACATGAAATGGGGCCCCATGTTTATTTTATACTGTTTATTGGTATTTGTTGATAGGAGCACCTATCGGTTCCGACTTACGAGTTGTAGGTCGTGGGTTCCAACACTTCCAACCCCGCCAGGCGGAATACTTTGTGCAAAACGGTGAAGGAAACCGGCATGTCCTAGAACCAAAAATTCGAAGACATGTGACATCTACCAACCCGCACTGGGCCTGCGTGGTGGATTATTCAAATTCATTTATTTCAATCCATTAAAGATCATAAAAGTATTCACAGTAATGGCCCACTCCCCCTCAAAGGGAGGAGGCCTATGTCCCATGCAGCAATGGGAACATTATAGGCTGATGATGATAAATACAAAATCTGTGAAAATTTCTACTGTCTATGAGCGAAGTGTTAGAACTTAGAAATATGTAGGATCCGTTTCACCCTTTTGGTACGGAACCCTAAAAACCAACGCGCAGACATTGACAGTAAAAAATATTAAAATTCAAATAAAATATCGGCAACAAAAAACTCAATCATTAAAATTACCAGTGAGCTACAGGTAATTAGCTATGTCCACACTATGCACTTTCATCTTCAATTTTCGTCTTCATCTTTCTATTCAACTTTCGTTTGTTGCTTTCAATAATTGAATGCTTTAACGAACGCAACGCCATTAAAGTCATTTAGTTCAATCGTAGTTTGTCAGCTTATGGAAACATGTGCGACGACAACATTTTACTTAGTGGAATATGTGCTGCTTACTTGGTCATAAGAAATTCCAGAAAAAAAAGAATCATAACACCATCGATGTCCATGTTATATTTAGTAGCCAAAACTTGTAAACCATCGTTCCTCTTTACTTTATTTGTATAAAGTTTGTTATTTGGATCCCAGAGCTGTGGAAAGTTTCGGTAATCTTCAATAAAATTCAATGTAATTTCGTCCGCCATCTTGTTGTTGAACGCTTTGTGGAACAGAAATCCATCCGACGCGGAATGACATGTATCACAGCGCGCGCTACGCTTGCAACTGTCATGGCGCATGCGTCAAGGGCATGCCCGACCTGCGCTGTTGACTGCGCTATGACGCATGCCCTTGATGAATGAAAAAGGGCACAGTGTGGACATAGCTATTGGTAGAATTCTTTTTCTGCACCAGTACTTAAGCTTGGGTTCTAACCCTCGTCGGCGTTTATCAAGAATTAACCCAGATTTCTCCTGAGCACGCTTCTTACATCGTAGACTTTATCCATTGCTTTCCATCAGACGCTACCCAAGGTCAAGAGCATTCAATAAAAAAACTTATCGGAAACAGATAGCATTGACACATAAAACACACAAAAGTTCCGGGAACGTATTAAAAACGAAACATATTTGTTATCATACGTTTACCACACATGTATTTAAGTCTAAAAATATTATTTCTTCGAATCAGTGTACCAGTGACCTACAAATTGACATGCTTCATTGAAAAATCCCCGAATCAAGCAATAGGTCTAAACGGCCACTTTGCAACGTACCATATAAAACACTTTATGAATTTTCGGCAACGTGAATAAGCAATTCTTGTAATATTTACAAAAATTACTGAAGCATAATTGCATGTACCGAACCTTCCCTATCTAAATGTAAAATAAAATCTATGTCGTCTTGTAAGAAAGAGTTAGTGGTCCTACAATTGTGTTTCGCTCTTTTCAATTTAAAGGCTAAGGGACAAATTGTCAAAATGGCATACTCTCGAAAACCCCACAGATTACTTACAATAGTTCTACACAACTGCCTTACCCTTCGGGGAATTCATGCGTCATGTTGATAAACTCCAGTTCGATAAAACAAAAACATAATTGTATTATTAGAAGCATGTGTCGAGATCCTTCTAGCAGCGTTCTGGGGAAGTACCCCGGCAGACATGTGTATTTTTGTCACCAAGCCAATATAACTTTGTTCGAGTTTGATATGATTCTGCGAATTTATAAGGCATATCGGATCCAATAGTAATGTCTCCTCTAAAGCCAAAATACTTTACTGATTTTTTGATCATTCCTCAAACCAAAGACAAATAAAAGATCTACTTATTTCTGATTTCGGTGATTCGGGTAAAAAAAACCATTAAAAAAAAATCTTAGTATAGTATATTTCATTTTCGACGATTTTAACATAAGAGTCGTAGTAAACCCAATATTGATTATTATGTAAAACCATTTGATAAGAACAGTATTATAACATCTTAAATAAAATACCAGTATGGAAATTTGTTAATAGGATAGTTTCCAGGGTCAAAATAATTACATTCTATTTAGTCCGTATTTTAGATTATAAAAAAAATATTGGACACGTATTTTTTCTTTTTTCGATTAAACAAAAAAGAACAAAGATATACATATAGCCTATTTAAGTTACTTGTGACGTCACTCTGCGCGAAAAATGCCACGCATCGTGACGTCACACGTAACTTTAATAGGCTATATCTTTGTAATTTTTGGTCTAATTTACAAATTAAAAAATACGTGTCCCTTATTTTTGAATAATCTAAAAGACGGACTAATTACATTTTTTTAGGCAACTAGCCTATTATAATTAATGCAGGAATGTAATGGATCTGTATCAAACTTACTTCTAAAGTACCAACCTTGGTAGAATTACGATCAAGGTCTTGCTAGACAATGCGTTCATTGCATTGAGTATGCATTCCACGTGGAGGATTATGTTATTATAACAAACAAGATACTACCGAACCACCTGGGTTCACACAGGTGACTTAAATTGCCGAATTTCTGGAGGACCTTCTAAAAAAATTGTTTCACACCAACTTTTAGATCATGTACTTATAAGCGTGTAAGAAATAAAATAAAGAAAACGTAAATAGGTAGTTAAAATACATATCGAAATTAAATATTTTTACCATCTTCTGCCTGTTTCTAGATTTTTTAATTACGTATAGATCATTTGTTATTTGTTTTCACGCTCCGATGCCTAGAAATATCGAAAGAGTCCGTGAGCATTTCACGTGGTCTCAACATAAAATATGATGACCTTGAATCAAGTCTGAATTTATTTAGATTACGGTCTGGTGGTCTCTATTTCGACAGCCAGTTTGCAAATTGTCAGTAGATGCGTGAAAACTCTTCAAAAAAACTTGCCCCACTCTAGGAACTTCTACTGTATCGTGGGTGTGTTTACATACATTTGTACTCAAAAACCTAACTTGAAACAACTACTTGTAGATCATATTTGTTCTGTTCAAGAATCGAACCCGTGAAGCCGACCAGTCGATTGCTCGGCCACTCCGCCAACCGTATTTGTTGTACAATACCGAATAAATTATGTTTATATGATGTTCCCTTATTTGCAGACAATGGAGCAAGAAATATCCGATATGCATAATCCTAAATGACAATGAGAAGATACAAGTGCTCGAGAAAGAAACTTCGGCAGAGAAGAAGCCGACGGAAACAACTTTTGAAAAGAAGAAAGAACAACATGAGATGGAGACGGAAACCAATGCCAGTCCCGAGAAGAAACGGAAGTTTGTATGGAGAAGACGAGAAAAGAGGTAGAGTTACCGAAAAACTTTCAAACGAGGAAAGAACATTTAGATTCTGAGTGTGAGTAGAGAGAGAGAGAGAGAGAGAGAGAGATAAATACTCCAGACGCCTTACCAACTAGGCTAACGCAGCCTAATTGGTAAGGCGTCTGAAGTGCTTATCCAGAAGATGCGGGTTCAAATCCCACTCGTAGCTGAATTTTTCTTTTCTCAAAAATCATCTTTTAAAAAGGTAAAGTCCATTAAAATTGTGAAAAGTACTTCCCTACAAAATATTCCTAGTATTTTGTTTTTGAGATAGCAGTGGTGTCAAAGTGTTATCGGCCCCGACTTACGAGTTGTAGGTTGTGAGTTCGAATCCAGGCGGGCGCATTACTTTGTGTGTCTTAGAACTAAAAATTCGAGGACATGTGACATCCACCAATCCGCCTTGGGCCCGCGTGGTGGATTATGGCCTACTCCCTCTCACAGAGAGGATGCCTGTGTCCCAGCAGTGGCAACATTAATAGGCTGATGATGATGATGAAAATGATATTTTTTTATTCATTAATTTGAACATATTTTCTTCTAAGCAGGTTTCACTATTTATTTTGTTTCAGTAGTTCACATTCTGACGGGGAAACCGGAAAGGAAGGTCTTAGGCATAGACTCGTGAGGAAAATGCATAGAGGTTAGTGTATGGATGTTTCAATATTATCATAAAATTACGTCAACTGTTTGCTTTATCTTGTGCAATCGAGGTAATATTTTAGCTGTGACTCATAGTTGTACTAACATTGGTGTCAATTACACAGTGTAGCATTGATAGATGAATGCGTTGTTTACTAAATGTTTCCCCTGGTTTCACTCCCGCTGCTCTCATATTGGTCCTAGCGCGATGTTTTAAAGCCTGATCCTGAGAATAACGCGTTAAAAAAAACGAACAATACTAAAGAGCATTACTTTGTGTAATTTTTGGCACAACTTTTATCAAAAAAGGTGAATGAACACATGAATGAAGTAGCTAATATCAGGGACTAAAAAATATTTTTGTGTCGGATAGTCCATTTGACTAGGCTATAACATCACGCCGCTAGGATAAATAAGAGCATAACAGCGGGTTGAAACCAAATATCTAGTTAAAATATAAATTGTTTGTGAGACAAACGATGACACAATAAAGTTCTTATTATCATCTCTTTGAGCAGTCAGTGTACTGGAACGAGTTAAATATGTATTTATTATAATGTTGTTGTTTTTTTTTTATGTTCATGCGTCCAAATTAATAGATGGTGGTAAGTAATCACATCCACGTATGTATAATTATCTGAATTTACACGAGCTCCCAATATTTGGAAACAGCTTCGCCAGTATTGTAAAAAGAACCGTGTTCCTAATGCCTTTGATTATAAAATAGAGGGCTCGTGATTCCCGAGCACAAGCGAGGTAACGCTAAAAGTCTTGTGACAACTTAAGAAATATTTATATAGCCTCATAGTATCATTGCTGTCCACTATTGTATTTAAAGGTGCTGATAGACTTGAGCATCTTCTGAGTAACAGAACATCGAGCATTCGCCGTTTTTAGTTTTGTCGAACTGAACAACGACCAAAGCCAAGCATAGAGGCAAACATCGCTACAAACATTTTCACGATCATCCTAGCAAACAGTGTACTCGATGGTCGTCAAATTTTTTTTCTTTATAAAGTTGTTAGACTTGCCAGTCGGTTCGGCAAAAAAAATAACACTCTTTAGAATGCTCGCTAAAACGCTCTAGTTTGTTTTTGTGCAGCGTAGGGGAGGTTAGCCTAAGACGGATAGCCCGCCTAAAACGCGTCCTCCACGCACACATTCTCATCAGCAAAAACGACTCGTAATTTAACATGCATACCCGTTTTAGCCGGGCTACCCGTCTTAGGCTAACCTCGGTACCATTCGCAAGAACGCTCACCACAAGTGAGTGCTCAAATTTATCAACAGCTTAACCGCACCTACCCCAAAGAGCGCCGAGATAGTCCGTATCCATGACAGATTAACAGATAGCGGAATAACCGCTGATCTAGTTTGTGTATTTCGTTTCAAGCTTTATAAAGTCACCCAACGATACAAGAGACATTCCAAAAATGGGGTATGTATTTCAAAATACTTCTATCTCTTTCAGACAAGAAGACAGACAGCGTATCTACTGCAACGGAACCGGTGGAGACACAGAGCCAAAGTGCAGTGCGCTCTGAGAAACCGCAGATGTCTGAAGACTACTATGAACACGAGATCGACCTGACTTCCAAGTCCGCAACCAGCACTAAGGATGATGATGATGACTTAGATGACACGGAACTTACCAAGATTAAGGACTTGTTGGAGGAGACGGTAAGTTTATAATTTGAACTTTAGGCACATGTATTTAAGACTGTCTTTCTGATGGCCATTTGGACCGTTTGTCCAGAGGTCCGCCATATTTTGAGATACCCAGTTCCTGTGGGATTATAGCATTAACCCACTTGTTACTGAAACTTTTTTTCATCTCCGATCATCGTGATTTTTGGATATGTTTATTAAAATTACTCAAAATTGATAGGAAAAATAGTAAAAAAAATCCAGGTTTTCCGGAAAAACGAGGAAAAGGTGGCCTTTTAAAAGGCCCGTCGTAATATGGGGATAGTCCACGAATATGTATGGCAGTTCAATCGTTAATGAGATAAAGTATTTTGGAGTCAGTTTTTAATCATCTTATGTAGTCAAAGGATATCAGTACTAAGGTTTTAATTAAATTAGAATTAATAAATAAAAGAAAGGCGGACATTTTCATAGACATTACTGATTTTGAGGGTAATATACCGAAAAAACAGTACTTGGGAAATAAATTAATATTTTACTTTAGTTAATTCTTATTATTTTTTGTACGTTTATCATTGTTTATATTGTTTATCTTCTAAGTGACCAGTTCCATCGCACCAAAAAGATTATCGATGCGATCTAGATGTCGGGCATGTGCCTCTCTTTTAAAGTTCTGAGTATACTCTTTCCTAATAAATGACCCATAGAAAGCACAGTGATTACCCAATCATATATTCCGCCGTCTCGCTTGTATACCTACTAGGCATTATGTGCAGCTATAAGTCGGCAATGGCAGATGACAGAAAATATCAGAACCAGTTCTTGCCGTAAATAGTTTTCTGATAGTCCAACTTATCTGCTGCTTTCTTATTTTCATTATACTGTTTGGTATATTTTGGGGACCTTTGGGCTTTTCAATTTTTTATCTAGCCCTTATTTTAAATATCATGAAGGAGCTATACAAGAGTAATTCCTCAAGAATCAAGTAACAGGATAATGTTGGAAGGCGGCTATCCGAACATAAGCAAATTTTGATAAGGCACTTGCCTGCAGACCAAGACACCAGCAGTCAGTATATGTAGATGATAGTAAGGATGTAAGGATAATATAGCATGTTGTACGAACCTCTTAGTTTATATAAAACATAACATCACGCCTGTAAACACCAAGGGAGAGAGTTAGCTAAGGCTAACCCTAAGACTTATGATGATCAGAGACATCTACTTGGCATTCAAAAGTGAAAAAATGGTTATTTGGAACAGCCATAAAGTGCCTTCATTACATTGCACTAGCTCATCAACAATTTATGTGAAATTAAACGATTTCAGTGGTCATGAGCTAAAATAAAATAATCATATTTTGCTATCCCTATAATACGACGGGGCTTTTAAAAGGCCATCGATTTCAAACCTAAAAAAATGTTATTTTGTTATTGTTTCGAAACAAGGTAATAAGGAATTTATTTCGGTAATTTATCTAAAAGTTAATATCAACGTTCGATTTGTTCCAATTCCGCAAATAAATATCTTAAAAACTTTCTTTTGTAAAGTCGTCGTAAAAAAAAATTCTCGAGTTCTACAAAAACACTAAAAAAACTGGGATAAATGAATCAAATAATAAACGTAAATGCATCAAATCAAACGTTGATAGGTACCACATAATGTGACACCATAAATAGGTATGTAAAATATTTTTAATAACAAGAAAAATGAAGGTAGATTAAATTATTTTTTTGGGACTAGACACATTCCAGTGATTAAGATTTTACAGCTTGCTGAGTGTCGAAAACGACTAGATAGCAATATTCCAAATGACTCACTTCGTGAATAAAAGTACCTAATCGTCTTTTCAGAGAGTAAACAAAATCGCAAATAAATACATTGGTATGTAAATAGTAAGGAAACTTGGGAGAAGAATTCCACGAACTTCGTACTAAGATTATTTCATTCACGCGGTAGAAAAAAAACTTGTTTCTGTATGCCTTCGGTTTTTACACAAACAAGCTACAAAAAATATATTTCGATGTAATTGTATCTTTTATTCGGAACTTCCTCATTTATTTTCCTTTGACGCGTGACCTTGACTCGAAATAGAACTATTAGACTTAAAATAACGAATACGATAAAATAATAGCTGAAGCTAATCGGGACATATTTTTTTGCACCCAAGTTTTCAAATGTCATTAACCTTTTAAAGACCCTTGCCTGCCTGCATTTATACATCTTGTGACCATTGCCCTGGTACGCAAGGGATAACTGAATGAACATAGAGACTTTTAATCAGTCAAGTCTAGCAAACCCTTCCGCTTTATATATGGCGGAAGAACTCCATTGATTTTCCACCCAAAAACTTGTACTTATTATAATGAACAACTTTCACTAAGGCCGCGTTCCATTATACAAGTTGCAAATTGTCTACAACTTGAACAAACTTGCATTATACAGGTTACAAGCTGCAAGTAGGTGGTTTGAACTGTAGATTGTGTTTAATTTTTTTATTCAAGCAACTTGCTTACCAATGTGACGTCATACTTGTATGCCAGACTTGCCTATAGAAACGTGCCCTAAGTGACAAACATGAAATGACGAAAAAAATCAGCTATCTCATACATGTCATCACCATCACCCATTACTGGGTATAGGCCTCTCCTTTTTCTGTCATTTTGACAATATCGTCAACCTACCTACGTCATATAAATAGTTCAAATGCAGGGAACGGCAAGATTTATAATAATGGAGAAATAAACTTATACATCTAAAGTTTCATTATAAAGCAGAAGAATTTATTTGTGTCAACGCGCTAATCTCTCAAACTTCTGGATCGAATTGAAAAAAAAATCGTGTTGGATGAGTTATTCGTCGAGGAATGCTATAGACTTATTATAACATCACGCTACAATCGAGCAACAGAGACAAAACCACGGGGAACCCAAGTTTATTATTGTCATGATGGTCGTCTAACACGTATGAGAAGCTCGTGGCTACATAATTACAGCCGCACAGGCTGATCTTCCGGGTTAAGCCGCGCTTGCCAAGGTTGGTCTGTGGATGGGTGACCATCTGTCATAGCGAGTTTCCTCCGTGCCTCGGAAAGCACGTAAAGCCGTTGGTCCCGGCTGTCATTTGTAGATCTTTGACAGTCGTTACTGTTAGTCAGAAGCTCTAAAGTCTGACAACCAGTCTTACCATGGGGTATCGTATTACCCAGTTAGTGGTTTGTAGAGGTCCGACAGGCAGTCGCTCCATGTAAAATATCTGCTATACTGATATCCAATCTGGTTTGACTGGAAGCCGACCCCAATACAGTTGGGAAAAGGCTAGGCAGATGATGGTCGTCTAACACTTCTCACGTCATAGGTAATTCTATATTATCTTGTTATTTCGTTCAGGAAAGGGAAGTAGCAGCGGACGGCACAACCGAGGGGGAGTGGAGCGTGCACATGATGTCCTCCAAAGACAAGCACCTCTACCTGTTCGCGAGAACCGGGAGGGACAAACACGAATGGTAACTTAATTTAATACATTTATTTCAACTTTTAACATGTTTTTATACCAACTATTGAATGTAGATATACTCAAAGTGTGCTCCGCGGAGCCCTGGAGCTCCGCTAAGCCTTTCTGAAGGCTCCTCGAGAGTACAGCTACTAAAACAAAACATCGCAATAGACTGAATGCCGAACCGAATTCGACTCTTTAATCAAACCTAATATAAACCGATTAATGAAAAATAAGAAACAGTTTCACACATTCCTTATTTTTTTTTTTCATTTATTATGGTAACACATTTGTTGTTATTTCATTCCCTGTTATTGAAGAATGCTCGTAACTTTTAGTGTTATTTTGGGGTCTTGTCAAAAATTTTAATTTTCAAAAGGGTTCTGCTACCAAAAAAGTTTGAGAATCACTGATTTAATGAATACCAAAACTATGGACTGTATGTTCTTGCGTTTTTTTTTATCACGAATTATTCAGTAGCAACAGGTTTTAGTTATTTGACACCCTCGCGGCGTTGGAAATTTTGAGAATTCGACGTTTTGGGATTATGAGACATTGACGTTTTGGGCTTTTGACACTTATAGATTTGTGTGAACATTTTCCCCCTGAACGAATCGACTAGTTTTCCTTGTTATTTCCGAAACATTATCTATATTAAGTACTGATTAGACAAGCGGACCGAAATTAGAACCGTTATCGTCACTTAATCGACAAACTGAAGTTGCAGAAGGAATATATTGTGCAAACTATACTGTTTACATTTGATATAATTAATTAGATTGTGTTTAATAGCTGATTCATTGTTTAATTATTAGTGCTACTTTACCTTATTCTGTACTAGATTTGTACCCAACACAGCGAATGATAGGTTTATTATAAAGATAGGTTTATGTTTATTAGAATCTTGGTATCGAAGTATTCTTAACACATTACTGTTTTTTGTAAAACATACATATGCACGGTACGGTTGGAGTTGACCGATTGCTTAATGCGCTGCGTGACGTGGGTTTCATTCCCGCATGGAAAAAATATTCAATTAAAATATAATACCTACAAGTTAAGTAATTGCATCCACGATACGGGGCATGACTAGTATGGGGAAAGGTTTAAAAAACACTACAGTGTTTTTCATTATTCCTCATAGTTTCGGATTGGGATATCTTCGCTCATTTAGAAAATACCCCGTAAATACGGTCGCCAGTTTTTGTTTACGATGTTGAATCATCAAATTAGTCCTCCTGCCCTAAGTGGATCGGAAAGGACTGTCAGACTTTTACTGACTAAAAGTTCAAACTTTTTCCTCGGTTGCTCTTTGCGTTCCATGACTGCCAAATGTGCAAACTTCATACTTTTATGCGCTGTATCATTGTTAGGCATACAGTGAGATCTTACTTAACCCTGTTCATTCGGCTGCTTCTTAGAGACTTTACCCATGCCACGACGCGAACCGTCGCGACTCGTGTGCCTCGAGTCGATTGCCGATTTAAGTTGCACGTATTTACTAATGGTGTGATGCGATGCAATTCAAGTCCACCTTACTACTACTACATAAAGGCGCTGCAAACCAAAGACAAAAGATGTCATCAGAGACGAGTAGTTGCCTAATGGAGTTGGCAACGCAAAGATATTGTAGATGGCGCCACCATAGAGTAGTCCTAATCCGACCAATGACGTAGTACTATATTGAAGTACCTTTAAGATTTGAACATATTTGAACCAATGACGATGCTCGGAACAAGCTATACTAGCGCCATTAGTTCCCATCCCCATCGAATTTCAAACACAGAATCATGTGCATTGTCATTAGCACATACATTCAATTCGTTAAAGAGCAGATCTGTGAGCGATATCGTCAATACGCGCGACTATATTAGCAAACTAGCGATTGTCCATACATTTTCTTCGGCCGGGAGCTTGTGTGATATATGACCGATATCATCAATCGATGCAATTCGATATCGTGTCGCGCCATGAGTAAAGTCCCTTAGACAGTTCTTAGATCATTTTCAAATTCTACAAAACTTTTTTCCGTCTCAGGTACCGCCGGCTAATAATAGCAATAACAGACGCCAACGCAGCGTCGCCGGAGAATTCAGCGGCGGACGACAAGACGCCCGGCAGCGAGTCTGCGGAGACCAAGGATAACATCGAGATGACCGTCTTTAAAGTCACCGAAAAAGACACCGTCGCATTTAATAAGTCTTCTGTAAGATTATTTTGTACTCATACTAAAGGTCCAGGGGGGTATTACAACGTCCTAAAACCAGGCTTGTTCCGGTAAGTGAAAGTGACAGAGCTATACAAGTCGTCTAGTGCCATCTCGTTCACTCACTAGAACAAGCCTGGTTTTAAGACTTTATAATAACCCCCCTGGTGGCCTTAGTTCCACTGTAGCAACGAGATGGCGCTAAATGACTTGTATAGCTCTCTCTCTTTCACACAGTGGAACAACTCTCGTTTTAGGACGTCGTGGTAGGCCACCAGCTGTTGTTATGTACAAGTGAATGCTCAAGTCTGAGAATCCACTTTTTTATCGTGGTAATATCATCAAATGAGTCCTTCCACCCAGGGTAGAACGGGAGGTAGTGTCAGACTTGTACTAACTAAAATTCACGGAGTCCATCAAAAACCCTTTACGTTCCGGGGTCACGGTTATCCGTTAGTCCCGCGTCCCTGGGATTCTAAGGGGTCATATCTGCCCTGTCATGTTGTCAGCTCTTTCATTGTTGACAGCTCTTTTAGGCGCAAGTGGAACACGACGTCGTTGATAGAATTGAGTATTCCCTTGTAACAGAACATCAAACATTCTCAGTTTTTAATTTTGTCGAATAGAGCCAAGCAAGAACTTGCGCCCCAAGTAAAATGGGATAAGGGCAGGAAGATGATGAGAGTCAAACATTGCTACGAATAATAATAATAAATCATAATCATATGTTTTCTTCTTCTTCTTTTCTGTATGAATGTTTTCATAATCTTTTTAGCGCAAGCTTTAGTCTATGCTGGTTGAAATTTTATAAAAAGTCTTCCTTACTTTCAGAGCAAAGGATTAGACTCGCTATCCGATGGCAGCGGAGTCACAATTTCATCTTTATCGCAGCCTATCGTAACGATAGATAACGATTACGAGAGACTATTCTGGCCTTACCTCCTCAAAATATTACAGGTAAAATTGAACTTTATTTTGTTTATTGTAAGGTTTCATTTTGTACAGCATGCTAAGGTTGCAAACAGCAGTGTAAACTTTCCGGTTAACAATTGCTTATGTTTTATTGGACTCGATTCTCAGGTCAGACAAAAGTGTTGTTGGAGGTTTTCATCAGGAATTTTGTATTAGTACCCGGTGGATGGCTATAGGCTGGCCCAGTATTACATGATAATGTGTGTAGTGATAGCGTAATTGATACTTAATGTTTGACATTTTACCCCTTACGAGCCCGTTCACGACTTCGTCCGCGAGTGATAAAATCGAGTTTATAAAAACGTTTGAAACACGACACGAGGCGCTGCCAGTGGCGGATTCGCGTACTTACAAAGTAATTATTATTCGCGCTGCTTGCGGTACCGCACACCCTTGAGACCAAGATTGTGTACGGGCCGTTAGACTTACTTTCGCAAGCCTCTCATCACTACCAAATATCTGTTATTTCACAATTTTAAGTCAATATGACAGAGATCTTTATTTTCTTCACAATAAAATTGCTTTTAGTTGTTGCGTTGACAAGAGGTCTGTCAAATAACAGTCGCCTTTATTCTAATAACTTTAAGGTTGTTGTTGAGTTGCTACTTACTCTAGACTAACATTATGACACGTGAAACAGAATCACGATATGTCGACTGGCGCGACGTCCGAAAGGGCGGTGTCGTGTCAAATAGAGCCGTCGCCGTGCGATCGCTTCCGAAGCAAAAAGAAGAGAAAAGACAAAGGAGTTCGTTTTATTTTGTTTCTTTTTTTAGTTTTTGTTTAGCTATTGTTAGTGTAGTGAAAGAAAACGGTACATCCCACGTTTATACCGGTGATAAATATTGTTTTTTTTTTCTATTATTCTAAACTAATAAAATTAGACATATAACATTTGAACTAGAAATGTCCATTTGGCCAGTAGTCAAAATCGCTTTATTAATGAAGTCGGTTAAAAAAAAGGCGCAATATGGAAAATATGGTAGTAAGGAAAAAGTAAAAGTAGAATTGCGTACACGCCTTATAAATAATAAGAGTGATCTTAAGTATCTTCTAGACAGCCTTGTACTTTTTATAAAATATAACTATTTTGTTTTAATTATACGAAACAAAAAATATTAAGTAAAAGTTAACATGCCGTGCGACCAAAACAATTGTTGGGTTGCATGACACGCTAACTCTATTCTCGCTCTTCCTGTATCCAAACCTGGATTTTCTTTTCGCAAATTATTAAAACTACGTATATATTTTTCATAATAAATTGTATTTTCTGTGTTTTTATTATAATTATTTAGAGCGCCTTCACACTAGCTAACTTCACACACGCCGCGACATGCTTACGCTTGACAAATTAATGCTAGTGTGAAGGCACTCTAACTTTAAGCCGGTCCTATCCCACACCACTGTAAATATCAGTGATTATCATATTTTATGTATTTCAATTATTTGTCTCCTTTGACTTCAGAATAAAAAACCTCCGCCGGATTGTCCATGTCGGTTGCTTCCATCGGAAGTGACGTGGGTGAACACAGTGCTAGCGCGAATGATGTTCGACATGATGAGGGACCCTATCATGTCCACCCGAATGCAGGATAGGATACAGAAGAAACTCAATACGCTTAAGGTAAACTTACTCGTATTGTAATTTGTATAAGGTTTATTTTAAATTGACATAAAGTACTTACAGTAAAAATAAAACATAGATTGTACCTAAAGTGTTCATAGTGGAGTCAATCTTATTTTGATAGTACTAGGTTTTATATTTATATCTGTGCCAGTTTTGTTTAATGTTTAAATCGCAATCGTGCCGTTAAATATGGGCTTAAGGGGCAGGTCTTGTAAAATTCACGCGCGCCGAATTATTTGCGTAACTTTCTTTGTGATTTTTGAACAAAATAGTGCAATAGCTTGAAATATTATTATTGCACATAAATAACCATAATATAAGTAACAGCTAGTTATTTTTTCAAAGTTGATTTAAGTAGATTATATAAGGTAAATCAAGCGTTCAAAACAGCTCTTTCCTGCCCGACGTCATTTCGAGTTACGTTGGTGCACTCAATCTGAGACAATGAAGAATTCATTTAAAAATCTGATCAGCGCATAATGACCGCAATATCCTCGTCTTCAAACTGCGCTGATTAGTTTTTTATATTTATCTTTCATTTTCTAAATTAAGATGGCAGAACATCATCAAAATTCTCGGATTTCATCTCTTAATAAATGGTTTTTTTTCATAGGAACTATGCATCGTAGGTATGTAATATTACATTATCTTGATGTCAACAGATCAATAAAGCAAATTCAAAAAAAAAATTGTACCCAAAGCGCTTTTTTTCAACAATAAAAAATATCTCAAATAACCTCTCAAAAAGTGTTTATAAACGAGAATTGCAAGAGAAATTCCTTAGTGGCCGGTGGACGGCCGGAGCGATCGGACGTGAGGTCCACGACGAATTTTTGTTGGTCCCTCTCGCTCACACCTTCTCTCGCTCTAACGGTGATGACGCGCAGTTACGCATCTCAGGTTGCTCTACTTTATTATGTTAAAATATATTTTTTAACCGACGGAAAAAAAGGAGGAGGTTCTCAATTCGACATGTATATATATTTTTTTTTTTTTATTTATGACCATTCTTTACTTTCTCTAAGGTGGTCCAATATCAAAAAATCTTTTTTTTTTGTTCGACAGAGTTTATTGAAAGTTGGTCCCATTTAAATATCAAAATTAAACTCGGCCTATAGGGGTAGAAAAAGAGGAATTAATTGTCAAATTTCCTACAGAATTTTCAGTTGTGAACCGATTATTGTTAAAAGATATGGAGAAGTAACTAAACAAGTTGGAGCGAGTTCCGACCTTATTGACATTTAAAATTTAGTTTGTTTTTTCTCACTTTCACGATCGCTAACATTGCTCCTTCATTAAAATCCGGTGTTTGCATAAATGTCAGTAAGGTCGAAAATAGTTTGAACATGTTTTTTAAATTGCTTAACGATAGCAAGTTAAAAAACAGCTTCAAGCGATTTTCGCCCTTATTGACATTTAAAATTTAGTTTGTTTTTTCTCACTTTCACGTTCTCTAACATTGCTCCTTCATTAAAATCCGGTTTTTGCATAAATGTCAATAAGGTCGAAAATCGCTTGAAGCTGTTTTTAACTTGCTATCGTTAAGCAATTTAAAAACAGGTTCAAACGATTTTCGACCTTATTGACATTTATACAAAAACCGGAATTTAATGAAGGAGCAATGTTAGCGAACGTGAAAGTGAGAAAAAACAAACTAAATTTTAAATGTCAATAAGGGCGAAAATCGCTTGAAGCTGTTTTTTAACTTGCTATCGTTAAGCAATTTAAAAAACATGTTCAAACTATTTTCGACCTTACTGATATTTATGCAAACACCGGATTTTAATGAAGGAGCAATGTTAGCGATCGTGAAAGTGAGAAAAAACAAACTAAATTTTAAATGTCAATAAGGTCGAAAATCGCTTGAAGCTGTTTTTTAACTTGCTATCGTTAAGCAATTTAAAAAACAGGTTCAAATGATTTTCGACCTTATTGACATTTAAAATTTACTTTGTTTTTTCTCACATTCACGTTCGCTAACATTGCTCCTTCATTAAAATCCAGCAAGTAACAAAACCGTTGGTTTCTCTGTCTCCCGGTGGTAATGGACTGTGCCTATGACAAGGAGTGCAGTCCTTGGATGGGACTGTCAGATTTGTACTGACTAAAATCCACGGTGTCCTTCAAATAGCCCTTTATGTTCCGGGGTCACGGTAATGAGTACCAGGACGCCAGCAGGCTTTAGCCCTCTAGAGGGGGACCCCGTCATCATGCTGACGCTATTTGAGGCGCTCGTAGAACACAACGCGCTGTCGACCCGGGCATGGCCCATGCCTTTTTTTTCATGATAAAATCATCAAATGAGTCCTCCCCAGGCCAAGCGGGAGATACTGTCACACTTGTACTGACTTAAATTCACGGCGTTATTTTTTTTTATTTTATTTTATTAAATAGGAACAACAAACAGCTACACTATGTGATATTACAACATAATAACATTTTAACTTAAATAATAATGTAGCCCACAGCGCTGTTCACAGATTACCGTGATAGAACAACTTTTTAAAATGCTAAGGCATCGATGTTCGTGTATGACAGTTTCATAAAACTAATGTAAAAACGAAAAAGTAAAACGTTATAAACAAGATAAAGTTACACAACTAAGAACGTGAAAGTGTCTCATACAAAAGGCTTTTAAACAATTTTATGGAGCACATGAATATGTCTAAGTGTTCGAAATCTTCATTATAAGACGCTGCCATTCGTCGGACTGGTGAACGTTGGCCAGTATTAGATCGGCAGGTACCTATTGCAAATAGCGTACCCGCTCGCACCTGCCTTCTATGAACAGTCCGAGGGACAGCATAACAGAGTACATTATTCAGATCTATACAATCAAAGTTGCCATTAACAATATTATATAGGGTCATTGCTTCTAGTTGTTTGCGTCTGGCGCTAAGAGTCAAGAGCTTGTATCTGCTAAGCAGCTGGTCGTACGGCAAATACGTTCTGTAACATCTAAAATGCATTGCACGGAGAAATCTGCGTTGTACATTTTCTATTGAGTCAATGTACTTCTTATAGTATGGGTTCCAGATGGGAACGGCATATTCAAGCTGGGAGCGGACTAGTGATTTATACAGACAGAGGAACGACGAGGTCCGTTTAAAGTCTTGAGTGGATCTCATTATAAATCCGTACATTTTATACGCTTTATTTATAATTTTTTCAATATGTAAGTCCAGACAGAGTTTAGAATCAAATAATATGCCCAAGTCACGTACTGAATTAACTTTATTCAGTGGGTTACCACATAAAGAGTACGCAAACCTAATAATGTTTTTATTTTTGGTGAAATTTATAAAATTGCACTTGGGAATGCTTAGTAGAAGTTTACTTGAGTAACAATAGTCCGTCAGTCTGTCCAAGTCTTCTTGCAGTAGAAAACAGTCCTGCAAGCTTTGAATAGGTCTGTATATCTTAAGGTCATCTGCATATAACAAAAATTTTGAATTGTGAAAGCAGTTACCAATATCATTAATAAAGAGGATGAATAAGGGAGGACCGAGAATAGAGCCTTGAGGGACACCCGAGGTAACCCAAATAGCGTCAGAATGATAACCGTTAATTACAACACGTTGACAGCGATTAGTGATGTAAGAAACAAACCATCGTAACAAGTTACCGCGAATACCATTGAAGGCGATCCGGTTTAACAGTAATTCATGATCCACCTTGTCGAAAGCTTTCTGAAAGTCCGTGTACACTGCATCAACCTGTATACGATTATCCATCTTTTCAAACAGGTCACTAGAGAAAACCAATAAATTCGTTGCTGTTGACCGCTTCCTAACAAAACCATGCTGTTGCTGTAAGATAGCGTTATGTAAAACAGGATACACTTCGTTATGCACTAGTCTTTCAAAAAGTTTCGACAAAGTAGATAGAATAGAAATTGGTCGGTATTGCTCAACACTACGTTTCGATCCGGCCTTGTGTACAGGTGTGATATTAGCATGTTTCCATAGAGTCGGCATGACACCTTCAGTGATACATTTATTGTATATTATTGCCAAGGGTCTGCATATAGAAGTGGCAGTATTTTTGAGGAAATATGCCGACAGACCATCTGGACCTGGGCCCTTAGCTGGATCCAGTAATTTCAGTTCTGTCATTATTGTTTCCTCTTTGAAATTGAGGTCAGAAATAATTATATCGTTAGATAATGTGTCTGACGGTGGCTCCCATTGAGAAAGAGCAGGTGAAGCTGGCTCGTATACAGAAGAAAAAAAATCGGAAAACATATTGCATATCGATTGAGGATCGTTGGATATAGTGTCATTATATTGTACTGTAGCTGGTATACCGGGTTTGTCTTTGCGATTAGAAATATAGACCCAAAAATCTTTAATGTTGTTATGTATGTTATCCTCTATCGACTGGATGTATTTAGAAAAACATTTACTACAATTATCCTTAAATAACGCTCTGTGCTGTGAAAAAGTTTCGTAGTCTGCGATGTTGCCGTATTTTTTCCATTTGACCCATGACTTTTGTTTTTTTTTATAAATGCTTATTAATGACTTGGAAAACCACACTGGGTAGCCAGCCGTTCTGGTTGTAGATAGTGGTGTGTGCTGCTTAATTATATCGTCGATGTTATTATAAAATGTGCTGAGTGCCTCTTCGCACCCTAAAGGGGTTAGAAGTTTCGTCCAGTCAGTACTCTGAATTTTGCGGTTGATGTGATCAAAGTCGGATTTGTAAAAGTTATATTTTTGAAGTGGTCGCTTTTTCATGGGAACAATATCAACATTTAGGGTCATATCACAGACAAAAGGTGGGTGATAAGTGTCAATTGGAAGAAGAGGCAACAACGCGCTCGATACCTTACATGGGTGGTTTGTTATCAAAAGGTCAAGAATTTTACCAGAAGAATTTGTTACGACATTGTACTGTAAGGCATCAAGTAGTGACATAAAATTATTTAGCTGGCTACAAGTCGTAGACGAGCCACTACCTAATCCGCCGCCAGTTAGGGATACATTTAGAGCTGGTATATTCCAGGTTATTTCCGGGAGATTGTAATCGCCTAATAAGTAGAAACAGTCAACGCCAGGGTCACCTAGTATCCGTTGCAAGTTTTCAAAATGTTGTTCATAAACAAGGGTAGCCGTTTTTGGGGGTATGTAAGCTGCGCTAATGATATGCCTCTTAGACGGTCGCACACTAGGTACTTCTATAAGGACGTGTTCGATAAGGGAATTAGCTGAGGTCATAGAAAAGTCACATTCAGAGGACTTAAGTGTCCGCAGCAGGGCAACTAGCACTCCACCGCCATCCATTTTATTGGTGCTAACACGATCACGATCACACCTGTACACATTATAGCGTTGATCGATAAACTCATTATTGTTTATCTCGGGAATCAACCAAGTCTCTGTAAGTATGATGATATCGTAGTTACCATTCAGAATATTCATGTATAGCGTGTGTAATTTTGTACGGATTCCTCTGCAGTTTTGGTAATATAAAGATAAATGTTTGTTACTCATTACGTTAGATCAATATTTCCAAATAATAATTACCTACGACGTAAATACCATCAAGCCGCAAATATTCACACGCGCAATGCTCAATACAAAGTAAGATTATACAGAGCCGTTGAACCCCATAGATACAACAATACATATATATTTTGAGATACACCTCTTTATGATAGATAACTACGACAATTTTATTGCGCAAAGTTGAAATAATCATCAATTGCAGCAGAAATAGAATACAATACAAAAACAAAACACTATGATATCCTAACAAGAATAAAATATTGTAACAAATAATAAAAGTTTTAATATTATATTTATCCAAGTATAAAAGGCAGGCTATTACTAAAGCAAGACCGAACAATCCATGCAAACATACTCGTAATAATAACAATATGTAGTTTAATCCACAAAGACTATACTCAAAAGAGACACCGTTTATAATATAGATATTACAGATCAAAAAGTGAGATATGGGGCTATACATGTACAGATACAAATTGCAATTAAGGCGCGTTGGGGGATGGGCCACTATCATTATTTTTGCCCGAATTATTTTTTTTAATTTTGCGAATGTCTTCGTCTTTGTGTATGGCAAACGCAGTCTCGCCGTCCCGTTCGCGTACGAGAATTGTGGCGTTTCGAATCCAAACATATTTATATTGGAGCTGAGTGGCCACTTCCTTAACTTTGCGAAATAAATGTTTCTTCTTAAGAGTTAGGTGTTCGTTCATGTAAATTGTCGTCGGTGAACCTACGAAACCCAGTTGGTCGGATTTAAAGGTTTTGACTTTACGGAAAGCAGCTAGTACATTGTCCCGTAAGATACGTGTCGACAGCTTTACAATTATGTTTTTTGGCCTATTTGTTGTCTGGTGAGCATGAGGAACTCTGTGAATAGATATAATATCCTTTTGTGTGACTGGCAAACTTATAGCACTACCGATTGACTCCATCAGGTGAATCAGGTTTTCACTTCGAGTCTCGGGTACGTTAACAATCTCAACATTGCATTGTCTTGCTTGCTGTTCGAGATAATCAAGTTTGGACTCTAGGAGACCAATAGATTGACTAGATTGCTCAGCACTCTGTCGAGTCATGTCAGCCATACGTTGCTTTAGTTGAGCCTGTTCCTCTGAGTGAAACTGCAATGAGGTTTTTAGTTCAGTTACATCCTGTGATATATCAAATACGTTTTGTTTCAAAGAATTATGTACAGTACGAATGCTGCTCATTTCATCCCTTATTTCATCTAGGGCGCATCTCAGTTCATTATTCAATTTATTTAAACTTGTATCTATTTCATCTCGCCAGTTGTTCAGTGTAGTCCTAATGTCATCCTTAAAAGTAGTAAGCGTATTGTTTATTTCACTCCTCCAACCCTGCAGAGTATTGTGTAGCTCATTCGAAAATGCTTGGAAGGTGTTAGCTGTGTCCTGAGCGACAGGCTCGTCACCAATTGTAGGATTGTACGATGAGGTGGGACAAGGTTCCATAATATCGCAGGACATATTCAGGCTATCTTCAAGCGCAGGAATTTGTGCGGATCGGACAGGTGTTAGTAAGTTAGATCGAGTACGCCGGGTGACATTATTGCACGACGGGCATTTCCATACCGCCTTAAACGCCTCAGTTAGACCTTCATATTGACGAGGCTGAATATTCAGACATTCGTAATGATAGCTTCTCTCGCAGGCATTACATTTCAGGAGTCCAGCCCCAATAGCAAAAGGTGCGTTACAGCCAGCACAGTTCATGTTTGAGTAAGATGCGTTGCGAATTTGTTTACAAGATAACGGGTAGCGCCACCTGCCGACGTAATATAGGAAGCGTACACGCAGATCTCTGTCACTCAAACGCTGAGTCGCTTGCGCATAGATTAGCAATGCGTTGTTAATGAGCATGCTAATGAGATATCTTGGTAGTTTTAACGTTTACTCATAGATGGCGTTACTTTGTATGGATGTAGTATAATCTAGGAACTTTTAACGTTTATTCATAGATGGCGTTACTTTGTATGGATGTGGTAGTGGCAGAATGACCATGAGTATGACAGAGCAAAATTGAAGTTTTGCAAATCACCGGATTTATGTTTCACAACTTAAAGCAAATTATTAATCACTGTTTTATATGTAACACTTGCTGATTCCGAAATGGAGAAGAGGTGAGGTATATATTTCACGGCACTTTATTGGTTCTTTCATTCACAAAGTTCACTGTTTATGTTGCCGATGAAAAACGTAGATAACACGGAATTAACTTATTTAATAGCCTTTTACGTTCTGGGTTAACCACTGCGGCTGGGATGTAAGGTTTACGCTGTCCTCTCTCTCACGCGTCCCGCATCTTCCTTTGCCAACATGACTGCTGCACTGACCTTTTTTTAGGTTTAATTAGTTAAACACGATTGTGTTTAACAAATTAAACCTAACAGAATTTAACCTATGAGAGTATTTAAATAGTATTAAAAGACTTGTGTGATACTCGTATTATTACAAACCAAGCAGGGTTGGCATAATTAAAACAAGTTGTTTTAAAACACCTGTTTAAAACAGTTTGAAATTAAACAGTGTTTTTTATTACCCGTTTCAACTACTTTTTAAGGCAGATGAATGCATATTAAAATGAAAATAAATTAATATTCAGGAGTCTAAATAGTTTGACATAAAACCTTTCGAGTTTAATGCCATTGTTATGTCATATTTTTAACTTTTATTGACACTATAATAAATGAAATAATGCTTAAAATTTTTAGATCACATGTTATTCCATTGATCTTTTTTCGTAAAAAAATCATTTCAAAGGGTAAATTTGAAAAATATAGTCTAGAAATGAAACATAACTGATTTATACGTTTAGACATCAACAAACAAGGTGGAATTAATTTTAAAAAATAACCAGAAACTAAAAAAAAAACTTATTTAAAACATTTTGAACTGTTTGTTTTATAAATTTGAAAAAAAACTGTTTTTATTTCCAACCCTGAAACCAAGTCATATTAAAACTCCTTATTAAGCAAAAATTTCTATAACTCCTTTTAAATAATCCTTAGTTGAGCAATGTTCTTACCGTATCAAAATTGTTTTATAATAATTCAGTGGGCAGGATGTATGCGGGGGATTGCGGGAAGGGAGCCCGAAATTTGACGTACGATCGACTGGCCGAACGCGATTCAATTTTGTGCAAAAGAAGACGGAAGCCTTAAAAATATTTTCAATTATGAGCCTGTTTTTACGAATACAAAAACCTTGCCATTACATTTTCGAGTCATCTATATTTCAAGCTAGGAATCTAAATAACTAAGCAAAGGATCAAAATCCGGAAACTACTGATATACCTACTAGATTTGTCCATTCACATATTAGAAACGAAATATAATTGGTTGTCTGTAAGTCAATTTCTATGGTAAACGCACCCACGATACCGGAGAAATTCATACATTCATTAGTGTGCGGCAAATTTTGTCAAAAAGAAAAATATGCTATCACTTTGCTATGGTTTTTCCCTAAGTTATTTATTTCATCTGCTGCTCATTTTATGAGCAGTAGTGGCCCAGTGGTATCAGTCCCGACTTACGAGTTGTAGATCGTGGGTTCAAAACCCGCCAGGCGCATTACTTTGTGTAATTTATTTCATCACCACTGCTCTCAAAACGGTGAAGGAAAACATCGTGAGGAAACCGGCATGTCCTAGAACCAAAAATTCGAAGATATGTGGCATCCAACGACCCGCACTGGGCCGGCGTGGTGGATTATAGCCCACTCCCTCTCACAGAGAGGAGGCCTGTGTCCCAGCAGTGGGAAGATTATAGGTTGATGATGGTGATTTATTTTGACTGGCCTGTTGGTCTAGTGGTTAGTGACCCTGACTGCTATGCCGGAGGTCGTGGGTTCGAATCCCACCCAGGACAAATGTTTGTGTGATGAGCACGATCATTTGTTCTGTGTCTGGGTGTAATTTATCTATAATATGTATGTGTTTAGAAATAGATACTTAAGTATGTTTATCAGTTGTCTAGTACCCATAACACAAGCTCTGCTTAGCTTGGGACTAGATAGCGTTGTGTGATAGTTGTGGAATATTATTATATTATTATTATTTGAAAATGATCTGTTTCCCCGTCAGCTGCCGTCGTTCATGTCCCCGCTGATCGTGACGGAGCTGTCTCTGTCGGGCGCGTGTCCGCTGGTGGAGCGCGTGCAGGTGCCGGCGTGGGACGCGCGCGGCGTGTGGCTGGACGCGGATGTGCGGTACGAGGGCGGCGCGTACATCACTATACTTACGCAGATTAACCTCATGAAGCTTAAGGAGAAGAGTGAGTATATTTATAATAGTGTCTAATAACTAATAGTATAAATAGTAATAGTACTAATAGTATATTTTGTTAATCTAGCTGAAACTGATCGTACCGCTTCAGAATATAGTTTTTATCGTTTTTGCTCACTTTTTAAACCTCTGGACTTCCAAAAGTAATTCTAAATCAAAAAGATAAATAATCAAATAGGGAGATATCCGAAACTATGAGGAATATCGAAAAACGTTGTGAGGACCCTTGAGCCCGATTTTGACGACAACTAAAACTGCGTCATTGGATTTTAGAAAAATCAAAAATCTGTCGGTTCGATTTCTGGTACTCGTCAATTCAACATAATTTAGTTTCATCTGTTTCCCTAAAATAACATAAATTTCGTAAATATCTTTGCCATTTCTTTTAATGATGAAAATGAAAAATAATAATTGAATAGCGGACGACCACAGGATAAAAAAAAAAACAAAATAAATGGCAATCCGATCTGAAATAATTTTTTTCCAATGCTAAATAATTTTTATTTTCGATATATTCATAATGAAAAACCTCGTTTCGAGACTAAATTAGTAATTTTCGCCCCTTGGATAACAATGTACCTACTATTGTAGTTTCATGAAAATAGTATTAATTAACATAATTATCATGCTTTCAGACATGACGCTAGAGGAGCATATGTTAGCGTCGGACCACCACAGATTGGAAGTGGATTTACAATCATCACCAAGCTCCGCCATGTTTGGAGAACCAATGGTAATACTGGCCGTTCAAATATTTGTCACTGTTGGTTTTGGGTCCTGGGTTCGATTACCGGGTGAAGCAAAAAAGTGCTACTGGGTTTTTCTATTAGAATTTCTCAGTAACTTGCAGTCCTAAGTTTGGAAGTTGGTGGTATGATACACCCATGTCTCGGTGCGTACGCTAAAAGTTAGGTATGCAGACAGCAAGTTTTAAACGTTTCGATGATGTGTATAAGTTTCAAATATCTGGTGGACCGAGCTTCACCCGGTTTTTTAAATGTCTATATCTTGGAAACCGAGCTTTTCTCGAACCTGGGACCGAACTGGGAACTCGAACCTTGATAAATCGATTCCTTGAACCGAAAAACCCCTAATCTGTAACTTTCATGATAATCCTTGGAGCTGTTTCCGAGATCCTGATTATATATAAATATACAAGAATTGCTCGTTTAAAGATATTACATTAGATAGATTAGATTAGATACGGCCTAACGGTTTTTCTGAGTATACGTAAGAATGTAATTCTTTGTTCAAATAGAGAAGGTCAGCAATATACCACTCGGATGTGGAGGATTCAGCGGAATCCAGTGAGGACGACGAGAGTCCCTCCGTGCAGCCTGTAGACAGCAATGAGACCCTAGCTGCCGAATCTTCGTAAGTTTTTAATTTAAAGTCAACTCGGCGAAGACCGTCTGGCAGTTAGGACCGTATAGTAAGCAATAAACAAACTGAATAACCACAGCAATTAAATGAAAAAATTGTGAATTTAAACTATTACTGTTCGGTTTGTCTTGCTGTGGTTATTCAGAATTTGTTTATTGATTATTGTACGCTCCTACTCGTCAGAAGGACTTCGCCGAGTTGATCTTACACCAATGTTATAAAGAATAAATATTTGTATTTTTCTGTGTGTGTGTTATATGTTTGTAGTGAATTAACTCAAAAACTACTAGATCGATTTCCAAAATTTTCTTCAGCAGTTGAACGGTGGGGGCGTAGAAGCGAGCGGGCGAAGCCGCTGGCAAAAGCTAGATTATATTTCATTTTCAAAAATAAATTGTATTTCCCCGTATATCTTGAGTTTGTTTCATCATCAACAGCCTGTACGACTGTTGAGTAAGAGGTCCTGTGTTCGACTCTCGGGTCGGAACTAAACTGTAATTAGGTTTTTCCATCAGGAATTTCTCAGTAGTATAAGTAGTAGCTGGCAAAATATGGGTGTACAGTTAGGTACTTCTCTGTCTATCCCATCGAGGATCACAAGCAGGATTTTTTTTTCAGTTTGTCATATAACCTGCAAAAGGCTCGCTTCATCATCATATCAACCATAGGATGACCAATTGACCATTGCTGAACATAGGCCTCCCCCATAGATTTCCAATAAGACCGGTTGGGAGCAGCTAGCATCCAGCTCGATCCCATGTTTTTGGAACGAAGTTCCTTATCGCGCATTGTGAAAGGGTGCTAGAGCTCAAAGAGTGGAGTGGAGTGGAGTGGAGCTAAGCGAAGTGGAGTGGAGTGGAGTGGAGTCGCGACGATTATTTTTGTTGAGTGTATACAGTAACTTCGTTCCATCCGGGTGTCCCTTGACACCTCTCAAGTTTTTATTTTATTTTTAAAGCATGTATTAATAATCATAATTATAATTATTCCTAGTTTGAAACTTAACTTATTCATTTATTTCCTTTATACTTCAACTAATTCAAATTGACTTTCATTTCAGAGTCCTCACTCCTAGCTCCGAAGGTGTTTCTTCTAAGAAGAAGTTCTTACGTATGGTCGACAAGATAGCTACTAACAAATACTTCCAACAAGTGAGTATACGACCAAGATTTACATGCACAATTCGTTTTCGTTATTTGTCGTTATTATCTTTCCTTCGCCCTCCTTTTTTCTTCCTTTCTTTTTTGTCTCTTCTTTATTTCTTTCATCTCCCTTTCTTTCTTTTAACAAAACTTTGCTCCTCACCAGTAATTTAGTTACGTCCACAAACGTAAAAACTCACGTACATAAACTGATACCCAGAACAACTAATTGTATTGATTATTGTAGAGACAGTACATCACAATATGATGCCGTCAGTTTCATTCTTATCGTTGTTGCGCAGTTATGAAGAATTCATCGTAAATTTATCACGGTTTGTTTCACGATTTAAAGTATCATCTTCCGTGATAACATATTTGTTTGCGTCATCCCGCGATCATAGCGCTTGCAACAGCGTCGAAATATCGGGAATATAATAATAATAAATGTTTTATTGGCATAAAAAATTAAGTACAATTATCTTGGAAGCCCTGGCTCCTGGGCTAGGTGAGACCTGTGTTACAGGAGCCATTGTCCTCGCCCGTTTTTAGAACAACGCTATAAATGCAACAAAATCAAAGCATAAAATGGGTAACAATAGTAAATAGAGAAAATAAAGAAAGAGAAAAAAAAATGGCGTGCTTTCTCTTTTGAGGTCTGAGTGTGGTGAGAGTCTGAGCGTAAATATGTGTGATTTGTGTTGTTTGTGCGTGTGTGTGTGTGTGTGTGTTATATCCCGAAGTGTCATAATATTCTTCTTTATTTTGTATTGTTTAGGTGACAGACTACAAGTACGTGAAACGTGCGATGGAAGGTCTGTCGAACACTGATATAAAGCTGCACCTAGAAATACAGGCTCTGGAGGGACGGCTGGCAATCAACCTACCACCACCACCGCACGATAGGATATGGCTCGGGTAAGAAATTTTTTTTCAGTGGTAAAATCATCAGAGAGCAGTGGTGGCCTAGTGGTATCGGTCCCGACTTACGAGTTGTAGGTCGTGGGTTCGAACCCCGCCAGGCACATTACTTTGTGTAATTTATTTCATCACCACTGCTCTCAAAACGGTGAAGGAAAACATCGTGAGGAATCCGGCATGTCCTAGAACCAAACATTCGAAGACTTGTGACATCCATCCACCACTCCTTCTCACAGAGAGGAGGCCTGTGTCTAACATGATGATGATGAAAATCATCAAATGAGTTTCTCATCTACGGCGAGACAGGACTGTGAGACTCGTACTGACTAAAATTCACGATATTTCTTCAATAGCACGTTCCATGATCACGGTACCTGATACGAAAGTCCCGCGACGGTAGTTGTTGGCCCTCTATGGAGGCCTCATCAGATTACTTACAGGTCTTGGAGACGCGGGCTTGGTCCATGATTGGACGGCGAGACACCCATTAATCGCCCTCCGCATGCTCGCGGCTACGGTACTGCCGGAGACACGCTGCAACCGTACTGTCTCCGTGTGGTTCTTTATGAAAAAGGCCCCCTTTAAGCTGACCAAATCAAAGTCCTTTCGATTTGAGCTAAGCAATGGATAATCCATAGTATTTTTTTTTTTGTGCCTAAATGCTGAAACGATTTATTTAAAATTTTTCCTTAGAGGGACAAGAAAGGGGAGGGCCGCGAGGAAAAGCTAGTATACCAAATTATCCCCTGTATGTCAATTCCCTGATGCCCGTTTTATTTTTATCGTCTACTTTTTTACGTATACATTATTATATACTTTCTTATTTATTTATTTTTTGTTTTTGTTTAGTTTTGGTAAGAAGTTCCCTCTTCTTATCGTGCCTGCGATGTTCTCTCGTATCCATGTATACCAAACTATAACAACAACATTGTAAAAGCAAATATTTTAAAAGAGTAACCATGGAGTTTCTTGCCGGTTCTTCTCCATGGAAACGACCAACCCGAACCGTGCCATTTTTTTTTCTCTTCTCGACGTTTTATAAGTGCCCACTGAGGCCCATGTAAAATAAAAATATTTTTTATCTGTGTTTTAAAGTATCATTATCTTGTTGCCTCAGGTTCCGCACGAACCCACAACTAGTATTAAAAGCGCGGCCTGCCGTAGGAGCGCGAACACTTCGCTTCGCTCACATCACCAACTGGATCGAACAGAAACTCAGCAAAGAGTTCGAGAAGATTCTAGTTCTGCCCAACATGGAGGACTTTATAATAGACATCATGACACCAACACCGGTCGAATACCCGTGAATTTGTACGTACAAATTTGAGTCTTATGTCTTAGAAGAAATGTGCGTTTTTGAGATGACTGTCAGATTGCATTTTGCACTACTGTTTCGTTTATGTAGCTGCTGAACGTGATTCAAAATTATATTCAGTAATTGCATTAAACTGTTCAAATATTTAATGTATCTATGATATTGTGGTTTGTCAGGAAGATTATGAAAATAATATTTATGTGGATTTGATAGTTTTTCCCAGATTAGGGTTTTTGTAAGCAAGTTTAGCTATCATCTCGCCCCAAACACAGTTCTTATGCGTATTACCTATTTATTATTTATAGTTTATTTTTACATTAGGAATACTACTTTATGTTGTTGTTATTGTCTAAAATTGCAAAAGTATTAAGTTAGCTTAAATAACACAATAAATCAAATGGTTATAATAATTCCATTCCATAAAAGTACATAAAAGAAGCCTGCAGTAGTTAAATGTGTGTTAGTTCCGATATTGCTTTTTGGTTGATTTTCAAACAGTATTTCATGAAGTGTAAATAAATGATGGAGCATAATATGTTAACAAGTATTCTTGCCACAAACTTTTTGGACAAAAATATTTAGTTGGCAATTGTGCGACCAAAACTATCAACACTGACAAAATCGTTGAGCACCTAAAATTATTTACTTAAAAAAGCAACTTTAGCAGAGCTGGAACGTTTATGGTGTTTAAAACTTCATCAATTACGCCTGCGCAATGATTTAGGTAATGTCAAAAATAATAAAATTTAAAATAACACCACTTATTATAGTGTAAGATAATAAAAAAAAAAAACCACTAAATTAGATTAGCATTTTTAAAAGATAGATTTATTGTGTAAACTATTTTCTTTTCAGATGTTGTATACACGTTAAAGATTATAAGATATTACATAAAATTGCCTAAAAGTTCATATCTTTTGTGCAAGATTTGCTCTTCCTAAAATCATGAACTTTGAAAATAAATTGCATATAACATATTAATTATTCATTGAGATTTATATTTTATCTTGGCACCATAGTTATTTCACATCGAAAACAAGGATTATTGTATTTTATATTTAAGAATATTTGTGTATACTATGTTGATTTAAATGTTTATGTTCATCACAGTCGTATTTTATTGTATTATTTATTTATAAATTGTGATGTAACATTTAGTTAGACGGTAGCTCGTCTTATATACTATAGATTTTTTATTTTTTTACAAGTTAAATTCCTATTTTTTTTTATACGCTACTTGCAGGACATATTTGTTTGTTTCACGAATATTTCATTAATTCACATCAATTTGAGGAATAAATGATATTTTTTAGTCTCGCAACATTACGAACGAGCTTCCTCGCGTTACAAATAAATATTTTCGACAATAATTCCGTCTTATCCTGTTATTCGTAATCAAAATATCAAAATTTATGAATAATAACTATGAAAATTAAAATTTAAAGAATTGTAAATCTATAATAAATTAATATTTTGAAGAATATTGACCTAAATGGTTTAAAGTAGTTGTTATCGATCATTAATATTTTTCTAGTAGGTATCAGTCTTTCTAATGTGTTTTCTATGAAAGCTTTTTCTTGTAAAGTTTTCGTTATTTTCATTTCGTTGACATTCTGTCGGCATTCTTTTTAAATTGGTCGCGTTACTAAAAAATTTTATTGGCTTGCCTTTTTGTCTATATTATTATTTACGAGAGGATAAATTGCATTTTCACTTCAAAAGTTTGTAGTTCCTGCAAAGAGATTTCTGCCCATCAAAATTGTACAAAAATTTACTCTGTTTTCAACGTTTTGAGTTATTTCCGTAAGGGCAGATTTTTTCTTTGTCAGATTTTATTTAGTTGGATTATAGTTTTGACAAATTTTTGTATCGACGGCAAAAGTGCAATCACGAAGTGTGATTTATTTCAAATAAATATTTAGCAGTATATTTTTATTTTTAATTCAACACAATTTATTTATGTCCACGCACAAGGTGGACAGACGTTCTGATAGGACCACACGATGACGCTGGATGCGAGCCGCATTAGTAATCTAAAGGCCTTTAGTGAACTAATATAAATATTTAACTCCTTGTGATTGAACTGTTACTTTCGAAATGAAAATCAAAGGAAATAAAATCTGACGAAACGAAAATCTGTCTAGACGGAAATAACCCATATCTTTGATAGGCAGACATCCAATTAATGAATTGAATGTATATGTATGTGGTTATTATAGAGGAGAGCGCAATACATAGAGAGATGGCTCCGAACTATGAAGGCTGATAGTACTTTGCTCATTGTCGTGGCGAATGTCGGCAACGGTGGTGTGTGTAACTTGTACGAATTTAGTGAAGGATGAGCGAGAGAGCTTGTAGGTCAAATTACTGAGTATATGACTAAATAATTAATACCTATTACTAAAAATACGCATAGCCTACGATATTGTATCACTCAGTAATTTAATCCACAACATTAAGTAATGCTTAGAATTAATTCATTTTTTTATATTGCTACTATTATAGATATATTCACCTAAATGCCAAAAAAGCCGTTGTAAAATAGACACTTGTTGTTTCCTACAACTTCATTTGCATACATAATGTATTACGTAAATGTAAAAATCTTATGAATGTTTGGATCAATATTGTTGCCTACATCCACTGTTGGACTGTTTTATTGGTATAAATTCTAAACTTGTACTATATAAATGTTCTATCACATAGTTATGTTAAATGTTGGCGTAAGTTTAGTTACTGTACGACAACTTGTTGATACACAATTTCTCCGACGTATGTAGTACACGAAAGACGTAAACTTTGAAAAGACATTGAATACATATCAGTTATCACATTTTGTAAACTACGTACCTGTTGATTATTTCCGTTTTGTAAGCAGTTGAAGGTAACTTACAATTAGATTCACATGGAAATAGTATTCAGTAGTTACGGCTAACGGGTAGTAGTGAAAATAATTTTCAACTAAATATGATAATTCGTGGTGTTGGACTCCGGGATTTGCTTATGTAAGGCGGTTTGTACAAACCGATGTGTTCATAATTTAATGAATACAAGACACTTGTATTCAAAAGATTAACCGGTTCGACTGTAAAATACTATTTATTATTATAATTAATTTGTTACACATTGTCGATCCGTTCCATATTTTATTTCTATTTATTTCAATATGTATATTATTTCGTTGTTTCTTTTCTTGTTAACATTTTTTATTTAAAACTCGAATGTAAAGGAATTATTTTGTTTTGTTTTATTTAGAGCTGCGATCACCTAGTGGTTGGTATTTTCACAAAGTGTACCAAATACGAATAAATGTCTATGTATATAGTCTATCAAATTATAAAGTGTTTATGTGATATTATATATAGTTAAGAGTTAAACCGTGCCGAGTAGTTTTTCTATGTGGTATCAGTTGTGATTTTTTCAATAAATGAATTGCTATATTTCATGTTTATTTTTCTTAATACCTGCGACATTTTAGCTACTGTGATTTAACTTAGATTATAACACGTCAAAATTGCTTGTTCGAAGCAAAAAGCAAAGTTTTTTATAGCATGTGAAGCCACTTTTTATAAATGTGTGAGTGAACGCCACGCATACAATTAAATATTTAATTTGGAGATGTTCACTTGTTTTACGTAGGGATCGAAAGACGGAGGTAATTTTTCTAACGTGTTTTTGGCTTCAATTCTCAATGCCCTAAGAATCTGGACATTTTATAATCAATGGTTTTTAGGGTTCCGCACCCAAAGTGCAATAATATTGCATCTATATATGAAGTGTACAGAGTTAAATTCGTAAAGTCCCTTCCGCTCATAGCCTGAGGACTCATTGGATGATTTGGTAATAAGGAATAGTAACAAAAACAACGAAATATTTTAAACTATTTTATTCAACAGTTTTTCTTTTTTACATAATAATGTGTATATTTATATAAACACTATGTATTGTCAATAGCTATATTCTCGTATATACATTAGGCACTTTCATAACATATTCGTTGTAAACTATATCACATATCGACAACTATACTTAGAATTTTGTACAAAATATATTACTAAAATATTCACATAGGCTGAATGGTATGTTCAGACGATAATAATAAAAAGGATCTGTTTATGGAAGCGCTAAAGAAGACATTGTTTATGGTAGCACCATAAAATCTATTTAGGTCACCTTAGAATCCAAATACTCATAATATTATAGAACAGACAGTTCAAAAATTGAATTTTAAATCAAAAACTTTTTCATTATCTTTATCCACCGACTTAAAAAAAGGTTATTTTTTTAAAGTTTTGATTAGTTTTTTACACGATTTTTTCCAAAAAAAGAAGCGTGTCAAAATCGGTTCAGCCAAACACGAGATGATTGCTGACAAACATACATATGGGTCGAACTGAGTACCTTTTTTTAATTCGGTTTTAAAATGGATACAGGTGACCAAGTTTAATTGAACATAAATGATGATTTTAAAAACAATTCCAGCTTGTTACATTAATGATCTAAATCACACTTAAACTGCAATATATTACGTTATATCTAATTATGGTGCTAAACTAATATGGCTTTTATTATCCCACTTAATTTTAATATGTACAGAGTTGAGATCAACCTTATACCTAAATGAAGATCTAGCATATTTTGGCACTCTGGACCACATTTTCTTAAAAAATCTACAAAATATATAATTTACAGTAAATATAAACATTTGTTTATTCGATAAAATATATACAACATGACAGACATCTAAGTCCGTTATATGTATAGTAAAAAAATAACAGATATTAATCTATATAGGTACGTAATTTGATACATAAATAAAGATTAGAACTTTTGTACAATATTGCATTAATACGCAAGCTACGATTTTATGGCAAGCATTAACATAACTTAAAGAATAAAACTCTTGAAATAGGATCTGAAGCAACAATGTTTCACTGTTGCATTCAAAATATATCTACGTAATAACCAACTGTACTTATTACAAATTCGCAGGTTTTCTGCACATTAACCGTCTTACTACAAAAACATTTAACCTCTGTTAAACACTTGTCTAAAAAAAACTGGCAACTGCAAAATGGCTTTTGACGTTGATATATGGATCATTTTGCCGTTACACTTGTTTAAAAAAAGTGTAGTGTTTGTAAGTGTACTTTTTTTTAGACAAGTGTTTAACAGATGTTTAACTTTTTGTAGTAAGACGGTAAGAGTCCCCCCAAGTGTCCTGCACTTGATTTTAACCAATCACAGCACCTCAAATCTTCGGCCCATCTTCAGGGTAAATGTCTAATGCTGCAGCAAGCAATGTGCCGTGCCATCAGCGTTCCGTCTCTTCACCAGTTCAGCCCAATCGTCTATCCTGGGTGCACAGACTAGGAGTACCTTCCGAGTCGTCTCCTCGCCATGACGAGGAACTCTCCCGCGCCAGCGGACGCCCCGCACACCGAAGAGACGTGGACATGCGCATGAAGGCTGCGCGTTTTCCGTCGCTTGTGATTACGGTGTGAAGTGCGCTCTAGTGTGTTGTCGACGTCATACCTGAAAAGATAATGTTTATTAGAGAGATGAACATAAAACATAAATGTCAGACGTCGTATCCAGAATTATATCTACTGATTTAGAAGCCTTTCTGTTCAAATGTGGACAAAAGGCGTGATTTTGGTTCAACTAACCGAAAATTAGAAACAATATCAGACTTTTTAATAATTCAATTACTGTTATCACAAACATCGGGCTTTTGTAAAATTACTTTAAAAAAAAATGTTTTCAAATAGCTTCAAAGTCCTTTCCAACATACACTGGCAGGTGAATATACTGAGACCACAATTGACATTATGAAGAGATGCAACAAAGATAAACGTAATAATAAGTTTTTACTGCCGCCAGTGTTATGAGCGCAAGATTAAAGCTTGTAGGTGGACAACAGGTTCTAGATATAATCAAAAGAATGCGTCTTATTTGGTCTTCCTAAAACTTTGTACTATCTGATCAATTTGGGTGTGACGACCTGAGAATTAGCATTAAACCTCGTCTGATTTCTCTGAAACGTTAAACTGTCTTATAGTAATCGCATTTCACCAATTACGATAGGGTTTCGTGTGGGTAATAAGGCAAAACCTCAAGTTAGTGAAAGAGATTACGGTTTAAGTATATCTAAGGTACTCACTATTTAATTAAGGAGCAGTCGTTCTAATTCCTGCCAACCCGAATTTCTTATTAAGAACGTTATATCGAACTGCATTTTATATCAACTTTCAAGTATACATAGGTCTAAAAAAGATATCAGCGGGAACACTTCTTCCAACCAGTGCTTCTATGAAATAATCACATTAATACAAAGCTTAGACTTCAAGTTAAGAAAACGTTGATCATACACGATTTAGTAATCACTACCTAATGGGTTATGCAAGCGGTCATTCGCAATTATCTACGCGGGAGACTGCAATTACATGTTACTTTTTAAATGTTTGTACGCTTTACGATGTTGCAGGTATGTGTAACCTTTTTTAAAATTGATTAACAATGATTTTTATTTATTTGTTTAAAATTACGTAAATAACACCTTAACAGCTAGCGGCCTAGCGCCAAAGCGATGTTATTACCAAATATATTATATAAAAAAATGTACAATTATAACAAGCAAACACAAATAAAATGCCTATAAAACATACCATACAAATCCCGTTCAAATATTAAAAATATAATTAAAATCATTGAAAATACGTAATATTAATTATACAGTTCAAATTATAATAAATAATTTAAAAGATAATAAATATAAATTATGGATAAACTAATATTTGGAAATTATCTAGGGCTAGATATTCAAGTCATCGTATTATCGATTGTTATACCTATACAAGTTTCAAAGACCTTCAACTAGAACGACTGTCGACCACATCCATCGCTTACAATCGCGAGCCATTCGCAAAATTAAAAAAAAAATCTCGTTAGCGGTGGTTTCTGAATAGTTGTGGTTTCAATGGTTCATTCAAAGACAGAAGAAGTATTAAAGACCTACTGGAAAATCAGACAAAACGGAACAGGAGTATCTGACTGTCTTCTTTAAAGTGTCGTCCTGATTTCCAGCCTAATTTGAAACAAATGTCTTACCTGTAGTAATCGTCATCTTCAGCCAAGTCATCAGGCTTGTCCTTAGGTTCCGAGGAGTCTCCTGACGTGGCGCGGATGAGCTTGGTCAGTCGCAGCGTCAGTTGTGTGGTGTCCAGGTCCTCGCGAGGCTCGCTCATTACGATCACACCTCGGGATACTGGAATAGAAATGGGCAATTGTAGCTATTTTGGTACTTTAATAACAACTTTAAAAAAACTGTGTTTTGATATTTTCCTCTCAGCATAACATGAATCCTGATTCATATGAAGATAGGAGTAACCGACGTCAAAGTTATTTTAAAATATTTTTAGATATTACCATATTATAAATTTCAGAAAAAAAAATTGAAGGGACAAGTTTTTAATCGTATTAATTTATGGCTTGTCAATTGCTTAATATTTCACTACCTAGGTTAAATATATATAAAAAATAAATATAAATATATTTCCAGTCAATATAATCATACCATACATTCAGAACACAAAAAAAAAATCAAGGTTTTAGTATTGTGGTTTATGCTAAAATTCGTTAGCCTAGAACATAATAAATTTTAGGCAAAAGAAATACTGGTTTATCCATAATAAACACATTAAATAAAGCTCTTCGAGGAAATATCCCACAGTAATAATATTTTGCGTCATTAGTTCGTTAAATATTAATAAAAATATGTAAATGTGGATTCCTTATCGGTATCTAAAAACAAATTATTATCAAGTCTTTTACATAGATTGTTTTGTTTGAAAGGCGAGCTTTTGTTAATTATAATAATTGCTACGGCACAAACAAATTAGAAGTTATAAACTTTAATGACTGAGCTATCGGTAAAGCGTGAGTCGAGAACACAATTGAGTCAGCGACGAGTTTTCCTTGTAACTGAAGCGCGGCTCTAAATGTTCCGCTGTTGTCACGGGATCACGGATCATGGCGCCATTCTTTCACGTTTTGAATACCATATAATTTAATTGTGTTATCAAGTTAATTTTACATTTCTTCCATTCTGCTTTTAGATGGTTTTAGGCGTAAAATATATTTTGTTCTTATGTATTGTAAAGTGCGATTGTACTTGATAGAGCATCCTATACGATTTCGTGTCAGTGAAATAGTTAAAAATACTTCAACAAAGCCCCATGACAACTGTTCCAAAGCTGCTCAGTACTTATTTTGTAAGGAACTTGGTTGGAAACAAAAGCCTGTAATGTCTCCCACTTATCTCAGTGACGTAACGCAGTGATAAATCTGTAGCACAATGTAGCTCGCTCAACGACTAGGTACAGTCGCGACACCAGATTTATTGTCCAGATATTAATCACTGTGTCCCCATTGTCCGTGTTTTTTGTCCGCTTCGTGAGTAAGCGCAAAATGTAGCCGGATTTTTTCTACGCCCAGCTTTTGTTTGAGCAAGATAAGTGAATAGTCCAAGTCTTTGGTAAACGGTCATCAACCCGGCCCCGACAGCCGATAATTACATAGAAGGTTCACTAACGAGCCATCAAGACCATCTCAGTACCGCGGTATGTTATCAACACAACTGTTCATTTAATTGTAAGCTAGTGTTAATATCCGAAATATACGCCCGTAGTACTCGTACAGTCCATAGTTATGTTCCAAACTTCGTGTGTTAGAACCATTAATTTCCCGTCTCCCCTAATAAACAATTCTCCATTCTCTAGAAACTAATGATTAATACGTTATTTATGTTAATAGAAACAGAAACAATTGGATAATAATTTCCCATTTCTTGACAATTTAACAATAGCTTGTCATTTTTATTTGACAAAGAACCTTAGCACGTAACGCTGCTGCCGTCATCCAAAATATCTACCTTTTTTGTGTGGAATGACAAACAAAAAATCAATGATACGTGTTGGAGGCGGCTAATAACGTGGGTGCGCGAGCGACGCGGCGGGACGCATGCGCTGCAGTGACATATACAGACTCCTCAACTATTATAATTTATCAAACCAGAAAAAACTATTAACATGAACTCCCCGCCGCGTCGCGTGCCGTACGCCCATACTAGTCTATCCGGTATACACTTGTCAAGCACCGTCGTTACGGACGTAAATTGAATCCAAGCAGCTCATCCCGGCTCGCTCACTACATGCAAAAGCTTCCGTGAGTCATGACCGGTATGAAATGCAATCTAATCGTAACACAGATCCGACTAGCACTTAGCGGCGATATAAAAGGCTCGACAAACAATGCGCAAACCTTTTTCGGTCGCATCCATTTGCGTAAAAATTCAGCATATAACGAGTCCTTTAGATAAATGGTCTCGCTGTGTAAATACTTCGTGGTAGTTAAGCGAGGAAAGAAAAATTATAAAATTATTTTCAAGTATAACAACGTTTAATATAATTTGAGGCGCGAGGAATCTCGATGCTGGCGACAAATTACTGTGCGGTCGTCGTCGCGGGTTTATTAACATTCAGCGGAGCGAAGGCGAAGGGTTCGTGATTATTCATTATTGTGGTGAGGGAACAGCTAGAGGAGTAATGAGATTACGTGTGAGGTCTTACCGAGGTCGCTGGTGCAGAAGGCGAGCTCTAGTTCCGACTCGGTGCAAGGTCTGCAGTCTGCCGTAGAGGGGTCGTAGTGTCTCCGGACGAGGGGTCTCGCTTCGTATTTGAAGGTAGCTTTTCTCTTCTGAGGGCCGTCTTCTGGTTCAGCTTCAACATAAAGCGCAGCACGACCGTGCCGGCTTCGGAAGCAACGCAGTTCTCTGGGGTCGCCGTCATTGGGCGCATACAGAGGAACCAAGCGTCGAGCGCCCTCCACAAAGAGCCGCGCTGGAAATCTCTCGGCGACTTCTGGAAAGAATGCATTACTTAGTAGGCGCCCACAATTAAATCATTAAGTATGTACTCGTATATTGAAGAAGTTTTACTCTGAGATCTTTTTGAATACCACAACCGACAATTTACGCAGAGCGCTTGCCATCTGTGATCATCCCTAAGTTCATTAATTATGTATACATTTTTATTTATTTTTGTTGACTTTTTCTTTTTTTAGTATTTTCGTTTGTGTTATTATTACTTTACGAAGAGACGCTCGATTTTTTAAGCAGAAGGTATACTCGTATGTTCTACTTGTGTACAATAATATTTCTCAATGGAAGTCAGCTCAAATTCACACAACATCAGAATTTTACCTGTATCATTAAATCGGAGGTCATGAAATAGATCAGGCGGGTCCGGTCTCCTTATGACCCTCACGCAGACCTTGAAATCCCTCTCATCAGCAGGCAGGGGTGGCCGGAACAGCAGCCGGAGTGCACCGCGAGGATACACCCAGGATATGCTCCCTTCTCGACAGCGGAGGTAGACCGGAGTCACGCCTCGCTCCGTGGTGGACGTCAAGCCACTAGAAACAAAAGAAAGGTGAGTTTAGTTTACTGCAGTACCTTATTTTTAAAGTTGGGTATGTTTGAAACAGTTAAAAAAGGGTTGAGGATCATCAAGAGTTACTTTAAAAGTAATCCTAAATTACTTTTAAAGTAAGTCTTGGAACCCTAAAACAGAATCATATTCCACCAACCAGCGCATACAATAGCTACATAATTAAGTCTAGACCATTTATTAATAGCAGTCCGAAAGTTGTCTTAATCATATTTGGTCGATTTGATTGGAACGCGGCTACCGTGGCCATTAAATTAACAGAAAGCTCATTTAGTATTCAGAGTCCGACGCGACACTGTCGACCGACTCCATTTATTCCAGTATATAAAAAATATTAAAAACACACTCAAATTGCTACCGCTTCGAGCCACTACGCTTTTACGAGCCAATTCGGTATCAACCATTGGTTGTTATTGTTCCAAGATTATACGCTACATGCAACTTATAGCAGTCATTTATAGTGTCGTCGACCAAATCTTCTCATCTCGGTTATTACTCGTATTCACTCAATTTTATATGATTACTGAACGTGTAAATATCTGGTGTATGTTTTAAGTTTGTTAGCAAACTGTTGCGAAATTGCACTCGAACTTGTTCTTCTAAACTGCAAACCATAAACCGGTCTGAAGTTCTATTAAATTAGATCAACGCGAAATCTAGATGAAAGTTGTGAGCGGGGAGTGGTAGATTAAGGCACGCGATCAAGGTGTCATTTCTCGTCGGTATCTCGGAGTGCTCCCATAAACAAGCCCGCAGCGGACAATGGTATCTGCGATCGGGCACGTGGGCTCGATTCTGGAGTAGCGCCCACGCCGCGGCCCACGGCGTCTCAGCCACACGCCATAAAGCTAAAATATACGAGTTATACGACACACCGCACTATAAAACGTAAAGATTTTACATGGCCGACCAATAAAAGCATGGCGTCTCTTTTATGTTAGAGTGCATTGTCTGTGTGGCCCCGTGTTCTGTTGTCTGTTTGTCTACTTGTCGACACTTACGAGCCTTGTCTCCTCCACTGTGAATAGGTTCTCATTTGCAATCAGTTCTCTTATGGGATGATTGTGGAAAGTCCAGTTAACTTTACATTTATAACGCACTTCGTTAGCTGCTTATAAGACTCTCATTAGCCAACTTTACTGTCACTTATTCCATTTGTTATCAAGTTCAAATTTGGATGCCTGTCAACAGTCTACTGTGTCGTTAAACAGACCTTAAATTACCCAGCTTTCTTTCAAACTTTTGAACGCTAAAACTGCATGTAAAAGGGTCATTGCTCAGCAGACATCTCACTCCTACACACAATATAAATGTTCCCCGTGTGTCCCAACGCGCACATACATTAATCAGGCGGCGCTCGATCTCTTCTTACAATCGATTTTGTTTTATTACCACGGATCACGAAGTGACGGCAATGGGGAATTCTGTCGCGTCATATCCTACTTTCACGTCATTCAGGCATCCCTAATCCCCGCTAATGGGCGCATGTTGAAAAATATGTGTTGTAAATTATTAACTAATAGCAACAAGTGGGACTGCGGGATCATGTGGCCACCCCTGCACGTCGCGACAAACACGTGAAGGTAGTGCACCCCTGTCTACGGGGGTTAACAACCTTTTAACACAAAAAGGGTTTACTACCTGATCTTCAAAGTTCAAGCTTTGATGTAGTTACTTGTTCTCGCTTGATTGATATTATTTGATCTGCCTAGCAATTTGTGTAAATAGATTTGAATGGCCAATTGTTAAGTATTAAAAACCGAATCATTAAGCTGTGTAGGTGTATTTAAACTTAACATTATTTTACTTAGAATTTAAGTACAATCAAAGTCGCCCCTAGCAGTGATTTACGCAGACATTTATGTTTATTTTATGGTTGCTTAGTTTACCCACTGAACAATTTCAATTCTAATCGCACATTCTTGATTTCTAGGCAACGTTAACTGCTCAAGTAGGTAAATTTCTCAGGCTAAAAACTCGTTAAATAAACTAAAAACTACCGAGTTTTTGGAACCCTGTCACCTACGTTATCGGCGCGCGCTAAGACAAACACACAAAAACTGCCCTCACATAAAAACCACACAGATTTTTTCCTTGTTTCCAAACAGAAACACAAAAAATCCGTGCCGAGGGGTGTTAACTGCAACGAGCGGACCGTGGCGGTTTTACTTTTAGAACTATTAGAACATAATCAAATATTTATTATGACACGAATATTTGGAATAAATAAACAAGCCTACTTAATGTAGAACATAAAAAATATAAAAAGATACATAATGTGTTCCATTCCATTCCTTACATACTGTAAATCAATATTCAATCACGATTTATATTCATAAAGTGCAATATTTTGTTATGAGTGCACAAAACAACTACAAAGATGCAGTAACCGTGATCCATTAACCAGCAAAGTGTACAAAAAGATGACAGTCGGCAGATTCAAATTGAGGCAATCCTGGGCCATTACCAGGCAAATGACGCGGGCGCCGATACCGGCCTAAAAGCTGCTAATGTACCTTAACGTCACCCTTCCAACTATACTCCTCTCTGTCACACAATATAATTTTATATCTATCCATCTCATTCATAAAATTTCTAAAGAATTACGGCTAAAATGGAGTCACGCGCGCTGTCCAATTAGTGTTTATGTTATTTTATTCTGTGGCACAAAACATGAGTGTGTTGCAATATGAAAATTTAATCAATTTTAGTAATGGTTCGAGATCAATTAACTTTGATTTGTATGTCAATTAAAATTATTGATATTTATAAATACGCATAGATACGTAGAATTATGTGTAGAAGTAATTTGATCTTCAGAAAACGGTACCTCGTATTTTATGTCTCATATTTTCGACATAATATGAAGAGGCTTTCTATGGTTGCTATATTAGCAATGTTTTATAGCTTCTAATAAAAGTTAAGTTGAATAATAGCTTTTATAACTCTAGATAGGTTCTCAGAAAAAAAAAAATAGGAATTTTAATATGCAAAATCAAGCAGAAATACGTTAGAAATTACCATTCCATTAGGTATTTAGGATTCACACTATAATGAAAAAATCTAACAATAGGACTGGTTATGTAAATCAAAAGATTATGGCTAGGTATATAAAATATCTAAACATATTGTCTTTTTCCAAATATAATAAAAATTGGCAGTTAATTTTATAACGGTGCGAAGTCCAATTTAAGTTTTCTATACAATTTTTATGTTCCTATAACTTTGGTCGTAAGTCGTATGTGTTTGTGAAAGTTCGTTAGTGCACGATAACAGGTCCCATAAAGCGTTATCGCGACATTACAAGAGCCTCGACAGAATAATAAAATAAATGTGTGTTTTCTACGAAGTTTTATTTATTCTCGCCCAAACTTGGCCCGAGATAACAATGTCGCGTGCGTTCAACCTCCGTTTCTTTGTAGGGCTGTCTGTGCTTAAGCCGCTTTAAAGCTTTCCTTATGTAGCCGTTGTCGACCATAGACACGTTTATGTTTCAAATAGAGAAGGTCTTGAAAGAAATCTTGGCATAAACATTTGATTTTAAACGTACCA